>BLSH010158757.1:580778-595782 GCA_018402905.1 Glandirana rugosa | reverse complement strand
TTACGTTATCTATTCCACCGTGAGTGCCCAGAACTTTCCACTTGTGAGTAACTACTTCAAAATAAAGCTACAAAACTACTCCGTGTTCGAACGGAAGGAGTCCTATTGTCACTTCACCGTGTTTTGAGGTAAATATGGGATTTGGGGAGGGTAGTAATGGTGGGTGTACACAGTAGTTCACGTTTCCAGTTTCAAGGTCGATGTTTTATACAGATTTAACTTTCGGGTCTTTTTGTAGTGGTTGCATCAAGTATTGCTCACATGATGCTCTGTGATGTCTTTTTCTTGTCTCTGGCACTTGCCATTAGTACCCGGGTTTGGCTTCATCCTTCATTTGTGGCCATGTTGTATGAACTACGTTGGTGATGTTTTTCTGGGCTTTCAATTTAGACATATTTTGTAGCTGGAACTTTGACCTTTGCACTTGATGACACATGTGGGTGGTAATGATGGGAGGGGTTTAGGGTATAAATGGAGTTTTGTGCCACTTCACTGTTATCCTGAGGAAGGCAAGCTTGTGCCTCATCAAAACATCGAAATAAAACTTCATCAATGAGTGTTCACCTTTCAAGACCCGTGAGTGCCACCTTATCTATTGCATTATATGGACTTCATGCTTTGCTGAGCACCCGGGACCAATTTATCTCAGATATGTGTGCAGTGACAACTACTGGAGTATACAGTATGTGTGTGTGTATATATACAGTATCTCACAAAAGTAAGTACACCCCTCACATTTTTGTAAATATTTTATTCTATCTTTTCATGTGACAACACTGAAGAAATGACACTTTGCTACAATGTAAAGTAGTGAGTGTACAGCTTGTATAACAGTGTAAATTTGCTGTCCCCTCAAAATAACTCAACACACAGCCATTAATGTCTAAGTAAAAATGCCCGATTAGACATTTTCCCTCCCCGGTGTCATGTGACTCGTTAGTGTTACAAGGTCTCAGGTGTGAATGGGGAGCAAGTGTGTTAAATTTGGTGTTATCGCTCTCACTCTCTCATACTGGTCATTGGAAGTTCAACATGGCACCCCATGGCAGAGAACTCTCTGAGGATCTGAAAAAAATAATTGTTGTTCTACATATAGATGGCCTAGGCTATAAGAAGATTGCCAAGACCCTGAAACTGAGCTGCAGCATGGTGGTCAAGACCATACAGCGGTTTAACAGGACAGGTTCCACTCAGAACAGGCCTCACGGTAGTCGATCAAAGAAGTTGAGTGCACATGCTCAGCGCCATATCCAGAGGTTATCTTTGGGAAATAGACATATGGGTGCTGCATAGGTTGAAGGGGGGGGGGTCAGCCTTTCGGTGCTCAGACCATATGTCGAACTCTGCATCAAATTGGTCTGCATGGCTGTCATCCCAGAAGGAAGCCTCTTCTAAAGATGATGCACAAGAAAGCCCGCATACAGTTTGCTGAAGACAAGCAGACTAAGGACCTGGATTACCGGAACCATGGCCTGTGGTCTGATGACACCAAGATAAACCTATTTGTTCCACATGGTGTCAAGCGTGTGTGGCGGCAACCAGGTGAGGAGCACAAAGACAAGTTTGTCTTGCCTACAGTCAAGCATGATGGTGGGAGTGTCATGGTCTGGGGCTGCATGAGTGCTGCCAGCACTGGGGAGCTACAGTTCATTGAGGAAACCATGAATGCCAACATGTACTGTGATATACTAAAGCAGAGCATGATCCCCTCCCTTCAGAGACTGGGCCGCAGGGAAGTAATATAATACAACCCCAAACACACCTCCAAGACGACCATTGCCTGTGTAAAGAAGCTGAGGGTAAAGGTGATGGACTATCCAAGCATGTCTCCAGACCTAAGCTCTATTGAGCATCTGTGGGGCATCCTCAAATGGAAGGTGGAGGAGTGCAAGGTCTGTAACATCCACCAGCTCCGTGATGTCGTCATGAAGGAGTGGAAGAGAACTCCAGTGGCAACCTGTGAAGCTTTGGTGAACTCCATGCCAAAAAGGGTTAAGGCAGTGCTGGAAAATAATGGTGGCCACACAAAATATTGACAATTTGGGTCCAATTTGGACATTTTCACTTAGAGGTGTACTCACTTTTGTTGCCAACAGTTTAGACATTACTGGCTGTGTGTTGAGTTATTTTGAGGGGACAGAAAATGTACACTGTTATTAAAGCTGTACACTCACTACTTTATATTTTAGTGAAATGTCATTTCTTCAGTGTTTTCACATGAAAAGATAGAATAATATATTTACAAAAATGTGAGGGGTGCACTCACTTTTGTGAGATACTGTATATGCAGCCATGCGTTAAATAGTGCTCCTTTAACTTGGGACATTTTATGTTTATTGATGTTGTGGAGACTCCCCTCTAGTGTTGAAACTGCCGAACAGTATAGTCATGTGAGAGGTACTGCTTATGGGATTTGTAGTACTACAGAGGAAGTCGGTCTCCGGATTCTGCTATAGAAGGACTCCTTTTCCCAGCTGTGCTGCAGGAAGCGATTTTTGGAGGAATGATGCTTTGTGGGAGAACCTATTTAAGAGGGGGGAGGAGTTGGCTGCAGTCTCTTTGGACGGCGTGATCGACCAGTGGGGACCTGTGTGTATGTACTCCGGCCAGATTGTGGCCTGCAGCCTAAACCAAGTGATGCAGCGGGCTAGATTTACACTGCACCCCAGCGAGCTGCAACACTACTTCATTCCAGTGAGTGATCAGCGGAACCAGTGTGCCAGCATCTGAGTTGTTCTAGACTGAGTGGCACCTGCAGTGTCTGCAGTCGATCTGCAGAGAACTGAGAGGAGAGCAGTGGAAGCCGGTTTCTCAATAGCAAAGAGCAAGTGGATACCATCAGTTCCAGCATCTACAATAAAAGCCTGAGCAGCCCAACTGCTTTCTGTGATCCACAGGGTGGTGAGCAGGCAGAAGCCTACTTTTGAGTATACTCTGTTGTTCTATACTTCCTTATCAGTACAGACTCAGCTGTCCTATTGGATTACAAAAAATCGTGTGCACGGATCCTTCTTTAACTGCTGTTATAACTTGAAGTCAACAATCATTATCAAGGCTCTTTCCTAACATTTACTCAAGTTGCCTATTTGTGCCTTAATTCAGGGATTAATGGACACAGTGTATTTGGTACCCAACTTTAGAACCAAACAAGCAGAAGATTGAACTAAAGTTCATTAACTGGACCCTTTGCATTGCAGTAACCATTTCCCACATGACCAAAAGTTACATTTAAATTGCTTAAGGAACTCTTTGAATTAGATCAGGAGAATTGAGTTGAATAATTGTTATTGGTTAATGGTATCTATGTTGAACCACATTGAACTCTAGTAGAGCAATAATAATATTTCTCAGGTCTTATTGAGCTGTATTAATATATTTGATAGTTCACTCATTAAAATTGCTGCAGTATTAGAGTGAGTCTTTACATTCTTATCACGCATTGTGCCTACCTACTCAAACAAGTTATCTACAGTTGAATTATATATTCAATTCACTCTTAAGAGCTATAGCTCTGAATATTATAAGTAAACTCTTCTGAACTGAATCCAAGTGTGGTCTCCATTACTCTTAATACTTATAATACTGGATAAAAATGAGTGAACCCAGAGTGTCAGGGAGGATGGAGGACTCTAGAAGTGAGGAGGACCCTCAAGAGGGCAGCGCTACATATATATATATTGCATAACAATCATCCACTGGTGTGGCGTGGAGTTACTTTTTAAATAAATAGTTTAAAAAAAGACAAAATTGATCTTAAAATGAGTTAACTTGATCAGAAACTCCATGTATGGGGAGCGGAGCAAAGGGAGCCTCTGAGTAAGATCAGTACACTCAGCAGAACCACTGCAGTCTGTTTCAAGTCTGCAACTTGAAACATTAGTGCTTAATCACTGAGCATTGGTGTCCAGACTAGCGTGGCTCTGAGGAAGGGGGTACGCCTTAACCTGTGTTGTGTCTGCACTAATGTCATTGTGCAATTTTATGGCCCACTGTGGGCCACAACTCTTGTGAGAATCCACTTTTATTTTATTTTACAATACTCAATAAATGTGTCTGGTAATGCACTAGGTGTGTGCGCCTTCATTATGTTTTGTTTTGTAGTCTCTATCTGATCACCCCATCCTTTTTGCCATTTTCAAATCACGAAAGACCTCTTTAGCACTGGAAATTATTGTTGTTGTTTTTTATATCAATTTATCTAAGTTCATTTCTGCAAAATAACACAAGGACCACAAGTGTAATTTTTTCTTGACTTGGCAATGTAAATGGTTCTCAGAGTCAAATGTACAAATGTTTATAGAAAACCATTGCTTTCATTCAGATTCATGTTTTTTTTTTTATGTTAGTGTGTATAAGGTCTCATAGTTTTTATCAGCACATACCCAAAAACGTGATGTGATTAGTTTGCAACTTTGCATGAATGCATTAAAAAAATGCAGGCTGATATTGATCTGTCAAGGTTAAATCTCAGATACCAGATTTCTTCTTAATTATTATGTGCTTTTGCATGAATAACTTTCAGAAAGGATGAAAAAAAATAGCGCTTGAAAATATATAAATTCAGAAAAAAGGTTAGAACTTTATATTTTATATCAACCAGATTGCTCAGATTGTTAGATAACACCTGTTTGCTGTAGCACCGCTGATGAGTATTGTGAATAGTCTTGACATTATTGTTAATATCCCTTGGAAAAAAGAGCACCATGCAGAACAGCACAAATCAATTATATGCAAAAAGAGTTAAAAATATCTGAAAGTATGCTTACAAGTGATAAAAGACACAAACCAACATGTTTTCATCTGCTTGAAAACATATGCAAAATCCTAATTCCCCCCAATTTTTTGTCTTTTTGTCAAATTCAAATTGGAAATCATAGAAAACACTCTATGTGCTATGTATTTATTCACAAAACCACTTCTGCAACTTGAAACCAGAAGGAAAATGAATGTTTTGGTAGTAGGAAAGATTATATATTTTAGCCTTCTAAGTCTATTTTGTTTGCACAGTGAATGTGATGCCCTTTAAAGTAGCTTTCTCAAAGGCCTTTCTAAAAGTATTTTTCCCACAAGAAGAAAATTATAGAGACACATACAATTTAGAATTGCACCCAGCTGGGATTATTCCTTCTCTGTCTTTTCTCCTTCAATACATTTGCTGCACACTACCTTGCTCGTGACCATCCAAATGCTTTTTAATAATTATGATGAAATCCATTGCTACTTACTCTTTAGAAAAAGGTGTAATTTTTTAGGTAGGTGTAGCTTAAACCTACTAAATATTCACATGAAAAATCTTACATATTACATATTTTTTATGCCAGGTCTGATAATGTTTATTATTTGGAACCTACTGTATATCCATTGTAAGGTAAACATTTTGTCTTTAACATAGATTCTTTTGTTGTCATGGTTATTTGTTAATGCTTTAGTCACTCGGCTTGGGAACATTTTAGTCTTTGAAACTTTGGAAAAGCTAGGTATTTAGTTTCCATCACTTAATTACAGTGGTTCTAAAGGCAAGACATTGTTTACTTTAATGTATTCTCTACGTAAGACAAAAAATGTCTCAGTAGTTGTATAGTCCCCTCATTATTCTTATTATACAGGATTTATATAGCGCCGACAGTTTGCGCAGCGCTTTACAACATTAGGGCAGACAGTACAATTGCAATACAATTCAATTCAATACAGGAGGAATAAGAGGGCATCATCGCACTATATACTTATCTGAGCCCTATTTCGAACAGTTTGCAGCAGTGCTGGTCTCTATTTTTCTCTTCACAGGACACAGAGATAGCAGTGGGAACCTATGGCACCTGCTGTTGTCAATCAAATCTTATGAGGAGGGAGCAGGGGGACGGGACCAAGCTGCATTGTGTGTGTCTATGGGCGCACACAGCCCAGCTAGGAAGTGGGTCCACAGGTGTGCCCCACAGCAAGTAGCTTGTTATGGGGGGCACACACAGAAAGGAGGAGCTAAGAGCACAGGCACGGGACCCCCAGAAGAGGAGGTTCAGGATCTCTCTGTGCAATACCACTGCACAGAGCAGGTAAGTAGAGCATGTTTAGTATTTTAGAAAAAAAAATGAAGCCTTTACAACCACTTGAACTGTTTTGATGTTCTAATTTATGTTTAAATCATAATTTAAACCTTTTTTTAAGTACTAGAGTTCAGCTTCAACCTGAACCCAGTTTTTTTTACAATTTGCCTAATGGACAAACTAAATGACTAGACTTTGCCAGTTCACCTCCTGAACTTCTAGCTGCTGAAGTAATTGATTTAGTGGTGGTATCACTACCGCCATAAAATTACAGCCATGTGTGGTCAATAACATCACCCAGGTTCCCCAGTGATGTGTTGGCATTTCATCAGCACCGAGAAACTACATTTGAGATTGAGTAGTGATGGTTATCCTGTGTCATTAAGTCATCTTTTACCATAATTTACATTGGATGTACATTGCAGAATGTCATGATTGATGTTGAATTTACATTGAGGACATTGTTTATTATTATTTTTTTTTTATATAAAGGACTTTTTGCATGGTGTGGATGTTTTAATTTACTATTTAACTTTTTTTTCTTGGGAATGAGTAACAAGGGGTACCATGTATCCTCATTGCATACTCCTTCACATCGTGAGAAGGACAGATATCTGGGGGCCCTTTATTTTTAAGTGGACTGTCAGATTCAGATACCCACCCACACATAAGGACAAGATGACTTGCAAGGTAGGAAGTTTTGCATTCCCTTGCAGGGTACCCTCCCAGTGGGTCACATACCCTGAATAAAAGAAACAACATGGGAGCAATGCCGAAGTCCATACTAAACCCTTGTAATAGAGTGTGTGTAGTCCTGCGCTCCCTCTGTGCATATATATAAAAAGCAGAGATCTCCTCTTGGTGCAAATACCATTAAAAAGTTTATTAAAACATAAGATGCAAACATACACTCACTTTTTAAAATCCAATCAGCGTTCATCTATCCACGAGCACTGAGCTCGTCTGTGTGTAGTCATTTGAAACACCTCTCCTGCCGCCCTACGTCACGTTACACTTCATCAAAGATGAACGCTGATTGGTTTTTAAAAAGTGAGTGTATGTTTGCATCTTATTTTTTAATAAACTTTTTAACGGTATTTGCACCACAAACAGATCTCTGCTTTTTATATATTTGCCCCTAGGGTGGCAATACTGGAGTTTTCTGATATTCTGTGATGGAGTCCATTCACATATAGAACTGAGGAGGAGGAGTGGAAAAAAGACAGAGGACCCCTAGTGGTGGATCCCGATCCCCACCACACAAAGAAACCTTTATGTGTTATATATCTAGCACATCTCAGGGGAGAGCCTAGAGCACTTAGAGGTGACAATGCAGAATTAGATCACTGGATAACATCCCACATTTAGGCATGAGAGGATCACTTTGGTGAAGGAAAAAGAACTGTCAGAAGAAAGTCACCTATTTAATATTGTTTGAACTTTATGTACTGTTCCTCGTTTCAGTTTTTTTTTTTTTTTTTACATCTATTTTACATTCTCGATTTTTTGTTTTTCTTGTCCTAAATATTTTTTGGATCTATAGACATCCAACCACTATTTTATTTATATGATTGCCCTATCGCTATTGTCTGTGAGTCCAGCCCTAAGACACACAGTGTTTGCATATTTATATGTTAAGATAGTCACTTTTTGTTTGTACACTGATTGTTATGGTACCTATTATCTGAACTCACTTGGTGAACCACACAGTCTATGACATATTCACTCTGGTTTAACTTGATTGCATCACTTTGCGCATATGGATGTCCAGCCTTGAGACACAATACCATTCCTCTACTGTATAAAAGGTAGCACACGAGGCATGTGAGATTTCCCTAGAGGCTATTTGCAAACGTTCCTTTAATGTATGGGAGATTTTAATCATTTTATGCAAAGATATTAATAATACACATATATACTTTGGCGCACAAGTAAGTCGCACTAGAAATACTGCTTTACACAGTATCACACACTATCAGAGCTTCACTACTTTCTGTATACATACTAAACCCTTATCATAGATTTTTTGGGTACCTTTTAAGGAGTAGCTCAACCCCCTTTTCCTTCAAGGAACATTGTCAAGGGCCAAGGGCCTAATTCTCTTATCTCTGGCCTGATAGACTTAGGATTCTTCCGTGGGACTAAATAGTAAAATAAACACACATGCCATTCCCTAAATCCTTTACTAAAATTATAGTAATAATAGTAATGCTCCACAATGTCCAAAAAATAAAGTGCCAGTTATCAGATGTGGTATCAAGTTATCATTGTCCTTATACACCTAGAGCTGCAATGGCCACCATGAAATCCACCAGTATAACTAGCAAAATATTTAAATAGCATTATTAACACAGCAGTCTAATGGCTCATTACATTTTAAATCTTTACATTTTTTACACATCTTCTCTTCCTCCTGATTATATTTTGCTTACTTTTGAAAAAATCAAGTTGCCATCATAAACACACTTTTTTATTTACAACACAAACAAAAAAACAAGGAATACATATAGAATAGGAAGACAGCAAGTTTTGTACTGTGCAGCAATTGAGCTACCTTCTGTATTGTAGTGGAGCTCGTATTGGAATGTATTTTCTCAGTGCCACTTTCACTTCTATTCTCCTTTTTACACATTTTTTGATATAGTTAGATACAAAAATGATAGCAATAACTTTCTGAAAGCTTGCAAGGAAGATTAAGTGTCTGATTGATTAAGACATTGCAGCGGCATAAGAGCAATATAATCACTTAAGCCTGAAGGTTGACTTACATACACATGGAAGCTTGGTGAAAAATAACCAAGGGATTAGTGATGAGAGAATAATATAAAATGCACTTTACATTGAATTCCCAAGAATTAGGAATCCAGATCCGTTTAGTCTAATGTCAATAAAATTAGGTTTAAAATTAGAATTCATAATATTTTTAAAGAGTTTCCTTTATTGGAGAAGAGCATGGAGGTCTTCCCTGTCATCTTCCATAAGCCCTTCATCCTTTTGTGGGCCAATAAATACAGTGAGAAACTTATTTGGCTGATTGGGCATTCCCTATTAACATATTTTGGCTTTCTACAATTTCATTTTTCAATGGGAGTTCAGAAGGGTGTAATACAAAAAAACAGGAGTTGCATTTTGGTTGCATAATTAAGCAATAAAAAAGTAAAAAAATATATATATTTTTTGGGGTAGAGGCAGAAAAAGCACTAGCTAGTGGTGAGCAAAGTGGCATGCCACAAAGTTGCATTCAGTTAAAAATATGTGGTAACTAATAACAAATTCAGAAATATGTGAATACATAATTATTTGGCTGCTTGTCCTCCAGCAGAAGTTTTAAATAATAAAAATACTAAATAAATAATATTAAAAAATATATAATAAAATACAACTTGGAAGAAGCATCAGGCAATTTAATACACTGTAGCATTGTAACACTTTCTGTTTTCTGTTCAGACATTGAAAATTCAGCTTGCAACAATGGTACACACTACAACAGTGGTTCTCAACCCTGTCCTCAAGTACCCCTAACAGGCCATGTTTGCAGGTTTTCCTTTATCTTGCACAGGCGCTTGAAATCAGAGTCAATTGCTTGGTATTTTGGACATTCCCAAAACATGGCCTGTTGGGGGTAATTGGGGACAGGGTTGAGAACCACTGTACTAATAACACTAGTGAATATATGAATGTACAGTATGTAAATGTATTTGAAAAATATAATGTTTTGAAATTTATGTAAAGGCACAAAATTATTTGACTTGCAGCAGCACATTTAAAATGCAAAATACTGAATACTGAATGAACCAGTATCAAGTGGTACTATTAAAGCTGAACTCAAGACATGATTAATGCAATACAAGCATTGTAAGTACTTGACATTGAATCCTCATCAGGTTCTTGCAGTCCCTGTACAGCAGAGATCAGTCTGGGAGAGGCAGAAGCAGTACTAAGGAGCCAATCAGGACTGCAGTAAAATGACCATGTTAGTAGGAGAATAGGGACAGGGAGATGAGCTCATCAGTCTGCTGTTTTCCTTCACTGTGCAGTCACAGGCTGGGAAGTCCCGTGTTACTTAACTGGAAAAAAGAAAAATAAGATCTCCTGTCCTGCCAGAGTGGGCTGGATTGTACAGCAGCACAGTGTAAATTTCAGGGATGGATAAACAGAAATGCAAATCCGATAAAATAGCTTTCCTTTGTACATTTCATCTGTGTATATAGCTGAAGCTTAGTTTTAAATATTGTGTAGGATTTGCTCAGCAGTGTATATTTGATTCCCTGGATGAGTTAGCCACTCAGGTGACGGCGGTCACTTTGCCGTTGTATACCGTTGTTATGGTAGCAGATAGCTACCATAACCCCTGTATTTTTTTTTCAGCCGGCGATTCTCTCTAAGATAAAAATGGCCTCAGTGGCGGATTCACCGCAAGATCACTTTTATCTAGGACGGGAGAGGTGCACCCCCCCTCCCGCCGTTCTCCTGTCATCTCTGCCACTTACTGGACCCGCTGGTAGCGGCGGAGATTATTGGATCTGCTCCCCTCCCTGCCGAGTGAGCAAAAGATTCCACCCACTCAGATCCATAGCATTGCAGGGCGGAAGCGACGTCACAAGTCACTTCCGCCCAATGCTCTTAAAGGGGACATTTTTTTTTCAATGTCATTTTTTTAAAAATTGTTTTATTGCATTTTAGGGTAAATATGAGATTTGAGGTCTTTTTGACCCCAGATCTCATATTTAGGAGGTCCTGGCATGCTTTTTTCTATTACAAGGAATGTTTACATTTCTTGTAATAGGAATAAAGTAATCACAATTTTTCTTTTTTTAAAGAACGGTGTAAAAATAAAAATTTAAAAGTAAAATAAATAAATAAAAAAAATTTAAAGTGCCCTGTCCCTGCGAGCTCGCGCGCAGAAGCGAACGCATAGGTAAGCCATGCTTGCATATGAAAACAATGTTCAAACCACACAAGTGAGGTATTGCCATGATCGTTAGAACAAGAGTAATAATTCTAGCACTAAACCTCCTCTGTAACTCAAAACTGGTAACCTGTAGGAATTTTTAAATGTCACCAATGGAGATTTTTAAGCGCAAAAGTTTGTTGCCATTCCACCAGCGGGCGCAATTTTGAAGCATGACATGTTGGGTATCAATTTACTCAGCGTAATATTATCTTTCACAATATGGAAAAAAATTGGGATATATTACTGTTGTCTTATTTTTTAACTCAAAACAGGGACATTTTTCCAAAAAAATCCTGCTTGTAAGACTGCTGCGCAAATACGGTGTGACAAAAAGTATTGCAACGGCCGCCATTTTATTCTCTAGGGTGTTAGAAAAAAATATATAATGTTTGGGGTTCTAAGTAATTTTACAGCAAAAAAACCTGATTTTAACTTGTAAACAACAGTTGTAAAAAAGGGCTCTGGGGATGAAGTGGTTAACCCCTTTAGAACAAGTGTATACATATATGCAGCCTCAGGGAAGTGGATTTTTATCTGTGAGGCCAAGTATATGCATACTTGTGTTTCTGCTGGGAGTGTGCTGCACAACGTGCTCCCAGCACAGAGACAGGGCTCTATCTGAGAGCCCTGGGTCCTGTACTAATGATAAGGAATCAGGAGGCCCAGTTCCCAATCACCTAATTGCTAAGATAGCCTCTGGTTGCCTATCACAGTGATCAGTTATCGTAGAGCCTGCATCTGTGTTTTCTTCTCCTCGTCAATGGAGAAAAAGATACACTATATTTTTTTCTCCTAAGAAGCAAAGGTGTGGGAAAATAATTAAAAAAATAAATAAAGATAAAATAGCTAAATCAGGGTTTGATCTAGGTCAGGGTCAGGGTTAGGGTAAAAGGTCATGTTCAGAGTTATAGGTCAGGGTCAAAGGTCAAATGTATGATTCATGCACATAAACGCACACCTGTATCAATGGACACAAGGATCATTACTTGATTATATAAACAACATGGCCAGGTACTAACCATTCTTCAGAAACACTGGCATTTGTTATTAGATGATCTGTTAGTTACCAAATATGTGAACGATAGGCCACAAATCACCTATAGGCGAGCCAGATCAATACGAGATTATCTAACACATAGCCATCTATCTAGGAATGCAAATATGCATGCCACCACTGAGAACAGACGACGTGGTATGTCACGCTGTGGTGCATGCAATTTTTGGCACAAATGTGATGTTACCTAATTGCAGGGGCATAGCTAGCTGGGAAAAAGAGACTTCAGTCCAAAGAAATGCTGCGCATGAAGCATGTTGCATCAACAATGGGCGTAGTTTAAACTAAATTGTGGGTATAAATTAAAGGGGGCGTGGCTCAAGGGGGTGTGGTTCTAGTCTGAGATGAACGAGGGATGGAGGAAGAAAGAAAGAAAGAAATAGGGAGGGAAGGAGAGAGAAGGAAGGAAAGAAAGAGGCATGGAGGGATATCAGGCCCAGATTCTATCCCACAATAGTAATATGTGTATTCCAGAAAGTTTAACAATCAGCAGATAAAGATACTCCCACCACCTGGTGTTAGCACTTCAGTCATCCCGGCACCATGATTTTTATGGTGTCAGGATGATTGAAGTGCATTATTTCTATTATTACATTGTAATATAAAATTAAATAGTTTAACTCACCATAAATTCAGAATTATGCCCCGAGTGTGTCACATGCAACGTTGCCTGCCACCAGATGCCATCAGGTGTCCTCAGCAGAGTTCCTCCTTACATCAGGCATTCCCAGCGGAGTGCCTCCTCACATCACAGGTGCCCCAGTGGAGTGCCTCCTCACATCTCAGGTGTCCCCAGCAGAGTTCCTCCTTACATCTCAGGTGTCCCCAGCAGATTGCCACCTCACATCACAGGTGTCCCAGCAGAGTGCCTCCTCACATCAAATGTGTCCCCAGCAGAGTTCCTCCTTACATCTCAGGTGTCCCCAGAAGAGTGCCTCCTCATATCAAAGGTGTCCCAGCAGAGTGCCTCCTCACATCACAGGTGTCCCCAGCAGAGTGCCTCCTCACATCACAGGTGTCCCAGCAGAGTGCCTCCTCACATCACAGGTGTCCCCAGCAGAGTGCCTCCTCACATCACAGGTGTCCCAGCAAAGTGACTCCTTACATCTCAGGTGTCCCCAGCAGAGTGCCTCCTCACATCACAGGTGTCCCAGCAGAGTGCCTCCTCACATCACAGGTGTCCTCAGCAGAGTGCCTCCTTACATCTCAGATGTCCCCAGCAGAGCGCCTCCTCACATCACCGTTGTCCCAGCAAAGTGCCTCCTCACATCACAGGTGTCCCAGCAGAGTGCCTGCTCACATCACAGGTGTCCCAGCAGAGTGCCTTCTCATATCACAGGTGTCCCAGTGGAGTGCCTCCTCACATCACAGGTGTCCTAGCAGAGTGCCTCCTCACATCTCTGGTGTCCCCAGCAGAGTGCCTCCTTACATCTCAGGTGTCCCCAGCAGAGTACCTCCTTACAACTCAGGTGTCCCAAGCAGAGTGCCTCCTTACATCTCAGGTATCCCAGCAGAGTGCCTCCTCACATCACAGGTGTCCCAGCGGAGTGCCTCCTCACATTACAGGTGTCCCAGCAGGCCTCTCCACTGCCATTACAGAATACCAGCTCTCCTGTAACAGGTCACACGCCGAGAAGAATAAACAAGAGGCGGAGCCGGCTGGGTGGTTGCCAATAGAATTGGAGCTGCCTCCAACCCCCGCCCTGTGACCTGCTGCTAGTCTGTGACCTGTTTTTGGAATGGGAGCGGAGGGGTTGATGGTAGCTCAATTTTTTTGGCAGCCACCCGGCCGGCTGCTCCTCTTGTTTGTTCCCCTCGGTGAGTGACCAGGCTCAAGGAGAGCTGGTCTTCGGCAAAATGGCAGCGGAGATTATCACCAGTGCCGGCCCCAGACCTCTAGCGGCAGCTCTGGTGATTCTTCGCCCGGTGTCACCAGCGCTCAGGGCTAATAATATATTTCAGGATGCCCTAGACCCGGGGGTTTTCGGGGGCCCACTCGGGGCTCCAGCCCCCCACTCCCGATGCTAAGTGTAATGGATCTATTTGGACCCCATGTTTTACTATGAATTGATAGACAGTGGGTGTTATTTATTACATTTAGTGTACATTTCAAGCCTTCTATATAGGCAAAACAAAAAGACCCTTCTGGAAGTAAATCAGGGACCATGTCTAATTTATTAAGAATCACAAAATGACATAATCTATTAGCCACTATGTAGACTTCTTTCATAATATTTGATGGAAATACAATCTCTTCCTTTGCATTGGAGCATGTACACTGTTCAGAACGGGGGAGGGGGAGAACTTGGTGATATAGATAAAACACTCCTACTGATTGAAACGAAATAACTAAATGGATTTTCTGACTTGATGCCACAAAAGCTCCTGGGTTAAGTTGAAAATATAAGTTTCAAACCCTTTTTATATGTGAAATACATACTATGGTCTATCGAGCCTGTTATGGTTTAAAGCTTAAATGGAAACATATACAGTATGTATGCATATAGTTATGTGCATGTGTATGTACTTGTTTGTACCTGTTTCCTCTCAGCAGCAGGGGATGGCCTGATCCCCACTGATGGGGAGAGAGAAAAGGAAAGGGGGGAGTGGGTCAATCGTGGCGTAACCGCCCGAGTATCTTGGGGACATTACGGGATGTGTGGACCAGGTCCTTTATTCTCGTTCATGAGTTTTATATATATATATATATATATATATATATAATGTTTTGTATAACATTACTGTTCAAGCTCAAGCTTTTTTACCTTCATAACCGACCTCGCTGCCCTTTCAGACGATGTAGGGCGGTACCCGTTCCGGGGGTTTTTCTCTTCTCCTTTTTTGATTTCGAACTCGAACTTGTCATTACAATATGTTTTGTAATATATATATATATATATATATATATATATTTTGAGTACTTGCTCTTATTTCCTGGACCAGGTGTGTAGGGCA
>BLSH010158757.1:549771-580768 GCA_018402905.1 Glandirana rugosa | reverse complement strand
GACAATACCGAGGGAGTCCTCTTAAAATAAACACGACCATTTTTTTTTATTCAGCGTTTCCATTAACGTACTGTTTTTATGTATTTGTGTTCGGTATATGTATTCCATATCTTTTGTGAGTTTGACGTATATACATTAAACCATGAATGAGAACTGTTTTCCTGCTGTGCTCACTGTTACTTCCCCTGCTACTCTCCTTTTAATGCCTTTTGACACATATAAAAATTATATGAAGGTTTGCTATATAAGGATTGTTCAATTTTTTTTCTCAGGCCATCTTGTGGGGTGCTATGTCCTCCATATGCACAGTATGTCAATACATAATGCTCACTTAGTGGTGTCCACCTGGATTGACTAAAAAAACCCACTCAATCCTCTATGTTGATACTTTCTTATACTAATTTATGTCAAGAGTAAGTACCAAATTACATATATGCAGTTTGAGTGTTTTCTATACCTTATGTATATGGCTTGTGTTTATGTATTTTTGTCATGCAATTACCTTTGCGACTTATTTTTTTTTACCAGCACAAATAAAATTCTCCTGAGGGAGCCATAACAGTGAAACACATAGAGATACGGCGACTGCTTCAACCCACCAATTCTGTTATGGATCTGTAATCATTCTTATGATGCCAACTGTTATTGATTAGTATGGTTTTGTTAAGGGGGTTAGAAGTGGACTAGTGTCTGGCATGAGCTGCATTGTTTTTAACCTGTTTGGGCCTCTATGAAATGCCCTTTTATCCTTTGTAAATCAAATCATCATCATAAAGGATTTTTTAATCCTAAAATACTTTTTTGTCCAAATATTGAGCACCGTAAAGTCCCATTTTTCTGTCTTGGTATTTTTGTACATTTCACAGGAATATGGGGCTCATTTCACCCCCAAAGGCCTAATTTTCTAAGTATCCTATTCTTCTGTTTTTTTGGCCATCCAGGTAATTGGACCGTAATCAGTTATTAGATTAAAGTGTCTACCCAACAATAACATCTAGAACCCACTTCACAGCTAAACACTCTTTTACAATGGCAGCATGATTTAACTCATGGGACTTCAGCTTCCCACTGAAGTAAACAATGAGCAGTAACATTCTGACAGTACTTTTCTGGTGGTAGTTCCCTTTAAAACTACATGTACACAAACTGTCAATTTGTCAAATTCCTAAAGAATTACCATCAGTTTGTGTATTAGGAAGCTAGTAGTAATTAAGACCAGGTCTGAGCTGATGTCCAGAGGTACCTCAGTGCTCAGAATGGAGCATGCCTGTGCTGGCAAACTGTCATGACTATCACATGTCATGACAGGGCTTTATCCCGGCCCCATTCAGCTGTTAGCTGGGATTTTGCAGCTATAATCAATGGGAAGGAATAGTGGTGATATCATTACCCAAATATTGCGTTGTCCATATTTTGGGAAATTGCTTGGCTCACTGGGTGGGTGGAGCTTGATGTGGAAGTGAAAGACTAGTTCCCAATCAGGTTCTTATTACTTTTGATTGACAGTGGATGACAGTGGGAGGATGTGAAAGCCACTGAATAGCAGCTATGGATCTGGCCACTGTGCAGTCAATCAACAACAAGGTGGACCTGATAGGGAGCTAGTCTCCCAGTTCCTTATCAGGCACCTGACATGCACCTGTCAGTGTTATGGGTGCAGTGGCTAGTTAGCGAGGGACATAGGGAGTGCACTGAAGGTATGTCTAGGTTGTACATGTACAGATTAATGTAATAAGTGAATTCTTGGAACAGAGTTTAGTTTGGGGTTTTTGTGTTTGCTAATTAAAGCTGTCACTCTCCTCTACTGTCTGACTCTTTGCATTGTGGTTGGGCCCTCACCTTCCTAACATACAATGCATGACCATAGTTTTGTATTGTATTGTACAGGACCACATGAGAGAGGTTTGACCTAGGGCTGAGTTGCATAAAGGGGAGGAGAGGGAGTTCAGCATTAACCCCTAGGCACCGACTGTATGCAAATATACGGCATCTCAGTGGGTGGGCCTTGGTGCCAAGAGGCCACATATTTGTGTACCAATTAGCAGACACAGCTGTGCCGAGAGCGCGCACGCTCCTGCCACTGCTACTGGCGGGTGACAAAAAGCTCCTGAATGCTTATTAAGATAGGGAGCTTTTTGATGATGTGACCACCATGATAGCCAATCACAGCAGTCACATGATCATAAATCCTACCCAGCCTCTTGGCATCTGAAATCCCTTAAAGGGCTGGGAGGCACCGGCTCCAAGGGGTTAAAGAAATGCATGGAAGCTGAGATCGTTTTCAGACATTATCCCAGTACATTTATTTGTGCTCAGTCCTTACACATCTATCCATCTAATTATATCCTTGCTAAACTGTCAGTTCTAGTGTTTATGCTTTTAAATTTTCCAACAAACCATATACTATGGCAAAACAGTTTAAATGCTAAAACATGATCAACTGGTGGTCTGAGTGTTCTAGTGAGAGTATGTGAGTCTGGGCAACTATGCTAGAGGGCGAAGACATTTAAAACTGAGGAGCCTTTGGGCACTCAAGGGATAGTTGCTATAACAGAGTGTGTAGCATGTCATGGTAGACAGTGGGTGCGGCCAAATTGTGCTAGCAGTGGGAGAAGATTAAAGGGGCTTGATTAAATAAAACTGAGCCTACTAGCAGTATGTAGGGCACATGCATGCCTTAGTCTTGGGACTGCTTAGCAACCAGGTAATGTTGAGGCAAAAACAAAAACTTTGGTCAGGAGTATGTACAACATAGCATCCATCAAAAGTAATGTAATGTACAACATAGTGTTTACAGGCATGTGTAACACTAAGAGTGCAGGGGTCAGGAGTGTATAAAGCTTTGAGTGCAGAGGATAAATCGAACTGTCAAGCCATCAAATGGCTGGTGCCATAACCGATCATATGGATTACTGTATATGGAGCAGATGCTGCTCCTAAATAACAAAAGGGGCACAAGCCCATCTGTTTATTAGTAGTTTTCTGTTCCCTGTTCTTTGCTGTGTCTGTGATAAATGTGCCAAAACAGTTCAGTTGGAGCTGCATGCTCTAGATCAGTGGTCTCCAAACTGTGGCCCAGGGGCTGGATGCATCCCTCTGCTTGCTTTTATTGGGCCCTTGGGATAATATTTTATCCCCTGACACTAACAATAGGGTATAATTCCCCCACTGAAAACCAACAAAGGAGCACAGTTCCTTCCAATGACACAGACAATTGGGCAAAGTTCCTCCCAGTGAAACTTACAATGGGGCATGATTCCTCCCACCCAGTGTCACCAATAATGGGGTACAATTCCTCTCTCTGACATCAAGAAAATGAGCATTGTTTACCCCCAGTGATGCCAGGAAATGTTCTACTTCCAAAGGCCATGTTTCAGCCCCCTAAAGTCCGAAGGACAGTAAACTGATCTTTTGTTTAGAAAGTTTGCAGACCCCCTGCTCTAGATTCCTTGCCTACTCCACTCTCCTCCCCTCTCCGATAAGCTGAGAGTGGGAGGACTGCTAAACATGCAAACTCTGTGCATGCAGTGTAATCACTGCACAAGCAGAGAGAGGAATGTGAGCTGTAAGCAAATAGCCAGTCCAGACTACACCGGGATTTGCATTCGTTTTCTGTATTGAAAATAGGGATGAGCTCAGATCCTATTAAGGAATGACTCAGCTGCCTATGATTAGTCCAGTAAAGTGCCAGCCTTTGGGATTACTCAGATGAGTTTGTACTAAGTTCTGAACATGCCTGAGCTCATCCCTACTTGGAAACTGTTCCAATCCCTCTGTTAATTGGATGCAGAACTCACAAAAGTTTCTATCTCACTCTGTGGATGGTGAAGAATGCTATGTGAGACTATTGCCCCTTTTACACTGACAGACCGATTGGGTCCACTTGTCAGTTTTTCAGGCGGACCCAATCGGACCATCCATAGCTCTCTATGGAGTGGTGAAAGGCAGCAGACTTGTGTCTGCTGAAACGGCAGGCATCCGATCCATTCAGATAAAAACAGACAGATTGGGATCTGTTCCCCATTCGCCTGGCCTGGATCGGATTGGATGACAGTGGAATGGAAATGGACAAGCAGTCTGTTTCATCTGACCACTCCATAGAGAGCTGTGTCCATGTCCACTCTGCATAGTGGAGAGGACACAGACCTGTCATCTGCCTGCTCAGCGAGGATCAGTGGACAGATTCTGTACTGAGCCGGTGGATTCGCTTGGCGGAGTCCGCCCTGTCTGCAAGGGACCTATAGGTAAACAAAGCTCTAACTGCTGCTGGAACTGGGGAGGAGGACATTATATGATTAGAATCTCAGGTAGAGGACCAGCATAGCAACAAAAGAATATGTTGTGCTGGAATCAAAATATTAAAAAAACCCTGTGGATTATAGAACCAGTCTCTTCTAATCTGAACTATGGCTAGGCACTTCTCAGCAGAATATAATACAGATAATGTTTCTAAAACCAGATGAGAAGTATAATTTATGCTGTTGAAATGTTACATACTACAAGAAAAATCTGTTCATGCTATCAGCCATTGTGATTTAAAGCTGAACTCCAGGCTAGTGTAAAAGAAACACTGGAATGCAATAATTTATGCTGCAGATCTAATGTGCTGACAAGGAACCTGCTGGCAGGAGGAGAAAGCAAAGTGACAAAGACATGAGTTCATATGTTTGGTGCTTCTCCTTTCACAGTTCAATCTGTACAAGCTGGGGGAAGGACCAGACTTGTTAGCAGTGGTGTACCAATAGCCACAGCAGCCCTTGCAGCTGCTATGGTACCTGGGGTAGAAGGGAGGTCCTATTAAAGCTTTTAGGGTAAACCACACTGTTAAAACTGGAGTTAGACCTCAGGGTTGTCGCTAGTCACACATCCCTCTGTGCAGTAAAACATATTTGCTTAGCCGTCTTAGCAGTGTAGATTTGTTGCCTTGTGAAGTTCTGTTGCAGACTGAATTTAACCTTGTATGTTTAATGCAGTCAAAATTGCCAGAGTTTAATCTCTGGTAAAACCTTTTAGACAGTTGATATCCTTAGGGTTATTATTATTAATATCATTGCTGCTACATCTATACCTTTTATCTTCAGCACTGCTCCCTAGTAACCTGACTATGCTGACAGACCTCCTGTTGCCAGTCCTTGATTTGGGCATAATTTATGTTAAGATCAATGACACATGTTGTCACAGTTGGCACTGCAAGCTGAAACAAAGAGTTAGCTGATTAGTTCTATCAAACATTTGCTGGGGGGTCCCATAATTTGTAGTAAGTATTATTTAACTACTATTATTTAACTGCAGCAGAGACAAATCAGGCCTACTTCTCAGCCAGACAGGCTGTGTAAATCTCTGGATTGGATAGATAGAAAATGAAACACACTGGCTGGTAAAATAGCTTTCAAAGATGTATTTCATGTATGTATTTAAAAGTTTTCCTGAAGTTTAGCTTTAAAGTCTTTACATTTTTTTTCCTACTAGTAGGATTAAGTACTAAAGTCTCTGTTGACCTTGTCATAAAGGTAAGAAATATGTATTTTCTGTTTGCAAGTGACTTCTGTATTTTAAAACAACTTAAAATGAGGGATGGAATTAGAAGGCTCAATGATGCAGCTAAGAATAAAAAAGGCATCTGTTGTGTGTGTCAATATAACATCTCTTTGTAGCTGTATTTGCTTAAAACCATACTGTATGTACTGTATATATTACAAGGTGCTAGTTTTGACAAATGTGTATTGAAAAACAACGAGGTCTAATCCAGAATGAATATGCCCCTTTTTAATCAATATATCATGTTAGAATCATTTCTATACAAAAAAGCAGTGACATATACCATAAAAGTTCCAAATGTTACCTTTGTGCACATTAGATACATGTTCAGTCCATATAGGATCTCAATTATGGAAAATGTGTACAATATGTCCACATGAAAAGTTTTTATTTATCTTGCAGTCTTGCCCAAGATATAATTTAACTCCATCCCACTTGCACTAATATTGATATTGCATGTATTACATGTTCCTTTGGAGAACGTCTTTTCTGTGTCAATACAGCAGACACGGTACCGATTGCCCTTCATGACTAATATCCTTGATTATGCCATTTAAAATTATTATTCCCCATCTGAGACATAATGAAGTATTGATGGTGTTACATAAGAATCTTGATTGGAATTATAGATTGGTTGAACAAAGCAGATATTGATTTGTGTCTTAAATTTATGTTGAACTATGTTTCTGTTAAATGTCATTTGCCAAATTTAATTTGAATATTCATGTTAGGCCATTATTATGCATTAATTTTGTATGGAATTATATATTAGTGTGTAATGGATGCATTAACATGATATATTTCTGTGTAATTGATACATTAAAAGAATTAGCCTGCATTTTAACACTGTAGTATTGTGATAATTGCTTGTGTGATGGTTGTCTCTGCTTACATACACACATGGTGTGTTTGTTTTGCCACTTCTAATATGGACGCTGTGCCCTGACTGCTATAAACTAGATGTCTTCAACCTGCTACATCAGCTTATAGGAAAACCACTTCCAAGGGATACATGGCTACATGGAGCCAATAAAGTAGATCTCTATTCATATGGCATGCAAGACTAAAGCTTGTCATACTTGGGTCAAAATTTGGCCGGTTCAGCAGGAGAACTCACCTCTTAAATATATGACCATATTTGGGCAATGACATGAGTCACCATCCCACCACTTTGTTTGATGAAAGGTTGTAATTTGTCATTCAACGAGGAGTAGCAAAGGGAGCAGATGCAGTCATGTGACATGCTTCCAGCACCAAGGGAGATACACAAATATGCGGCCCCACTTAACCACTTCAGCCCCGGAAGGTTTTGCAGCTTTAGGACCAGAGCACTTTTTGCGATTCGGCACTGCGTCGCTTTAACGGACAATTGAGCGGTCGTGCGACGTTGTACCCAAACTAAATTTGCGTCCTTTTTTTCCCACAAATAGAGCTTTCTTTTGGTGGTATTTGATCCCCTCTGCGTCATTTCTGATCACCGCTATAAACAAAAGAAGAGCGACCATTTTGCAAAAAAACTGTTTTGGCCGATTTATATAATTCCTCATATTTGCGATAAAAAAAATCGCAATCGGCGTTTATTGATTGGTTTGCGCAAAAGTGGCCGCGTTTACGGATGATGAGAATTCATTTCTGGGGTTTTTTTTTTTTTAATTTTTTACTAGTAATGGCGGCGATCTGCGATTTTTAGCGGTACTGCGATATTGCAGCGGACATGTCGGACATTTTTGACACTTTTTTGGGACCAATGACATTTATTCAGCGATCAGAAATTTAAATGTCCACTGATTACTGTATAAATGTCATTGGCAGTGAAGGGGTTAACCTGCAGGGGGCGATCTAGGGGTTAATAGTGTTCCCTGGGTGTGTTCTTACTGTGGGGGGGTTGGGCTAACATGGGCATGAGAGATCTAACTGATCCCAGTGACAGGGCGGGGAACCGCCGTGTTTACATCGGCAGTTCCCCGTTCTTTGCCCTGTAGCCGCTCATCGCGGCTCGCCGGCGGACATCGGGTCCGCCCGAGCCGCGGGCACACTCCTCAGGAGTGCGGCGGGTGCGCGCCGCTGGCGGCGCGCGCGCGCCCCCTGGTGGCCAAAATGCGAATCGCCGTTTATTTACGGCGATTCGCGCAGGGCTCCCCCACTGCCGCCGTAAAAACACGGCGCGCGGTGGGGAACCGGTTAAAAAAGCCCAGTGCAGTGGGGCTGCATATTTGCGTACGGTCAGCGCGAAGGGGTTAGTGAGATATTTCTAACACACAGCATTGGTATACTTAGCATTACACTCCAAAACACACCCTGCTACTCCTTTTGAGTATGGCAACACCACATGAGTGAGACTTTTTTACAGCCTAACCGTAGAGGGGCACAAAATCCAAGGTGCACCTTCAGCCCTTCTAGGGGCATAAATTACACATCTAACTTCCTGACTACCTATCACATATTTGGAGGCACTGAAGCACCGGGACAGTAGAAACACCCACAAAATGACCCTTTTTTGGAGAGTAAACTCCCCAGGGTATTTTTAGGAGGCATGGGAAGTCTTTTGAAGACTTTATTTTTTGACAGAAGTTTTTTGGAAAATGCAGAAAGAAAATGAAAATTATTTTTTTTACCCAAAGTTGTCAATTTAATAAGATATTTTCACACATAGCATGGCATATTTAGAATTACAAACCAAAACACATTTAGCTACCTCTTCTGAGTATGGGGATATGGATATGCCGAGGGTGCACATTGTTACAATTTCCAAACCCAGGAAAGATCTAACTACTCCAATTAACTTTAGATCTATTTCCTTATTGAACTCCAATATACTGAACAAAAAAATCTTGGCCAGTTGTTTAATGGACACCATGTCTCTATAGGTCCAACTGGACCAAATGGGCTTTACTAAAGGCAGGGAAGCCTCAGACACCATAAGGCGTATACTCAATATTATTCTTGGAATTAAATGCAGTCCAGGGCCTTCTCTGATGCTTTCTATAGATGCAGAGAAGGCGTTCAACTGAGTCCTCTGGGGATTTATATCCCAAGCCCTCAAAAAATGTGGATTTCATGAGACAATACTCTCAGCTACTTTAGTATCGGCCCAGGTATATACTTCAAGTCTTCTTTCTAAACCCTTTTCTATCAGGTTGCCCTATATAACCTTTTCTTTATAACCTCATGATAGAGCCTTTAGGGGAGGCTATTTGCCTCCACGCTTCTATTACTGATTTTACTGTCCATCTCCCTCATATTATAAACCTGTTTGCAGATGAAGTCATATTACTCCATATTACCCATTTATATCATTGGCCCAGGCCCATAAGCTTCGTACAAAGTTTAGCTTTATCTCTTACTATAAAATAAACTTTAATAAGTCCTTAATATTGAATCTGGGAGTTTCTAAAAACACCCAACAACTGTTATCTCAACAGCTGTCTTACTCCTGGGCGGAAACAGGCTTTCCCTACCTAGGCATTATTCTGTTGCCTTCTACAGCCACTCTAGCTGAAGCAAATGTAAAGCCCCTTTATACCAAATTAGAATCTGAACTTTGCTACCTCTCTCAATGCAAACTATCTTGGTCGAGTAGACTGGCTTCCTTCAAGATGCTAATCCTTCCACCGATCTTAGCTCTTCCAAACATTGCCCATCCCTCCTAAACCCTCATATCTTGCATCCTTGACAGAGCTCTGTAACAAATTTGGCAAAACAAACAAGCAAGGCTCTCACGCCCAGCGTATTAAACATAGTAAGGTATGGGGTATTGGGTTGGTTGATATCGATGATTATTATATGGCCATGCAACTAGACCAGATAAAACATTGGTTTAATGACTCCTCTTGGGTTCACATAGAAACCACCTTGTCACCTTTGTCTTTTGTTATTAGCAGACATGTGAAAATTGCTGTGTTTAGATGATCTCCCATTGCCAACTAAAGGCTCGTTATTGACATGGAGGTCTCTAACTCAACCTCTGGTGCACACTCCTCAGGGCCAATCATTTAAATCACCTCTTGCTCTCTTAGAAATTCTCATACCGCAGTTAACTGGCACCAAAAAGGCACCAACATGGTATAGAGTGGGTTAACGACCTCTTTTTAGCAAATATACCCAAAATTGAGGACTTAGAGGAATACCAGGTGTCTGATACTGAATTTTTCTCACTACTTCAAACACACCACCTTCTTTCTTCTTCCCACCCTACTCTGATCCATGTTCACCTGAAGGTATAGCAATTCTACAATCTATTGCCCCATCTCACCAAAGGTATCTCTTATTTCTACAACCTACTCCAAAACAAACTGACTTTTACCAAAATGTCCCCTATTTGGAAATGGTAGGAAGACCTTCAAACATCTTTCAGTACCTCCCAATGGCTAAATGTGTTTCACTACTCATATACCATTTCACATTATGTCAATCACAGGGAGCTTGCAAGAAAAATAATGACTCTGTTTAGTCCAGTTTTCCCCCTCTGGGTCCTCCTTATGCTGGTGGGATTGTGGACAGGTTAGTAACTTACTTCATATATCAGAAAATCTTCTAAGTCCTCATTGATGTCTCAGGTATCTTGACTAACTCAGACCCCATATTGGCAATCTTAGATTTAGGGACTGAGAATTTCCCAATTGCCTATCACTCTGTAATGGCCCAATGTAATGTTCTTCTAGCAGCAAAAATCATAATCGTGAGACATTGGAAAAAGGAGATGGCACCTAATCCACCAAAATTTGGTGCTTTGATTCGGGTACACAACGTTACTAAAAAGAACCACTAGCTCTTAGATAGGAATCACTTACTGCTTTTAAGAAGTCCTGGAAACCATGGGCACTTTGGTATGATAAATGATGTGCTATGTCATATTCAGTAAGCTCCTGGTATGTTGAAACACATTATTTTGCTTAACCATTATTACTTCTGTTGTGCTTTATCTTCATTGATATGACTTCTGTTAGATTCTCTGCTAATCTGTTGTATAAAATGCAACAAAGAATTTGAAAAAAAATATACTAATATCAATATTAGCGCTTACAAACACAACATAATTACAACATTGCTACAACATTTCTCCTAAATCTAAAAGATAAAACTGTATTGAGTTCATAAACAGCACTTTTTTTAAAATTTAAAATTGTGATTTTTGCAAAACAGTGAAAGGTACAGAATACTGTTAACAAGAGATTTAGTCTAAAAATCTAGAGGTTATCATTTTTCACTTATAACTTCTGGTGTTTGTAAAAGACACTGCCACTGGGACCTGCTCTACAGCTAAAGTACCAGACTGTTCCTGCCAGAGATCCCCTGTCATCTGGCTTACTACTCCACCAACAGCAAGCACTTCTACCAACACTTGTGCGACTCTGCACTCCTGCGCCACCTGTATACTCTACCAGGGGCCCTGAGTCTGCATAGACCAGGCTCTACCCACCAGGCACGTGACAACATCAAATTACATGTCCTGTTGAAATCCAGTATAGCTCACCATCCAAATAACACCATTCCTACAGTAAAGCATAAAGGTGGTAATATCCTGTTATGGGAGTGTTTCTCTGCAGCAGAGACTGGAGAACTTGTTAGGATAGAAGTAAAAATGGATTGGGCAATATACCGTCCAATTCTTGAGGAAAATCTGCTGCCCTCTGCCAGAAAGTTGTCAATTAGAAGGAGGTTTACTTTCCAATGACAATGACCCAAGGCACAGAGCAAAAATCACCACACAGTGGTTGAAGGAGAAAAGGGTGAGTGTCCTTGCATGGCCTAGACAGAGCCCAAACTTAAACCCTCTGTGGAATGATTTGAAGACTGCAGTCCACCGTCACCATCAAATTTAACTGAACTTGAGTAGCTCTGCAAAGAAGAGTGGACATATGTTGTAAGGTCTAGATGTGTAAAGTTAGTAGAGACAAATCCCAACAGACTAAAGGCTGCTATTAAAGCAAAAGGTGGTTAAACAAAATACTGACACAAGGGGGTGACCATTTTTCCAACTCAGTGATTCTGTTTATAAATTGTATTTATTTTTTTATGACATGTTGGTATTATATCTTTCACTTAGATGTTATAAGTTGCACTGAGTAAATACAGTGGGATAAAATAAAAACTATGACGGTCTTTGCTTCAGGCTGCAAAGCAATAAAATTAGATTATTTTAACCACTTCAGCTGAGGAAGATTTATGATCAGGCCATTTTTTGCAATATGGCACTGCGTAACTTTAACTGACAATTGCGCGGTCGTGCAACACTGTACCCCACAAAAATGTATATCCTTTTTTCCCACAAATAGAGCTTTCTTTTGGTGATATTTGATCATCTCTGTATTTTTTATTTTTTGCGCTATAAACAAAAAACAATCAGCAATTTTGAAAAAAAAAAATGTAAAAAATCAAATTTCTTCATCAGTTTAGGCCAATATGTATTCTGCTACATATTTTTGGTAAAAAACCCCAATAAGCCTATATTGATTGGTTTGCACAAAAGGTATAGCGTCTACAAACTGTGGGATATATTCATGGAATTTTTATTTATTTATTTTACTAGTAATGGCGGCGATCAGCCACTTATAGCAGGACTGCGATATTGCGGCTGACAAATCGGATACTTAACTGACATTTTTAAAACTTTTTGGGAATCAGTGACACTAATACAGTGATCATTGCTAAAAATATGCACTGTCACTGTACTAATTACACTGGTTGGGAAGGGGTTAACATCAGGGGTGATAAAAGGGTTAACTGTGTGCCTAGGGGTGTTCTAGTGCAATGAGGGAGGTGCTTTTAGTAGTGGAAGGCATGGATCGATGTTCCTGCTTTACAGGAACACAGGATCCATGCCTTTTGCACTGACAGAATGCAATCTGTCTTGTTTAAATAGGCAGACTGCCATTCTGCCTGTGTACAGAAGGATCAGCGGGTGCTGGCGACCATCGGGTCAATGGGACCCGCTGATTATCTCCCGCTGTGTAGATTCATAGCGGGAGCTAGCCACTGGTGACCCACACTCATGCCTGATACCCGGAAGTGCAGCATCATGTGTATATACTGTGTATATATATATATATATATATAGTACAAAAGTGAGTACACCCCTCACATTTTTGTAAATATGTTATTATATCTTAATATATGTGAAAGCACTGAAGAGATTACACTTTGCTACAATGTAAAGTAGTGAGTGTACAGCTTGTATAACAGTGTAAATTTGCTGTCTCTCAAAATAACTCAGCACACAGCCATTAATGTCTAAACCACTGGCAACAAAAGTGACTACACCCCTAAGTGAAAATGTTCAAATTGGGCCCAAAGTGTCAATATTTTGTTTGGCCACCATTATTTTCCAGCACTGCCTTAACCCTCTTGGGCAGGGAGTTCACCAGAGCTTCACAGGTTGCCATTGTAGTCCTCTTCCACTCCTCCATGATGACATCACAGAGCTGGTGAATGTTAGAGACCCTGCGCATTTCCACCTTCCATTTGAATATCCCACACAGATGCTAAATAGGCTTAAGGTTTGGAGACATGTTTGGCTAGTCCATCACATTTGTGCTCAGCATCTTTAGCAAGGCAGTGGTCATCTTGGAGGTGTGTTTGGGGTCGTTATCATGTTGCAATACTGCCCTGCGTCCCAGTCTCTGAAGGGAGAGGAACATGCTCTGCTTCAGTATGTCACAGTACATGTTGGCATTCATGGTTCCCTCAATGAACTGTAGCTCCCCAGTGCCAGCAGCACTCAGGCAGCCCCAGACCATGACACTCTCACCACCATGCTTGATTGTAGGCCAGACACACTTATCTTTGTACTCCTCACCTGGTGGCCACCACACATGCTTGACACTATCTGAACCAAATAAGTTTATCTTGGTCTAATCAGACCTCAGGCCATGGTTCCAGTGATCCATGTCCTTTGCTTGTCTTTAGCAAGCTTTCTTGTGCATCATCATTAGAAGAGGCTTCCTTCTGTGAAGACAGCCATGCAGACCAATTTGATGCAGTGTGTAGCGTATGGTCTGAGCACTGACAGGCTGACCCCCGCACCCCTTCTCGTTTCAACATTTTTATTAAGGATTTATCAGGAAAACAAAGAGTGTAAGGTAACATATCAAAACTTTGACAAACGAATATATACCAATCTGATAGTCAATAATACAATAAAGTATCAGCTGATGACATTAAAGATAGAGTTTCCACAAAGTATAATATGTTTACTGTAGATAATTATTGTCAAATAGGACTATTGAAGTGTTGGATAAGCCACGCCGCCCCCCCTAGACACCCCAAATGGGATCAATCTGTATCCGAGGGGCCGACCGCGCTCCATCCCGTTTACAACCTTATTGTTCTAGAAAGAACCATAAGTGGCTTGCTCAAGACCTATCTAAATTAATGATTACATTGTAGTAAACCTATCAACACCGCATTGCAGCAATTGTGGAGTTGGCAGTCCTCCCTCCCTTGCCCCTAAGACAGAGTGGTGGGCTGCCTCTACAAAGAACTAACTATACCTCAGCTAGCTAAAGAAAGACGGTTGATATAACCAGAAACAACAGACTAGAAAGTAGGAAGAAATAAGTAAGAGAGAGGCATAGAGAAGAATATAAGGGGCGACAGGAGAGTCAAGCATTTGTTTAGAAGAGTTGTGGGTCATGTGGGTAATCCAAGATAATTCTTCCAAGGATCCCAGACTAGTTCAAATTTAGTTGAGGTGTCCAAAATAACACTAGCGAGCCTTTCTTGCACCATGATCCAAGAGATTTTTTGTTTGGCTTCAGCGAAAGAAACTGAAGGCCGTTTCCAGGCCCTGGCTAATGTGACCTTAGCACCCAACAAAATAAAATGGATAAGATGGAGTAGAGATTTGGATAGCCCCTCAGGTTTATAGTTGAGGAGGGCTATATCAGGGGTTTGCGGAATTGGAGAGGCCTTGACCTTTCGAATCAAATGAAAAATCTTATTCCAAAAGCCTCGAATATGTGGGCATTCCCACCAAGTGTGGAGGAACGAGCCCAGATGTCCACAACCTCTAAAACAGAGGCCGGAGGCATCTGGATACATTGCTACCAACCTAGAGGGTACTAAGTACCATCGGGTTAAAACTTTCAGATTGGCCTCTCTTAGAGCTATATTCATAATCCCTTTAGTGGCTCTAAGAGGCAAAGAATACCATCTGTCCGTGTCCCACTCCACCCCCAGATCTCTTTCCCATCTCTTTGCATAAGGGGGTTTATCTTTATTCTC
Organism: Glandirana rugosa; assembly: GCA_018402905.1. NCBI lineage: Eukaryota > Metazoa > Chordata > Amphibia > Anura > Ranidae > Glandirana > Glandirana rugosa. The sequence goes on along the minus strand of BLSH010158757.1, from coordinate 566,008 downwards.
CATCAGTGATGCATAAATTAGGGAGATGCCTCCTTTTTGATTCGTAGATTCTGAGCACCATTTTTCATATTGGGGAATACCCTTATGGTCATTTCTAGACTTCCACCAGGAAATCAAAAAGTGGCAGATTTGCTGGAAACTGAAGTTTTCAGTTTGTGGCATATCTAACTTGTTGGTACAGTTGTGTACAGTCAGGGGGCCAACAAGGTTCAGAAAGTGGCCAATACAATATAATCCTTTATCAGTCCACCACTTGAAAGCCTTAATGTCAACACCCGGAGGGAAACAGGGGTTATTAAAGAGGTAATTGAGAGGGCGTAAGTTTGAAATCAGATATGGTGGTTTAAGGACTGAGTTGGTGATGGCAAAGGAATGGGACAACGTAGGGGCTAATATAGAGGGCCTCAGTTTATGAGGCGCCCCCACTAAATAGTCAATAGTGTTGAGGGGCACCGCTTGCCTTTCTATGTTAACCCAATCAGGTTTGTTCCCTTTGGAGAAGACTGAGGAGAACTGGGCTACTTGAGCTGCCTGGTAGTATTTGTGAAGGTGAGGAAGTCCCAGACCGCCTTGATCGCGTCTCCTGAAGAGGACCTTAGCGGAACATCTATAACCTTTGCGTCTCCAAATAAATTTCAAAATTTGTGATTGTATTTTCTGGAGGTCAGACTTCCTAAGAGGGACAGGGAGGGCTCTAAAGAAGCATAGTATCCTGGGAAGAAGGGTAATTTTAACCACATGTAGCCTGCCTAGCCAAGAGAGGTCGTCTTGGTCCCATCTGACAAGATCATCAGCTAGTTTCTTAAATAAAGGTGGGTAATTGGCCTCATATAGTTGGCTGATGTTGGCTCCCAGATTGACCCCCAAATATGATATCTGAGAGTTATTCCAGGAGAATTTATATAGAACTTTGAGTCGTCTTATCGTCGGCTCCGGAATAGATATGTTTAAAGCTGAAGACTTGGACCAATTCACACATAATCCGGAGATTTCTCCAAACTTAAGGAGAAGTTGAATAACATGTGATGTGGATATGAGGGGAGAAGAGATAAAAAGTAGGAGGTCGTCTGCAAATAATGCGCACTTGTGGGAGCGGGAACCACATTCTACCCCATGAATATTCGGGTTTTCCTTTATGGCACTAGCCAGGGATTCTATCGCGATGGTGAATATTAAAGGGGATTGGGGGCAACCCTGTCTAGTTCCTCTAAAAATAGAGAAGGGTTCAGAGAAAAAACTCTGAAGTTTTATCTGGGCCGAGGGGTTAGAGTAAAGAGCTCTGATAGTCTGAAGAAATCTTGGACCAAAGCCCCATCTGTTGAGAACTGTGAACAGATATGCCCAGTCGACTGTGTCAAAGGCTTACTGGAGGTCAACGGATAGTATGAACCCTTCTCGCGGTTGACCCCCATCCCAATTCGAATTAAGGAGCGAAATAATGTCGATTGCTCTGCGGATCTGGTCCGGACCTTGCCTTCCCGGGATAAAACCCACCTGGTCTTTGTGTATGTATTTGCTTATAAATTTGGTTAATCTGTTTGCTAGAATTTTAGTCAATATTTTAAGATCATTATTGATTAAAGAAATAGGTCTAAAATTGCTAACATCGGAGTGGTCTTTACCTGGTTTGGGTATGACAGAAACGAAGGCTCTGTTGGCTTCGCTTTTCAAAACAGATCCCCCCCCGAAGGGAATTAAAAAATTTAGTGAGATAGGGGGCAAGTACTGGTCCAAAAGTCTTATAATAGCCCGTGGAGAGGCCATCAGGGCCTGGGGCCGAACCCTTCTTGAGATTCCGTATCACCTCCATAACTTCCTTGTCGGAGAAGGGTAATTCCAGAGAGGCTACATGATCCTCCGAGAGTCTCGGGAGGGCAATGGAATCTAGAAATTACTCAAGAGTGACAGAGGCAGCTGTTTTCCCTGATTCATAAAGTTTGGCATAGAAAGACTGAAAGACAGTCATAATCCGATTAGGATTCTGAGTAAGTTCCCCTGACAAGTCCCTAATCTTTGGGAAGGAAAAAGAACGACATTTGGGAGACAATTTCGCAGCCAACCTAGGACCTATTCGGTCTCTTTTGTAGGCAAGAATGGGCCCTGGACCATTGGATCTGTTTCTCAGAGCTAGTGGTTAGGGCGAGGTTTAAGGCTATCCTCCCTGCTTGCAAGCTGTGCCCAGGGGAGATGGATTCTTCTTATGGGACTTGGCTAGGACCTGAAAATTTCGCTCTAGTTTTTCAGTATCAGCCTTCATTTCCCTTCTTAGCCTAGCGGACAATTGAATTATCTTTCCTCTAATAACCCCTTTGTGTGCCGCCCACAGAGTTGGGGCCGATACCTCTCCATTATCATTGAAAGAGAAGTACTCCTTGAGTTCCTTTTCCAGCATTGTAACGTGGACTGGGTTAGACAGAAGGGATTCATTTAGTCGCCAATTCAGGTTCCTTTTTGGACAAAAGTCAACATTAAGTAATATAATAACTAGCGAGTGGTCTGATAGAGGAGAATCCTTGATGAAGGATTTGGATATAAGAGGGGAGACAGATGCGGGGACAATAATATGATCTATTCTTGCCATGCTCTTATGTGGGGCTGAGAAATGAGTATAGTCCTTTACCCTCGGGTTCAGTTCTCACCAAATATCTATAAGCCCTAAGGAGCCTAATAGCCTGGCAAATTTAAGGCTGTGTTTAGGTGGTCTAATCTCGCGAGGGCGGCCATTACTCGACTTGTCAAGCATGAGATCTAGGGCCATTTTAGAGTCTCCTCCCAAAATTACTGACCCCTCCAGATGGGGCAAGATGATGTTAAATAAATCATGAAGAAATTTTACCTGACCAAGATTGGGATAATAATAAGATAAAAAAGTATACATCAAGCCCCCCAATGTCCCCCTCAGGAAGAGAAACCTGCCCTCTGGGTCTTTGATTTCCTGTGAAAGGTTAACCACTTGCCGACCACCGATCGGCATTTGACGGCGGCAAAGTGGTTCGTTCCCGCAAAATGCCGTCATACGACGGCGGCCGCGAGATCGCGCCTAGTGAGCGCGCGCGCGCACCTCCCGCGCTCACTGTGTTCGGGGAGGGCCAGGGAGCGGGTGTGGTGGCTTCGACTGCCGCCGGCTACCCGCGATGGCCCCCCTGGAGCGAAGGAACGGAGGTCCGTGTAAGTAAACACGGACCTCCGCTCTGTGTGAGGGGGAAGGGCTGTGATCACAGCCTTCCTGTACGTGAAGGCTGTGACCACTTCCCTTGGGGCTCCCTGGGGCAGCCCCCATACAGTTAGAACACGCCCAGGGAACATAGTTAACCCTTAGAGCGCCCCCTGCAGGTTAACCCCTTCACTGCCAATGGCATTTACACAGTAATCAGTGCATTTTTATAGCACTGATCGCTGTATAAATGCCAATGGTCCCAAAAAAGTGTCAAAATGGTCCGACATGTCCGCTGAAATATCGCAGTACCGCTAAAAATCGCAGATCGCCGCCATTACTAATAAAAAATAAAAAAAAATAAAAACCCCAAAAATGAATTCTCATCATCCGTAAACGCGACCACTTTTGCGCAAACCAATCAATAAACGCCGATTGCAATTTTTTTTATCGCAAATATGAGGAAGAATATAAATCGGCCAAAAACGGTGAAAAAAAATGTTTTTTTATATTTTTTTTTGGATTTGTATTTTAGCAAAAAGTAAGAAATTTGGGTTTTTTTGCAAAATTGTCGCTATTCTTTTGTTTATAGCGGTGATCAGAAATGACGCAGAGGTGATCAAATACCACCAAAAGAAAGCTCTATTTGTGGGAAAAAAAGGACGCAAATTTAGTTTGGGTACAACGTCGCACGACCGCGCAATTGTCAGTTAAAGCGACGCAGCGCCGAATCGCAAAAAGGGCTCCGGTCCTAAAGCTGGAAATCCTTCCGGGGCTGAAGTGGTTAAAGTCTAAATGTTTTGCGAATTAGATTCCCACCCCTCTGGTTTTGTCTGGAGCATTGGCGAGAAAGAAATGGGGGTATTTTGAGCTTATAAACTTAGGGTTGTACTGATCTGGGAAGTGGGTTTCCTGGAGCATTAGTACATCTAGGTGGTGAGAGTGAGCTAGGTTGAAGTATTTTTTCCTTTTAACCGGGGAGTTGAGGTCTTGAACATTGTGTGAAGCTATACGTAGAAAGGACGGAGAATTAGCTGGCATGATAACTTTTGAAGGAGGGATCTTTATGCATCACTGAGAGAGAGCTTACCTGCCCTTGGGAACTTGGAAGCATCAGTTTGCCAAACGAGGGTGGACAGGGAGCGACCCACTGTGAACTACTGCTTGGAGGATTTCCCTGTTGCCTGAGAAGGTGGGAAGAAAAAGTGAGAAAATTATCAAGAAGGTGGAACAAAATAGACATAGCGAAAACAGAAAGTAAGGGAGGGGGGTAGCTGGGCATCGCCGCCAACCCCTTCAAATTCCTGCCAGCGAGGGATCCAGAGGTCTCCCTCCCTACCAGGAATAAAAGTTGAAGAGTCCGCCTAGCCGGCAGAACCACAATTGACCAAGTGATTACCGACGCCAGTATCCCAAAGTCAGAGGGAGGTGCATGTTGTTCCCCCCGGCCATAACCTTAGGACTAGACATAAGATATAAAACAATAACTAAAGGGTCACCCAAAAATTCAGAAACTCAAAATGGGTCAAAACATAAAAGATAAAATGTCAAGGATGTTTTTACAAGAATGGAGAGGGCCCCCCAGCGAACCCCTAGGGGCCCACCAGGGGGTCTCCCCCGGCTACTTAAGACATAGAACCTTCAAGGGTGGCCGGAGCTGCCTCAATGCACCAACCCAGGAACGAAAAGTTTTCAGTGGAGCTTGGAGGGCTGAAGGGGACCCCCTTCGGAAGGACCTCCCCCCCTCCCTCCGAGACAAGACATCTCAGGGAGAAGGATGAGACAGAGCCAACCGCAGGCCGCCCCCACGAGCCCGTGTGTTAAAACTGAATGAAAAAAAATATAAGCAGTAAAGAAGATAACATATACCGAACATCTAACAGTAAATCAAACCGCGACTTGAGAATCGCCCACCCCAAAGAGAGAATATCCAGGAGGGTTAGACTCCAAACTCAGGGGGGGTGGGAGTCCTTGGCTCTTTTTTGTTGTTGTCTTCGCCAGAGGGGCAGAATGGGGCTCTGAGGTGAAGGCCTCTTGGAGGAGCTCACGTCTCTGGAGGATTTGGAGTTGAAGGAATCCAGGGATATAAGGTTGAGACCAGTCAATATTTGTTCACCTTCATGGAAAGTTGAAAAGCCATATCTCTTGCTTTTGTAGATAAAGGTCAATCGGAATGGAAAGGACCACCAGTATTTGATGTTAGACTTGGTAGGGATTTCCAGCAAAGGTTTCAAAGATCTTCTCTTTTGGATGGTATATGGGGACAAATCAGCAAAAATTTGGATGGAGTGACCTCGAAAAATCAGATTTTGAGAGTCCCTAGAGGCTTTCATGATCTCTTCTTTGACTCCATAAAAATGTGGTTTCACAACTATATCTCTGGGGAGCCCATCAGACCTCGGAGGTTGGAGCACTCTATGTGCCCTATCAAGCTCAAGGCGGTGTTCGGGGATGCCTGGGATAATTTCTTGAATAAAGTCTCTCACCGCCACTTGAACATCAGAGACATCCTCTGGAAGGCCCCTTATTCGAAAGTTGTAGCATCTAGAGCGGTTCTCTAGGTCGTCTATTTTGGATAAGGCTGCCTCCAATTGGTCCTGGAGGTCCTGAATGCGGGCTGCATTCTGGTTAATTCTAGAGACCGATTGCTCCGTTTTATGTTCTATTTCATCAATCCTGGACCCCAACCCCTGAAGGTCAGCTTGTATAGTGGATGTGATTTGAGAGGCTGTTTGGGCTAAGTCCTTGGATAACATTTTAGAAAAGACCTCCATCATCATTTGAATGTCAGAGTGAGGAACTTGAGTTTGGGGGCTGGGTAGATCGGACAAAGGGTTGCCCAAACCTTGTTCTTTAAGAGGTGTTGTGATGAGTTCATCCAATGTCCTTTCTAGAAGAGAAATCGTGGAGGCTGGAGATAGATTCTGGGCCAAATTTTGGGCTTCGGGAGGGGGACCTGGGGATGAGATGACCTGGCAACTCCCATCCGAGCCAGCCTCCATCTCCTCCGTCCCCCCTGGAACTAGCTGGGATCCCAGTGATATATGAGGGCCCTTAGAGGAAGGGGCATCGAACCCCGGCTGGCGAGATAAGTCTCGCCGGACTGTCCCCGTTTGCATGTTAGGTAAGAGAGGGTCTTCAAAATAAAATAAAAATTAAGAATAATGAAGTAAAGGGTCCTTAAGAATAGTCCTGTTCAATGAACAGCAAAAAAGTGTATGATGGCTGACAATATAGGAAATATGGCTTCCCCCTTGTTGCAGGGATAGTTCTGGTCTCTGCCTCCAGGGAGAGCATTCTTATTAATTGAGAAAAACAGGTAGTTCTCTTACCTCTAAAAAGTTATCCTGGGGGGCTCAATATCCTCTTAAAGTGACTAGGTCAAAGTAGATAAGGGGTGATAGGCCCAGACCTCGGGCTAAATTAATGTCTCCCGTTTGTAATAATCCTTATTCCCTCCTGCTATATTAGGTGTTTACCAGCCTGGTACGCTGAGGGGACCGAATCCGTGTCGTCCCGCTAAAAGGTCTCCCCAGGTTAAGCTGCCGTACTTCAGCGAAGATACTAGGCCCAAGCCGCGGCCTAAATTTGCGGGTCGGGGGTGGTCTCATATTCTGCGGACTACACCGCGGTCTTTCACCGCTCCCAAAGTGATCCAGGGGATGCACTATGCTCCGGGACTCCTTGAGCGGGCAAGCCGAGCTCCGCTGCAGGCTGCTTCGGGTCCGGGTGGCCGGGGGGAATCGGAGCTCTAGGCGAGCACGTCCGCCATCTCAGCCCCGCACATGCGCACTCCCCCCCGCACCCCTTCAACCTCTGCAGCAATGCTTGCAGCACTCATACATCTATTTCCCAAATACAACTTCTGGATAAGATGCTGAGCACTTCTTTGGTCAACCATGGCGAGGCCTGTTCTGACTGGAACCTGTCCTGTTAAAAGGCTGTAGGGTCTTGGGCACCATGCTGCAGCTCAGTTTCAGGGTCTTGGCAATCATCTTACAGCCTAGGCCATCTTTATGTAGAGCAACAATTCCTTTTTCAGATACTCAGAGAGTTCTTTGCCATGAGGTGCCATGTTGAACTTCCAGTGACCAATATGATAGAGTGAGACTGATAACACCACATTTAACAGACCTGCTCCCCATTCACACCTGAGACCTTGTAATACTAATGAGTCACATGACACTGGGGAGGGAAAATAGCTAATTGGGCCCAATTTGAACATTTTCATTTAGGGGTTTACTCACTTTTGTTGCCCGTGGTTTAGACATTAATGGCTGTGTTGAGTTATTTTGAGGGGGCAGCAAGTTTACACTGTCATACAAGCTGTACACTCACTACTTTACATTGTAGCATTGTAGCAAAGTGTAATTTCTCCAGTGTTGTCACATGAAAATATATAATAAAATATTTACAAAAATGTGAGGGGTGTACTCACTTTTGTGAGATACTGCATATATATATATATATATACATGATCCTGTGCAGCAAGGCCTCCTTGTAGCAGTAAATGTGCTGTAGGGTGACCGGCAAGCTGTTAAAGGGGGGCGAATATTTTCTATATTTAGAAACAAGGGGTGTGACTGCACCTTTTTGTTATGATACATGGACAATTCGACGTACATCGAGAAACATCTATTTATGCATGATTACAAGTTATAATTTGTGGCATATTAACATTTACCAGCCCCCCTTCCTTTTTTCACATGTTGATCCCGGTTTACATTGACACTCATTATGCTGCCAACTCATTTGGAGTGTTTAAGAATGTTTATGGATACTCAGAATATTTGTGCAAAGTTTGATAACAACTATAAGATATCTTAGGGCATGTAGAAATAATCACCATCAACAATTATCGTAGTGTGGGTGACACTGTACGCCCTTTCACTCTACATAGTTACCTTTACCGTTTTGCCCTTTATTTTTTCTAGTCCATTTTTTATAGCCCATCTTTCAATTGGATGGTTGTCTGTTACTATTAAAAAATCCCTTTGTGCAGGTATATACTTTTGAGAAGTGGAAAACCCGTTTCCATCCTGTGTTATGAGCTTCCTGTCCTTGTGATCGCGGGTGGAGATGTTTAAACATAACAAATCAATTAATAATATATCAAAACAATATAGTAATGCCTCACTTTTCCCATTTTCACTGAGAGTTTCTTTCCTTTCCTGTATTTGAATGTTGTATTTTCAATACATTTTCTGTTTTAGTGCTATAATTGACACTGCCCGTATTGCTAACAAGATCAGCATGTGTATGTGTTTTTAAATATCTCACATGGGAGGTTTTAACTCTTCCCTGCTGTTAGACATCACGGTAATTCCTTCTTTTTGACCCCAGGGGGTGTCTATCAGCAATGGATGTTTTGTACTAGGCATTGAGTAGATGATGACTGATTACTTACACCTGTATTTGTCTATAAATGTTTTAGTAGTTTGTCTTTCAGTCTGGATTATGACTAAGCGGACATGTAGTCCGTGAAACGCGTCAACCTTTGTTTGTGCTATAATATTAGCCAACACTCTCTTCCCCACACACAGAGTAACAAGAAATATGAGTTTGTGGAATTGTCATTTTGTCTGCCTTATGATTGGATTGTAACTTTATACCAACAATAAACTTCACATCAATTCATTGCAACTGAGTGCAGCCACACCCCTTGTTTCTTCATGTTTCCTGGATGACAGACCAGACCTGCACCTGCTTCTTTGAATCTTCCTATCCACACCTGGAGTGGTTCCACCCCCTCCTCCTTGAAGAATATTTTCTATACCCACTGTACATCATGCAGGCTGAGTTACTTTAGTAATGCTGGATTGTTTTAGCTGCTGTGAGCATGTTTTTAATATAAATACAATTAATTTTACTTAAATGGTTTTACATTATTTGAGCTCCTTTTATCTTTGTTGTTTACCATATGGGGAGTTCCACAAGGTAGGAGAGTCAGGACCGGAAGCCATATCTGCAAAAAGAGAGGCATTGTTGTCTGGTAAGGCCTGGTTCACACCTATGCAGGTTGCAATTTGCATATTCCAGGTGCATACCTCCCAACTTTTTGAGATGGGAATGAACACCTATTAGCAAACGTATGTAGGCATAGGACACACCCCCTGTCACACCCCCTTAAAGGAGAACTATACAAAAAAGATTAGTTAAACCAGCAAGTGCTTTTTTTACCACTAATATTCCTTTATATTGGCTTTTGGAGTTTAAAATGCAGCAATTTAGAATTTTTGGATGAAAGGTTTAGCATCGGGAAACACTTATTGAAAGATAAAAAGTGCATTTTATATACAACTATATAGATCAGACCAAAATGAGGGACAAATGAGGATTAAAGAGGATGAGGATGAAAGAGGGACAGAGGGACTTTGTTCCAAATCAGGGACAGTTGGGAGCTACGTAGGTGCATTTTTGCATTTTTCAATATACATTTTTGATCCATTGAAGTCTATGGAACCTAAAACCAGGAAAAAATCTCTAGCCATTTCCATAAAATGCACAGAAGTTAACTACATCCATAGGAAACCATGTTAAATGGACTGTATTGTGTTTCTGCAAAACTGTAACCGCACTAAAAAATTAATAGGTGTGAACCAGGCCTAAATCTTAGTTTGCTGGGGAGAGGTGTTCGAGCACTGGAGAGATTGAACTTTCTTGAGCAGAGTTTATTTAAAACTGTTGCAGGATGGACTAATCTTTATTTGAGCACTGGAACACTTTTCATTCATGGTAAAAAGATTGAACTTTCAAGTTTATTTAGAACTGTTGCAGCATGGACTAATCTTTATTTGTCATACATCTTGTCACTTTGGTGTTTTTACAGTGGTGCTTTTTTGATATAACGCAAAGTTTATGTTCACAGCAACATTCTTATTGTTATATTGTGTTACAATAGAACTAAGGGGCTGACACAGCCTTTCATCAAAAGTTCCTGACTATGCCTACCCTTTCCACCCACCTCCTCTATTCATAGGAGCCATAGTAAAGCTTCTATGAGTAGAACATGATCTATGACTGGAGGGCAGACGGATGACTAAAAAGTCCTCCACCTCTATTCATAGATCCTGTTTCATTTATAGAAGCTGAAGCAACTTAATTCTATTAACCCCCACTGCACCAGAAGGTTGTAGCAGAAACGACTGGAAATGGACAGAGTAAGATTTCACATAACAAATAGGCATAAGCAAAGGGGACAGATTTTACTGAACGTAAGGCTGCTTTCACACCAGGGTGGCTGGTCCATTACCTGCAAAGCAGCGCTAGTTTTAGCTGTGCTTTACCACTGTTTAAGTGTTGCTTTTCGGCCGCTAGAGGGATGCTTCGGAAGTGCTGCCCATTCATTCCAATGGGCAGGGCAGTTGAGGAGCGCTGTATACAGCTCTCCCAAACAGCCCCAAAGATGCTGCTTGCAGGACTTTTTTTCCTGCCCTGCAAGCACACCATCCCAATGTGAAAGCACTGTGAGAGGCAGTTTTTAGGCGCTTTACAAGCACTATTTTTAGAGCTAAAATGCCTGAAAACTGCCCCAGTGTTTGTTTTGAAATACATGATTAGAGCCAGAGGCTCTAATAGGCTTCAAAAAAGGGTGGTCTCTGGGTGCAGAGCACTGCGTTCCGAGCCCACCCAGTTGTGTTACAATAGCGAATGAATATTCACTATTTTAATGCTGAATCTCCTCCTGACACATCAGGAAGCAGGTCATGAGACCCCTCACCCAATTGACTGAAAGGAGATCCGATTGGATTGGCCAGCTGGAGGAGGAGGGAGGAGACGTACAGAGAAGAGGAGAGAGAAGATGGGAACCAAGCCAACAAACAGCCCATGAGATTGGCTAAGTGCGGACTGGGGGGTGCCACTTTGCCCATGACCTCAGTGACCTGTCCGGCCAACAGGGGGGTGTCAGTGGCATAGGAATGTTTGCCACCCCCCCAAAAAGAAACCCACCAGCCGCCACTGGTCAAGAGTTCTCAGTCATGTGACCACTGTGACAGCCAATCACACGTGATGGGGAAGCCTCTCTCTGCCTCCTGGTGTTTAGAACTGCCAGGTGGCAGTGGTGAGATTCAAATCTTTATGATGCAGCTAAATATGTGTGTTAATGCATGTTTTTACATGCATTAAAATGTGTTGCTTTAGGGCAGTTCAATCACATAAATTGCATCAATAAGGTGCATGCATATTTTTTATTAAAAATGCATTTCACCAGAATGCATGGCATACGTTACCATGCACCATGGTGTGCTTCAACAGGGGTATGTTAGCATGGCATGTTGGAGGGCCATGAACAATGAGTGGCACAACAGCACTCCAACAAGAACAAAACATGTTGCATGCATTCCTACACTGCACAGATGTGAATAGGGATTTTTTAAATTATTTTTTTTTATTATTTTGTTTTTTGCTGTTGCTTATGTTTTTCTCACTCAGCAGGGTGCACCTCTCTCTCAAAAGTGGGCACATGCAAAGTACATACTCTTTGTTTACCTCTTTATTAAACTGCAACTTACATTTACTCACTGTCTGGTCATTCTGTTAAATTACTTTTTCTGTTTTAACTGAAGTTTGGAGTTACTGGAAGATCAAGATAAAAAAAATTGCTTCTATGATAGCGTAATACAGTACATTCCTAATGACACTTTTCAATTCAGTACAGTCTTAAAGTGCATTTCAGGGTATATAAAATAAAAAGGAAAAAGTGGTGAAATTGCACACCTGAAGAGTAACCTTTTAGATTACACATTGATAGTGGTGTCTGTATCATAGGAATGTGCACATTTTTTAAAGGATTAAATAATGTAAGATATTATCTCTAGGTGGGTGAGCAGACCAGCAGTAGCATGCTGTGCATGTCTATAATTGACTTGGCATCGGAACATCCATAAAACACTGTCTGGCAAGTGTTCCAATAACATGTTAGACTACGCTGATTTTCTGCTTTATAAACTAAACTCATATTTCTTGTTACTCTGTGTGTGGGGAAGAGAGTGTTGGCTAATATTATAGCACAAACAAATATATCATAAAGGGTGCTCCAGTGTGGCCCTGGTTTGCCACATGCTGCCACAAGCCTTTTTTGAAATGAGTATGTTCTATTTGAAAACTACATGATATGCATGACTAAAGTGGGCCACACACATTGACATGGGTACACTTTTCTTTGTTTACCAAATTACCTGGTAAATATATTTACCTGATTGTGTATAAATTTAGTGTATTGTTAGAGAGGCCCTCAGGCTTTATAGTTGTTGAATACTTTAAATGAGCTTGTGCTAAGACTGTACAATCAGATTTTACATATGGTACCCAAAGACATAAGATAGTCACTGGCCCCACTGGCAACAGTCTAATGACTGTTGGTTGCACCTGAAGTTTCCAGTTGGTTGCTGTCTGGAGGATGTTTAACAATTCATATAACCCCACTGCACAGGCATTGATAGGCAACCATCAATGCCAATGCGGGCTGGGTTCCTTGCTTTACAGTGGTACCATGCAAGGTTACCAGTTTAGAGTTGCAGAGGAGGTCTTGTGCTAGAAATTTTTGCTCTCACTCTAACGCTCATGGAGATACCTCACATGTGTGGTTCGAACATTGTTTACATATGCGAGTGCAACCTACGAATGCGTTTGCTTCTGCACACAAGCACGAGGGGACGGGGGCGCTTTAACCACTTCATCCCTGGAAGATTTTACCCCCTTAATGACCAGGCCATTTTTTGCGATACGGCACTGCGCTCATTTAACTGACAATTGCGCGGTCATGCGACATTGTACCCAAATAAAATTGATGTTCTTTCTTCTACACAAATAGAGCTTCCTTTTGGTGGTATTTGATCACCTCTGCAGTTTTTAATTTTTTTGCACTATAAACAAAAAAAGACCGAGAATTTTGAAAAAAAAAAGTACTTTCTGCTATCATACATATCCAAAAAATGTAAAAAAAAAACACATTTCTTTATCAATTTAGGCCAATATGTATTCTACATATTTTTGGTAAAAAAAATCCCAATAAGCGTATATTGATTGGTTTGCGCAAAAGTTATAGCATTTACAAAATATGGGATAGATTTATGGACTCCTAATTTTTTTTATTGTTTTTACTGGTAATGGCAGTGATCAGTGATTTTTAGCGGGACCGCAACATTGCGGTGGACAATTCTGACACTAATTGGTTGATTTACTAATGCTGGAGAGTGCAAAAAATGGTGCAGCTTTGCATGCTAGCCTATCAGCTTCTAACCTCAGCTTGTTCAATCAAGCTTTGACAATAAAACCTTGAAGCTAATTGGTTTCTGGGTGGAGCTGCACCAAATTTTGCACTTTCAAGCTTTAGTAAATCAACCCCTAAGTGACACTTTTTGGGGACCAGTGACACCATACAGTGATCAGTGCTAAAAAATGCACTATTATTGTATAAATGACACTGGCAGGGAAGGGGTTAATATCAGGGGCCATCAAAGGGTTACATGTGTTACCTGGCAGTGTTCCCTAACTGTGTGGGGGATGGACTGACAGGAAGAACACAGAGATCTGTGTTCCTGCTTTCAAGGAACAGAAGATCTCTGTGTACTTCCCTGTCAAAACGGGGATCTGCCTTGTTTACATAGGCAGATCTCCATTCTGCCTCTCTGTGGAGCGATTGTGGGTGGCTGGCAGACATCTGGTCTGCCATATCCACTGTTGGCTCCCCCTTCATGCAGTGGGCGCTCGCACGCTTCTGTTGGTGCGCGCGCGTCCACAGTATCTATTACGTGAAATGAGGTACAGGTACATTGTTTCACGCAATAGCGTCGCTCTGCCGCAGTGTATATGCAGTGGGTGGTCTTTAAGTGGTTACATTTTTTTTTACACTATCCCTTTCATTTTTTGATCACTTTTATTCATATTACAAGAAATGAAAACATCCCTACAAAACCTTGTAATAGGAATAAGGCATGAGAGGTCCTTTTTATGGAGACATCTGGGCTCAGTGAGACCCCAGATATTTCCTCTATCCTGGAAAGCATAAGATAAAAAAATGTAATTCTGCTTTCCAGGTAAAATGTTTATATTTTCCAGTGCTGGAAGTGATGTCATGACCGGTCCCCAGGCCAGCTCTATGGTAATCCGGTGTTGCAGCCGGATCTGTTCTCCGGGTTCCCGATCGCACGGGAGAGCCTGGATAGGCACCAAAGGGTGGCAGGAGGGAGATGTTCCTTCCCACTGCCTCTAAAAGCAATCCGGTAGCTTAATAGCCGCTAGGGTGGCTTTTACACGTGAGGGAATCGCCGGCTGAAAAGAAAGTTATCTGAATGATGTCTGCAACCCAAGGAAGTCATATGACATTCTACGGATGGGAAGGAGAAACAATTGGTCACAGGCCATTGCTACAGAAGTCCTGTACCATGGATAGGTGGTGGCCATGTGGTCATTTTCATGTGAAAATCTATGCAGACTGCTGGAACCATCACTAAAAAATCCAAAAACAGCAAATCTATTCCATAGACAATAATTAATTTAGAAATGCCTGTGATACTTATTTTATTTGCACTAACATCCAATTTTTCAGGACAAGCTTTCGGGGTGTGCACCCTTCTTCAAGGTCCAATCAGTTCCTTCAATTTTTCCACATGATTCACTTATTCATAGTCAGGACCTGAAGAGAATAGTGGAAATGTATATTTTTTACGGTAATTTACATTGGTTTATTGTAACCGCTTACCTGTGTTCTATTATCAATACATTCCATTTTCTACATGATGCACTTAGAAGGGCAATTGGCAGCTTAGCTTATATTTAATAGTAACTCCACTTTTGTTGAGAAAAAAAAATTCCCTCGATGTACATTTCAGGGATTTTAATAAACTGTTTTGCAGATTCCTACCTTTTGTTATTCTAAAGGAATAGCTGTTTGTTTGCCTGGGTCAATGGCCAGAGTGACTCTATACGGGAGTCATTTTATAATTATCAGTCAGATGCTGCACTTGCAGGGCTCTAATGTGGAAATTGCCAAGGTCTGCATCCCTTTTAGATGTGATTTCTGTTTGGGAGTATCTCACCAAAAATGGTATTTTGTTGTAGGGGATGCCAAAAATCTGATTTGTAACTTAGTGCAGACTTCTGGGAAAATCAGTGGACCAATCACACAAGAAGGAAGTTACATTTTCAGGGAGTGCTCTGTACACAATCTGTATACATAACACCACCAGCTAACCATATTGCATTGCATTTTACAGAAAATTACAGTGCTGCAGATTTTTAATAATATCTAATTATAATATGACTTGATTTGCAATTGTATATGCTATATAATAATTTTATTTATTTGCTATTTTTTTACACCACAAAAGTGAAGTTACCCTTTAACCACTTTGAAACCCGGGACTCTTACCCCCTTCCTGCCCAGGCTAATTTTCAGCTTTTTAGCACTGTCCTACTTTGAATGACAATTGCGAGGTCCTGCAACACTGTGCCCAAACTAAATGTGTATAATTTTGTTCACACAACAAGAGCTTTCTTTTGGTGGCATTTAATCACAACTGGGTTTTTTATGTTTTTGCTAAATAAATTAAAAAAGACTGAAAATTGTGAAAAAAATAGATTTTTTTTGTTTCTGCAAAAAAAAAATTGGTCTTCATTAGAGTTGAGCGAACACCTGGAAGTTCGGGTTCTGCTGGTCCGTCCGAACTTCGGGACAAAGTCCGGGTCCGGGTCCGGACGGAACCCGAACGATCGCACGGACAACGAACCCCATTGAAATCAATGGGGACCCGAACTTTTATGCACAAAAATGGCTGTAACAAAGTCCTGGAAAGCCCTAGAGGGCTGCAAAAGGAAGTAAAATGGGGGTAAGGGTAGGGCAAGTGCCCTACAAAAAAATGGGGACAGGGAAATAACTTTAAATATTTTTAAAAAAATAAAAACTTAAAAAATGCAAAAATGGAGGTGAATGTGGATCATCTTCAAACTGTGTCTGAAAAGTATTAATTAACGGTAGAAGCCATATAACTGTTCTAAAATCATCTTCAAACTAGGGCAAGTGCCCTACAAAAAATGGGGAGAGGGAAAATAAATTAAAATCAAATTTAAAAAATGGGAAGG
>BLSH010158757.1:526431-548296 GCA_018402905.1 Glandirana rugosa | reverse complement strand
TGGGATAGTCGATATACTACTATAACATAACGTGACCACTGACATATATTTTGTTTTTTTTTCACTTTTGAAAAAAAATTAAAGAATTAAAAATTTTTTTAATACGGTTTTTTAATCTTGAAGTTTTTTGGGAGGTAAGTGAATGATTTATGGAACCTGAAAGATGAAAGATTTTTCCCCATTAAACCCCCTATAAACATGACAGGACCGTAAAAACCCGGAGTTCTTTACTCCATCCGGAAATCATGTAGTCCTGACTAATTAAAAATCTATATATGGTATCAAACACCTGAGATATTGAAAGGATGTTTTATCTATTATTTGTGACTAAACCCTATAAAATGGTTTCTTTAACCGAACCCGAACGATTTTTGAAATGTCCGGGTCCGGGTCTGTGCCACGGACACCCGAAAGTTCGGTACGGACCCGAACGTTACAGTCCGGGTTCGCTCAACACTAGTCTTCATATATTTAGGCCAAAATGTATTCCGCTACATTTCTTTGGTAAAATATCCCAAATCAGTGTTTATTATCTATTTTGTAGGAAAGTTATAGAGTCCACAAACTATGGTATATATCTAAAAATTAATCAGTCCTGATGTACTAAAGGCCTACCTCATTTCTTGAGGCCCAAAAATGCCAGGACAGTACAAATATCCCCCAAATTACCCCTTTTTAGAAAGTAGAAAGTCCAAGGTATTTAGTAAGTGAATGGAGGGTTTTTTGAAGTTCTAATTTTTTGGCATAATTTTTTTAAAAATTAAGAAATTAAAAAAAAGTTTTCACTTTTTTTTTGTTTTATATACAGTCACCAGTGCAATACAATATCATCATATAGCTGATAGGGTGGCGATCAGGGACACTGACTGGTTACAGTATGGAAAAAAAAAACAAAACTTTTTTACGATTTTTTTTAACACCCAGTGACCAGCGCAATATAATGTCACCATAGTACCCATTGGCTGGGGGTACGGGCAGACCCTTTGCTGCGCATCAGCGCCATGCCCCCAGCGTTGTAACCTGGCATTGGCTAATGCCAACGTCATGGTATCGGTGCTGTGTGTAGTACCAGCGGCATTCAAACTAGGGAGATTTTTGGTGCCAATCGCCAGGTGAAACTAACCTGTGCAATGACGCCCTCCCTCCTACCAATCGCTAGCGTGGAGCTGGTGGTCCATCAGTGTACACAGTGGAGTATATATACTCCCTCTTTGAGGCTTGGTAACTCCTTTCTGGCTCGGTGGATCTGGGTACACTTATTATATTTGCTTTGGAACACTCTCTTTACACGATATAAAGGTATTTTAATTGTTAGTTAGTCCCAGGTGCTTAGTTTCCTTCACTATACTTTATTCACTTTTGAGTTTTGACACCATTTTTTCCAGTGTTATGACAAAACCTACTTGGGTTGGACTCCCATTTGTGTTTACTTCCCACCCTCCACAAATATCCCTTGGATAGATTTGCACTAGTGTTGTTCCAATGGTATGTTATACAGGGTGGGCCATTTATATGGATGCACCTTAATAAAATGGGAATGGTTGGTGATATTAACGTCCTGTTTGTGGCACATTAGTATATGTGAGGGGGGAAACTTTTCAAGATGGGTGGTGACCATGACGGCCATTTTGAAGTTGGCCATTTTGAATTCAACTTTTGTTTTTTCAATAGGAAGAGGGTCATGTGACACATCAAACTTATTGGGAATTTCACGAGAAAAACAATGGTGTGCTTGGTTTTAATGTAACTTTATTCTTTCATGAGTTATTTACAAGTTTCTGACCACTTATAAAATGTATTCAATGTGCTGCCCATTGTGTTGGATTGTCAATGCAACCCTCTTCTCCCACTCTTCACACACTGATAGCAACACTGCAGGAGAAATGCTAGCACAGGCTTCCAGTATCTGTAATTTCAGGTGCTGCACATCTCGTATCTTCACAGCATAGACAATTGCCTTCAGATGACCCCAAAGATAAAAGTCTAAGGGGGTCAGATCGGGAGACCTTGGGGGCCATTCAACTGGCCCACGACAACCAATCCACTTTCCAGGGAACTGTTCATCTAGGAATGCTCGGACCTGAAACCCATAATGTGGTGGTGCACCATCTTGCTGGAACTATGATGTCGGTGATAGGGAATTGCTGGCCATCAAGTCGGCTTTGGAGGATTGGCGGTACCTCCTGGAAGGAGCAGCTCACCCGGTATTGGTTTTTACTGACCATAAAAACCATAAAAAAACCATATGCCGTGAAGATACGAGATGTGCGGCACCTGAAACTATGGATACTGGAAGCCGGGGCTAGCATTTCTCCTGCGGTGTTGCTATCAGTGTGTGAAGAGTGGGAGAAGAGGATTGCATTGACAATCCAGCACAATGGGCAGCACATTGAACACATTTTATAAGTGGTCAGAAACTTGTAAACAACTCATGAAAGAATAAAGTTAAGTTAAAACCAAGCACACCATTGTTTTTCTTGTGAAATTCCCAATACGTTTGATGTGTAGCATGACCCTCTTCCTATTGAAAAAACAAAAGTTGGATTCAAAATGGCCGACTTCAAAATGGCCACCATGGTCACCACCCATCTTGAAAAGATTCCCCCCTCACATATACTAATGTGCCACAAACAGGAAGTTAATATCACCAACCATTCCCATTTTATTAAGGTGTATCCATAAATGGCCCACCCTGTATATCCACAAGCATATTGCTTCAGTGACACTTTAATGTATACACATATATAATTATTTTACAGACACTCGAGGTGATGAATGTCACAATCCAATGGATCACTTGGTGTGGTACACATTCCCAGCCACATTCCGGACTCCTGGAACCCCTCCAGCGCTGTGCCATTGTTATGCACCGCCTCAGTTCCCGGGCTAAATTATTTTCTCAGCCTGCCACAGCACTTGCTGCCACTTTCCATTATCCACAGTACACTGTAAGTATGGGTGGATGTTACAACATTTCCCCTTTTCTATACTTTGTACTGATTTTTACTCATGGCTTAATTGTATACCCCCTAGATACACTTGACGGTATTGCTCCTGATGAGTGGCGACTCGGCCACGAAACTTGTTAAGGCCAAGACATCACCATTATACATTTCAACACATTATTGTATCTACACTACCTAGTTCATATAGTTAAACCAATCAACAATTTTATAGTATGAGTATTTTTAATGGATATACTGTTAGATATTATATATCAATAATACCTTTATGGGCGAATATAGATTTTACTATGGAACATTGTGCCTTATTTGTATGCATGTGCATATATGCAACTGCTTTGAAGATACTGCTGATGTGTATATATATGAACTTAATCATTTATTTATTGAAGAATGTAATAATAACATCACTTTTATCAAACAAATATTCTCTGTCATACTGCTGACCTACTGCATCCCTCATTTAAAGTCCCAACCCCTTCCGTTCCATTTGTATAAGCAGGGATGGAGGTACCTTCGACCTTCTGGTCGGAGACCTCAGTTAAATTCCCACTCTTTGTCTCTTCTACACATTATGATTGCTTATAGCAATGAATTTATTTGCTATATACAAACATTTTACTGATTGAAACTGATTCATTCAGTTTGTTTTGTTGTGATTAGCTGTGATTGGCCAGAGCTAATAACATGGTACAGATGGGCTGTGATTGACCCTGTACCATGTGATCACATTGACCAATTACAACTAGCAACACAATTGTACACAATGAATCACATGAAAGGAAGCCATCACTTGTTTACAACTGTCATGTGATCTGCTGTGATTGGTCATAGTGGTCACATGGTACCGGAAGGGAGCCAGTACACTGATCACTCATCGGCTGTGTCTGGTGGACACAGCCAGTGACAGATCGCAACACTGTGTGGTCCCGTGAGTGGCACCTTCTGAGAGGACATCACATGATTCCCAGTTAGAAGGACAAAAGGCCTGCCTGGCCATCAATCTGCTATAGGCTGGGGGGGAAGGTGTTAAACATTACGTGGAGATTAACAACCAGTGTATATAAACACTCAATGTCAATTCCAAGTTAAAACAAATATTCTGTCAAATGCACACTTAATAGTTTAAAATGTTGATCATTTGCAAGCATTTAATTGAAAAACTTCATGTGTGCACAGCTTTGACAAATAATGGCCTTGGAAATATTACATTTGTAAAGGAAAAACATGCACACATATTGAATATTTAATGTGATGTTATTAGCAGTATAATTTGTCAAATGCTCATCTTTTCAAACTCCACCTATACTATAGACATATACAGTGGGGAAGTGATCCCTTACATTGGTGGTCAGTGGTATGGTGTCCCCTTATATTAACCCCTTCCTTACCAGCGTATAGTAATAATACGCTGGCAAGGTGCACTCCCCATCCTTGGTGGACGTCTTATGACGACCTCCCGTTTCCGCTGCTCTGCGGGCCCCCAGGGGCCCACAACGCGGTGATTGGGGATCGGCCATGTCCCTCGGGACTCCGGCCTTCCATGATTGGGGTAAAGAGCCAATAAAATTGCCTCTTTACCACGTGACCGGCTGTGTCCCATCACAGCCGGTCACTTCAGACCAAAACAGCAGTGTGCACGCCACTCGTGTGCGCCCCCGGGGGCACGCAGCGATCGGGGTTCAGGCTTGTCCATCGGACATCGGACAAAGCCCATCGGGGTTCGGGCTTGTCCATCGGACAAAGCCCAACCCGATCACGGTAAAGAGCCAATCATATTGGCTCTTTACCACGTGACTGGCTGTGTCCAATCGCAGCCGGTCAAAGAATGATGAGAATCCGCGGTAACGAGCTGTTACCAAGTTCTCCTCTTCACACACCGATCGCGTGTGAGGAGGAGATAGCGGTAACAGCTCATTACCACTTACTGTGTCCACCAATCACACTGGCCCCCCAATAAAGAGTACCTGTCACCACCCCATCAAAGTACCTGTCACAGCCCATCAGAGTACCTGTCACCTGCCCATCAAAGTACCTGTCACCTGCACATTGAGTACCTGAGTACCTGTCACCTGCCCATCAAAGTACCCGAGTACCTGTCACCTGCCCATCAAAGTACCCGAGTACCTGTCACCTGCCCAAAAAAGTACCCAAGTACCTGTCACCAGCCCATCAAAGTACCCGTGTAACTGTTACCAGCCCATCAGAGTACCCGTGTACCTGTCACCATCCCATTAGAGTACCCGAGTACCTGTCACCTACCCATCAAAGTACCCAAGTACCTGTCACCAGCCCATCAAAGTACCCAAGTACCTGTCACTAGCGCATCAGAGTACCCAAGTACCTGTAACCTGTCCATCAAAGTACCCAGGTACCTGTCACCAGCCCATCAAAGTACTCGAGTACCTGTCACCAGCCCATCAAAGTACCCGAGTACCTGTCATCTGCCCATCAGAGTACCAAAGTACCTGTCACTTGCCCATCAGAGTACCCGAGTACCTGTTACCAGCCCATCAGAGTACCCGCGTACCTGTCATCAACCCTTCTAAGTACCCGAGTACCTGTCTTCAGCCCATCTGACTACCTGAGTAGCTGTTAACAGCCCATCACAGTACCCGAGTACCTGTCATCAACTCATCTGAGTACCCGAGTACCTGTCACCAGCCCATCAGAGTACCCGAGTACTTGTCACCAGCCCACCAGAGTACTCAAGTACCTGTCATCAGCCCATCAGACTACCCGAGTACCTGTCACCAGCCCATCAAAGTACCCGAGTACCTGTCACCAGCCCATCAGAGTACCTGAGTACATGTCACCAGCCCATCTGAGTACCCGAGTAATTGTCACCAATCCATCAGAGTACCCGAGCACCTGTCATCAACCCATCTGAGTACCCGAGTACCTGTCACTAGCCAATAGCCCATCTGAGTACCCGAGTAGCTGTCACCAACCCATCTGAGTACTCGAGTACCTGTCACCAGCCATCACAGTACCCGAGTACCTGTCATCAACCCATCTGAGTACCCGAGTACCTGTCACCAGCCCATTAGTGTACCCGAGTACCTGTCATCAACCCATCTAAGTACCCGAGTACATGTCACCAATCCATCAGAGTACCCGAGCACCTGTCACCATCTCATCAGAGTACCCGAGTACCTGTTACCAACCCATCAGAGTACCCGAATACCAACCCTTCTGAGTACACGAGTACCTGTCACCAGCCCATCAGAGTATCCAAGTACCTGTCACCAGCCCATCAGAGTACCCGAGTACCTGTCACCAACTCATCAGAGTACCTGAGTACCTGTCACCAGTCCATCAGGGTACCCGAGTACCTGTCACCAGTCCATCTGAGAACCTTAGTACCTGTCACTAGCCCATCTGAGTACCCTAGTACCTGTCACTAACCCATCTGAGTTTCCAAGTACCTGTCACTAGCCCATCTGAATATCTGAGTACCTGTCACCAGACCATCAGAGTACCTGAGTACCTGTGGCCAACCAATCAGATTACCCGTGTACCTGTCACCAACCCATCACAGTACCCGAGTACCTGTCACCAGCCCATCTGAGTACCTGTCACCAGCCCATCAGAGTACCCGAGTACTTGTCACCAACCCATCAGAGTACCCGAGCACATGTCACTAACCCTTCTGAGTACCCTAGTACCTGTCACTAGCCCATCTGAGTACCTGAGTACCTGTCACTAGCCCATCTGTGTACCCTAGTACCTGTCACTAGCCCATCTGAGTACCCGAGTGCCTGTCACTAGCCCATCTGAGTACCCAAGTACCTGTCACCAGCCCATCTGAGTACCCAAGTACCTGTCACCAGCCAATCAGTGTACCCGAGAACTTTTTAACAGCCCATCAGAGTACCCGAGTACCTTTTACCAGCCCATCAAAGTACCTGATTACCTTTTACTAATCCATCAGAGTACCTGAGTACCTATCTGCAGCCCGTAAGAGTACCCGAGTACGTATCTGCAGCCCATGCCTCATAAAATATACATTAGGGTGTTTGCTTTCCAAAATGGGGTAATTTTGTGGGTAATTCCACTGTCCTGGTGCTCCAGGACCTTCAAAAGTGTGATAGGTAGGAATGAAATTAGATGTGTAATTTATGCTCCTAGAACGCCTGAAGGTACTACTTCAATGCTGGACTTCTCTATGTGGCCGGGCTGTGTTAAAGCCTCACACATGTGGTATCGCCATACTCGGGACGAGAAGCAGAATATATTTTGGGGGTCATTTTTGATATGTACATGCTATGTGTTAGAAATATCATATAAATTGACAACTTTGTGTAAAAAAAAATAAGTTTTCATTTTCTTTCCATGTTTTCCGAAGACTTGTGGAAAAAAATGAACCGTACAAAAGACTTACAATGCCTCATGGATATATACGTTGGGGTGTTTGCTTTTCAAAATTGTGTCATTTTGTGGGTAATTCCACTGTCCTGGTGCTCCAGGACCTTCAAAAATGTAATAGGTCATTAGGATATTTTATGTATAATTTATGTTCCTAGAACACATGATGGTGCTCCCTGCATGTTTGACCTCTCTATGTGGCCAGGCTGTGTAAAAGTCTCACACATGTGGTATCGCCATACTCGGGATGAACAGCAGAATGTATTTTGGGGTGTAATTTTTGCTATGTACATGCTATGTGTTAGAAATATCTTATAAATTGTCCACTTTGTGTAAAAATACGTTTTTATCTTATTTCCGCGTTTTTCAAAGACTTAACCGTACAAAAGACTCATAATGCCTCATAGAATATATCTTGGGGTGTTTGCTTTCCAAAATGGGGTCATTTTGTGGGCAATTTCATTGTCCTAGTGATCCAGGGCCTTCAAAAGTGTAATAGGTGGTTGAGAAATGAGATGTGTAATTTATGCTCGTAGAACGCCTAAAGGTGCTACTTCAGTGTTGGGCCTCTGTATGTGACCAGGCTGTGTAAAAGTCTCACACATGTGGTATTGTCATACTCAGGAGGAGTAGCAAAATGTGTTTTGGTGTGTCATGTTTGCTATGTACATGCTATGTGTTGGAAATATCTTATAAATGGACAGCTTTGTGTAATAAAACATGCAGTTTCATTTTTTTCCACATTTTGTAAAAAAGTCTAGAAAAAAATGACATGTTCAAAAGACTCATTATGCCTCATAGATTATACATCGGGGTGTTTGCTTTCCAAAATGGGGTCATTTTGTGGGAAATTCCATTGTCCTGTTGCTCCAGGGCCTTCAAAAATGTAATAGGTGGTTGAGAAATGAGATGTGTAATTTATGCTCATAGAACGCCTAAAGGTGCAACTTCATTGTTGGGCCTGTGTATGTGGCCAGGCTGTGTAAAAGTCTCACACATGTGGTATCGCCATACATCTGGAGGAGTAGCAGAATGTATTTCGGGGTGTCATTTTTGCTATGTACATGCTGTGTGTTGGAAATATCTTAGAAATGGTCAACTTTGTGTTAAAAAATGCATTTTCATTTTTTTCCCACATTTTCCAACAACTTCTGGAAAAAAAATTAACTCCTCAAAAGACTCATTATGCCTCAGTTTATACATTAGGGTGTTTGCTTTTCAAAATGGGGTCATTTTGTGGGCAATTCCATTGTCCTGGTGCTCCAGGGCCTTCAAAAGTGTAATAGTTGGCTGAGAAATGAGATGTGTAATTTATGCTACTTCAATGTTAGGCCTTTGTATGTGGCCAGGCTGTGTAAAAGCCGAACACATGGGGTATCGCCATACTCAGAAGGAGTAACAGAATGTATTTTGCATATGCTGTGTGTGAGAAATCACTTGTTGTTTAACAATTTTGTGTAAAAAAGAAAAAAAAATCTTCATTTTGCAAAGAATTGTGGGAAAAAAATACAACTTCAAAAAACTCACCATGCCCCTTACTAAATACCTTAGAATGTCTACTTTCCAAAAAGGGGTCATTTGGGGGGTATTTCTATTTTCCTGGCTTGTTAGGGTCTCAAGAATTGAGATAGGTGGTCAAAACATCAGGTGTGATCAATTTTCAATGATTTGCACCATAACTTGTAGATGCTATAACTTTCACAGAGAATAAATAATATCCACTAATTTGGGTTATTTTTTTACCAAAGATATGTAGCAGTATAAATTAAGGGCCAAATTTATGAAGAAAATTACTTTTTTGCAAAATTTTTCAATACAAACTAAAAAAAAAGTGTTTTTTTTTTATGTTTGCTACTTTTTCGCTTATATTGAAAAAAAAAAAAAACAGCAGTGATTATATACCACCAAAAGAAAGCTCTATTTGTGAGGAAAAAAATGATAAAAATTTTCTTTGGGTACACTGTAGCATGACTGAGTAATTGTCATTTAAAATGTGAGAGCGCTGGAAGCTGAAAATTGATCTGGGAAGGAAAGGGGTGTAAGTGTCCTGTATGGAAGTGGTTAAGAGTCACAGGTGAGTGATGTGAGTGACACCATGCAAACACCTTTCTGATGGGTGATCAGTTTGCCCAGGTTGGGTACCCAAATCAATGGCATTGAGGAAAAAATGTGGGACATGTGCCCAAGGTTCCAGGATCTATCTATCTATTCACTGACAATGTTTAGAATTGCAAGCATGCAATGATGACAACATTGGACCAATTTTAGTTGGCTCTATCGTTGCTTTACATTTTTGTACACACTATGAACCCCTTTATTGCCTGCACAGGAGACAGACTGTTTCCACTGTCCCACCCTTGCTACACCGCTGTTTACAATAACTAACTATATAACAACTATAATCACATCCTTTAGAGCACTTAATTTTCTTTTCATATTTACTCTTTTGCCACTTTAATAACATTTCTTGATTCTGAGCTTTTAAAGTGTTTAAATAAAGATAGAGTTTTACACAGTTTTCAGCTGCCAATTAGCCAAAAATAGATGTTGTTAGGTGAGCAATGAGCATATATTTACAAGTTGCAAATACATATAGATTTAGCTTTCAACATGTGAATCAGGGTACAGATCTAACGAGTGGTTTACTTTAATGAAAAATGAGAGGTAGAAAAAGATTTTGCATTCATTTTATCACAAAACACAATCTCAATTAAACTTTAATAATAAAAGTTTTTTAGTGCATTCTTCTATGCTGTTATGTGGGTTTGTGAAAGTTATTGCTTAAACCTTTCAAAGTGACAACATGAATCATAAATGAAAAGAATCACGGGTAAGGAGACTGATTTCAAGAAGTATTACATGAGAATGTCAAAGCAACATGACTTTAGGCAAAAGCAAGGTAAGTGAAGGCTAATTGCAATTATGCATAATTGTAAGGATAATGCTAGGTTTTTTAAAATAAGCTCTTGTTGTCAAGGATACACTTATTCAGAATGGGCACTCTAAAGAAATTGTAGACAAATAATTAGATAGAACACTCACTGATCTGCATGGGTCTTTATTGAAAAACAAAATTAGACTAGAAATAATAAATGCTTTACAACAAAAAGTGTCTTTTGCTGCATCTCGTTTATTCAGAACTTCTACTCAATGGAAATGGTAGACAAACAAGATCCTTAAAAGCGTGTGTTTAATATAGAATGCAACCTATTGTATGAGCACAGGAGGAACAGGCAGTGTACATCCTGTGCCTTAGTAATATCCCTTAGCCAGTATGAACTTTGAGTTTGGGTCATCCATAAGTTTGACCTGAACCCAGCCTGTTAGTAGCAGAGGGAAAGAATGAATGGGAAAAAATGAATGATGTGTCCAGTTTGCTCACCTGTTTGACCCTCCAGCTAATGCAGCTGGAGGTTTGTCATTTATAAGAACCACCACTACCACCAACAATAGATTGCCGATAGCTTGTGTCAAATAACAAACAAGCCAGTGGGTATTCCTGGGTGATGTCTTTAATCATATTTGGTCAATGACTTCACGCAGGTTCCCAGCACTGTTGTTTACATTGCAGCAGCATAGGGGAGCTGACATTTGCTATGACAGTGAGGTGGGGGAAGATCATTATGTTGCTGGGGTGTTGCTAATTGTGATTGATGCTGAGTCTATATCACCGGACGTTGTCATTATTGTTGGAATTGCATTGAAGACATAGTTCATTTTATGATTTTTACATTTGGGGGCCCACTTATACTAAAGGGGCCTTCCAGAGTCATATTAGTCACATTCCAACCCCCACATCCTTTGGGCCAGGAATGTGGGGATGAATCCCTTGTACACATCAACATGGAACAACTTTGCTTTAATTTACTCTGTTAGATAGCAATATTTACCAATGAGTGTGGAGGCTTATTTTCAAAAAAAATCTTTTAAAATTATATACAAATGAAGCCACCCCATACTGTACATTGTTACTTGTCAATTTTTTGTTGCCTTAAAAAAAGACGATGGTCCAAAACTATGGATGACTTATAGTACAAGGTTACTTGAAAAAACAAGTCAGCACGCAGTGTACTACGATTGCCAATCTGTCTGCGGCTACAGCTGCTACATTCACTAGTACCTACTAGAATATTCCTTCCTTGTCATTATGATTATAGCTGGCATCACTGCTATACAGGCCTTTGGCCTGATCTACAATATGTAACATTTGCAGCACTACTCCAATGTCTTTCCTCTTTCACCTTCTAAACATCCATGACATGATGTTTCATTTTATTTCACTCTCTCTTGTATCACATCCTAAAAATATACATTCTCGACAACACAACAGCTAGCCAGACTTTGTGCTTGGCTTCTTTAATAACCTCTTTTTGAGCATTTTCTTGCCACAACTGTCTATGCCAATAAATGAATGACCCTAGTAGGATATACACCCATTTCCAAGATTAGTAGTGTGAAATTTACCATTATGTATTTTTTTTTCGTCAAAAGCAAGACAATCTGATTTTTGTTTGAAAATGTCTTAAAATACATTTTTCACTCAGTGTAAATGCTGCTTCTTTGATCTTTCAGACTGCAACTCTGAAAACAATGAATTAGGTATGTATAGCTTCCTTCTCTGTCATCATTGTATCCTCTGTAGTCTTAATTCTTCCTGAACTTTTTTGTAATAAAAAAAACATGCACATCATTGGAAATTGAAAATTGAACACTGCTTCTCCTTGCGTACTAAGCAAAGCTGTCCCTTTGCAAAATTAACTATCATTGCCCTTTTAGTAAAACAATCCTATAGACTGACATTATGCGAAAGAGCAGCAAAGTACAACTATTTTATAACACTGCAAAACAGGAAGGAGAGCCTGAGTTTGAAAGGAAATTATGGTTGACCCTATATTCCATATGCAGGTTTCAGTAAATTGCAAGCTCTGTCCATGTCAGTCACTGCAGAAAATATAGAAAATGAGGATCTTGGCAGTTGCAAGTATATTATCAATTATATAGTTGTTTATGTCCCCATCCCTAATTGAACAGACCAAGCATAGGATAAACCCCCTATATGGGACTTTAGAGGGAGAACCAGCTCAACAAGAACCAGTCATAAAATGTAACATTTATTGATAATCTTTAAAAAGCATACACCATTGTGGCGAGAGATAATGCTCAACATGGACAAAAATACATACAATATGAACGTGAAATGACTAACATAAGATCTAAGACATCACATTGAACACACAAGATTAAAAAAGACCACTCATCTGCCACATAAAGGGGGCAGGGACGGACCCAGCACATTTTGATGTACTAGGATATCTTGCTCAGGGGTATGTGGTCGTAGTAAATGTTAAAAACAAAATTCATGAGCGTGTAGCACACCCGCATAAATTGTTTACAGAAAAGTGTTGAAAAACCTTTTAGGTCAAACCGAATATATAGCGAGTCAACGGGGGGAGATAGAAAAAATACTCAGCCATGGATAACAATGGCTGCTAAGGTATCCGAGTTAGCATTCAAGACATAAGGCACGTGCTCGCTAGGTGGATGGATATCACGGTAGTGAACTTCACAATTGCACAGTTACAAACACTCCAAAGAGTGGTAAGTAGTGGCCGCCCACTGGTGTGCTATTAGCTAGATAACAGAGAGACATGAAGCGGGTAGCTGACAAGCCAGTATTAGTACACAAGTACATGTACCCCAAAAGGGGAGAGCAGGCGCCAGCAAGAGGTCCCCCCTACTATATATCCACGATCAATACAGTCCAGGCAGAGTCTTATGTGAAATCCACTAGGAACCTATGTCCATTCACAGCACGGCCCAGATCTGTTTCCCATTGTGAAAAGGGGAGGGATTTGTGGAATATCAATTTCTGGTGAAGTAGGTTGTAGAATACAATAATTCCTTTTGACTGTGGGTTTTTAGTCGTCAGGTAGTGCCAGGCTTGGGTGTGGATATTTTTGTTGGTATCTCTGAGTTGGGCTAGGCAGTGTCTAATTTGCATGTATTGGTATTGGTCTTTTGGTGGAAGACTGTATTCTCTTTGGAGTTAGGGGAAATCTTTAAAGGTATTGCCGTGGTAAAGATTGGATATGAATCGGATTCCCTTATGAATCCATGAGGTGAGGGATATTTGACCTATAAGGGGGTGCAGAGAAGTAAGTGGGGTTGGTATGGGTACAGTGGTGGGAAATTCTTTTGCCTCTTGAATTAGTAGTTTCCATGCGGCAATTGTCGCATGCATTGATGGAGGTAGATAAGAAGGAGTACGTGCCCCTAGTTGTGCTCTGTATAGCCATTCGGTCAATGGGTAGTTGGAATCATAAGAGGCTTCTATTTTGCTCCAGGTCTTTTGTGGTGTGAGTGGGAACCATTCCCTAAGTTGGGACAGGACAGTCGCTGAGTAATAGTCAGCAAAGTCGATATAGCTTGTGCCCCCCTGTGCTTTGTGTTTGATTAGTTTATGGTGTGCACATCTCGGTTTCCGCCCATTTCAAACAAGCTTAGATAGTAATGATTGTAGTGATTTGAAGTAGCTGGCTGGGATCGGAATTATTAGGGTCCTGAACAGATAAATTATTTGAGGCAAGTATAACATTTTAAAGGCTGCTAGTCTTTCTGACCAAGAGAGTTCTATTTTAGTTATTTTTTGGGCTTCAGATTGGAGCTTATCTCGCAGAGGGAAGTAGTTAAGTTGGAGTAGGGATTTGGGGGATCTTGCTAGTTGAATGCCCAGGTAGGTTATGCTAGTATCAGCCCATGCATATGGGAATTGGTGTTGGAGGAGGATCCTTGTCGTGGTGTCAATCCCTATGTCTAGAATGTTTGATTTAGATTCGTTGGCTTTATAATATGACACCGCTCCAAACCAGTGGAGCGTTTTTTGCACTTCTGGGAGGGATGCCGTCGGGTTTGTTAGAATTAAGATGACGTCGTCCGCGAAAAGAATGATTTTATGCTGGTGGAAGTTGATGGTTAGGCCATTTATCTTGGAGTTAGGTCTGATATGTTCAGCCAAGGGCTCCATGATTAGATTAAATGTCAGGGGGGACAAAGGACATCCCTGCCTGGTACCATTAGTGATATGGAAAGGTTTGGACATAAGGCCAGATGTGAAAACTTGCGCCAAAGGGTTAGCATATAGTGCTAGGATCATTTTGAGTATGGACCCCATAAATCCAAATTTTTGTAGGACCAGAGCCAGATAATCCCAATTGACCCTGTCGAACGCCTTCTCTGCATCCAAAGAAAGGAACAGAGAAGGCGTTCCACTAATGCTTGCGTGGTGGATTATGTTTATCAGTCTCCTCGTGGTGTCTGATGTCTGTCTCCCTTTCGTGAAGCCAGATTGGTCTATATGGATTAGAGTTGGCAAGATATTTACTAGTCTATTTGCTATAGTTTTGGTGTAGATTTTAAGGTCTACATTCAAGAGGGATATGGGACGGAAATTTTGTGGTGTGGTCGGGTCTTTGCCCGGTTTTGGTAGTGACACTATCATAGCCGAAAGCATTTCTTTTGGGAAAGAAGAGGAGGACGTAGCAGCATTGTATACTTCACAGAGATGCAATATAAGATGGTTTTGGAACGTCTTATAATATTCCCTGGTGAAACCGTCTGGTCCTGGGGATTTTGAGTGTGGTAATTTCCCTATGGTTTCGATTATCTCTTTTGGGGAGAAGGGAGCATTCAAGGACTCTAGTTGGGCCGTGGATAATTTGGGGAGTTTTACTTGGTCAAGGAAGGATTGTATTTCATCCTTAGTGGGTTTATGAGTGGACTGATCATCGGTTAAGTTATATAAGCCACTATAATACGTACTAAAGGCACCAGCGATCAATTGGGGGTTTATTAATTTTTCCAGTGTAACTGGGTGGAACAGATAGGCGATTCTGTTTCTAGCATGGTAGCCCTTAATCCTGCGGGCCAAGTTTATACCAGCCTTATTGCCGGTGACATATGTGTTAGCTCTAAATTTGCGCTGTCGTTTTTCATAATTACCTAGCAATATGGTGCGGAGTTCATTGTGTAGCTTAAAAATTTCCACTTGTAGCTTTGGAGAGGGATGGAGTTTGTTTAGGGCGTCTGCTTTTTCAATTGCCGCAGTGAGCTCTGTCATGCGTCGCGTCCTCTCCCTCTTAACTTTTGAACCAAGTTGTATAAAGAAGCCTCTAATAAAGGCCTTATGGGCCATCCACAGAGTCGCCGGGTTGGATACAGATCCCTTGTTGGAAGAGAAGAATTCTTCCAGGCGTTCAAATAGATATTCAACATTGGTGGGGTGGCGTAGGAGGGAGTTATTCACTTTCCACATGTAAGATTGGCTAGGCGCGGATTTATTGGTAATTTGTAAGCCTATGGGTGCATGATCCAACCAAGTGACTGAGTGGATTTTTGCAGATTGAATATTTTGTAGTACCCACTTATCTGACAGAAAGAGGTCTATTCGGGAATATGTGTTGTGATGAAGAGAGAGATATGTATAGTCTCTCTCTTCCACGTGACAACACCTCCACACATCATACAAGTCATTCTCTGAAAGGAATTTGTTTAGTGGTGAGTGAAACCTTTTGGGTCCAGCAGAAGAGTCCAGGTTATGGTCAGGGACCAAGTTAAAATCCCCACATATAACAAGATGGCCTTGTCATCAAGAATTGTCTTGGTGGTGGCCCTTAGAAATCTCATTTGGTGTTGGTTAGGCACATACAGAGATGCAATGGTGTAGATAGAGTTCTCAATTGTGCAGGTGATAATTAGGTATTTCCCTTCTGGGTCTGAGGTGCATTGAAGAAGCTGGAAGGAAACAGTGTCTCCGAAGGCAATGCATGCTCCTCGTTGTTTTTGGTGAAGTGCGAATGAAAAATATGTGTGAAGGACTTATGATGGAATTTCGGGGTATTCCCCGAGGCAAAGTGCGTTTCCTGAATGCAGAGAATGTCACACTTTCGGGTAAGAGCTGTGTTCCATAGTGAATTTCTCTTAGATTAGATAGTGATTCAGGCCTTTGGCATTAAGAGAAAGAATATTGATGGACATGTTGAGTAAGTGTTAAGATGTAAAGATGCGAGACTCACGTTTAGATGAACGAAGGGTGGTACCCAGGAGGTTGAAAAGGCGTGGTTTGTTCTTATGTGTGTCAGGTTTCTTCCCGGTTCTGCTTGGGTATGGGCCAAAGGAGTTGGATGTGATACTCCAAGTTCCGTGTAGATAGGCTAGGATGAGACTGGCCAGATGGATTAATAGGTGTAGTAACGGAACTGTGACCAAAGGCCACTGTGAGAGTGGAGAACTGTTAAAGAAAGAAGGTTAGCAATCAAAAACAAAAAAAAAAATAACAAACAAATGTGAACTGTTAACATTCAGCTATCTTGCGCTCGAAAGCAGCTGATAAGGTGGGGGATAAAGTTCAGGGCCTAGCTGGGGGTGAACCAGAGGCCCTATCATACTGGGTTGTAGCTTTCTGGCTGTGAGGAGGTTCCTCGGGGTGTCAGTGATTTGATGCTTTGTTTCCTTGATGGTATTGAGGAATGTGATCTTGGGTCATTTTAGACCTATTTTCTTGTGGGAGCTCAGGGATTATACCCCAGGAGTGAAGTAGCTTCATTCCGTCGTGGATATTGGAGATGACGTGATGGGTACCATTCCAGGTAATTATGAGGGTGGCAGGGTGACGCCACTTGTAGACCAACTTGTGGTTGTTCAGTGCTTTAGTCACCGTCTTGAGCTGCCTCCTAAGTTGCAGAGTGTGTTGGGAGAGGTCTGGATAGATTTGCAACCCCGCAAAGGGTTCCGGAAAATGTGGCAGGGATCTCAAAATGGTTAGGATTTGTTCTTTGGCCTGAAAAAAGTGGACCCTCAAAAGGACATCTCTAGGAATGGTGTCCTCTAAATGTTGAGGTTTAGGGATTCTATGAATGCGATCAATGGTGAGTTCATTTGGTGTCAGTTCGGGTGCTATGGCTGAGAATAGCTTAGTTGCATAGGTGCCAGTTCCGCTGGGTGTATGGTCTCCGGGATCTCCCTGATTTTTAAATTGTTTCGCCTCGAGCGGTCCTCGAGGTCAGCTAGTTTGGATCTGAACCACCTAGAATCTTCTCTGATTTCGTTGTAAGCGTCTACCAGGTCTTTTAGAGTGACAGTGCATTCTTCCATTTTGTTTTCCATATAATGGACTCTCTTGTCAACGTTACTTAGCTCCGTTGTGAATTTGGCAAGGACTGAAGTGAAGCTGGACTTTAAGGAACTTTGCAAGGATAGAAGCATGTCTTTTAGTTTAGAGTTCAAAACTGGTTGCCCTGTAGTTGGGAAGGGTGCTATGGATTGTAGGGGCTGTGAATGTATATCTTCTTCACAAGGTGATATCTGTTTGGGGGGATTTATTTTCATTTTGGATTTTGCTGGGCTCTGAGATGATGGGCTAGGAGGTGGGGATTGTAAGGGTGATAGTGGTAACTGTGGTGACTCTCCGTCCACTAGATCTGCATCAGGGAGGTCAGTGTATGAGCCTGAGTGAGCTCTTGTGGTTGGTGGATCCACTTCACGTTAATTTCCTCTTATCGAATGAGGGGAATGAAAAAAGGCTGTCAGCTTTTTAGGGTTTCGATCGTCCTTCCTCTTACGGGACATTGTCCTTTATGTGTCTGTAGCTCTGAGATTTATCTCCTCTGCTTGCTGTGTGTTATTAATCGGGCCTCACAGGTTATCTTTATGGTGTCATCACAGCCTGGTTACAGCTGCTGCGTGGAGAAGGAGTACCAAGATGGCCGCTGGGGTAGTTATCTGGGTTATATGCAATATTTGGATAAGGATGCGTGGATTTAATGAAGGAGCAAGTGAGGATACCAAGTACTGTAGGTGTAGATCGGTTATAAAGGCCTTTGGCTCCTTATATCCTCTGAACTCCAGCGCAGGGCCTTCCAAGATGGCGGCCGCGTTAGGCCTCGCCTGTTTTATTAGAATAAGTCAGAGCTGTTGTGCTGCCAGCTCGCCCCTTTGGTGCCCCAGCAGTGATTTTAGGTGATGTATGTCCCCAGTGGGTGTGGATGAGCCTTAGGGGCCGTAATGCTTGGTTCTGCCACCGCCTGTGTAGGCCGCAGAAGCCTCGGGCTCGATTTGGAGCCTCGCTGCGCTCGCGGTCCGCAATTTCCCCGTGGAAAGATGCAGGGATGTCAGGGGAGAGAGAGGAGGGTGTGAGGTGTCTCACCCAGTCGCCGATCCTTCAGATGCCCTCGGATTCTCCCGGGACCGGTGGAGCTCTCCACGGATGCGTCCTTCCTTGTTGGCTGCAGGCCACGCCCCCCCCCGTCTTTTTTAATCTTGTGTGTTCAATGTGATGTCTTAGATCTTATGTTAGTCATTTCACGTTCATATTGTATGCATTTTTGTCCATGTTGGGCATTATCTCTCGCCACAATGGTGTATGCTTTTTAAAGATTATCAATAAATGTTACATTTTATGACTGGTTCTTGTTGAGTTGGTTCTCCCTCTAAAGTCCCATATAGGGGGTTTATCCTATGCTTGGTCTTCAGAAAATATAGGACAGTCACAGCGAAATCTCAAGATCTGTGTGAATTTGGAAGACCTGCGCTAACTGGCTAAAGGGGAGACACTATATTTTACATACCAGGTGTGAAACTGCCAGCACTAATGATAAGGAAACATCCATGCAGAACTCTTGATTCAGCAGAGCTAGAGAAAAAATGTCCATCCTCCTGAGGACACTAAGGGGTTGATTTACTTAAACTGAAGAAGAAAAAAATCTGATGTAGCAGTGCAAAGTAGCTAATCAGATTCTAATTTCAGTGTGCTCAATTAGGCTTTGGCAATAAAATGTGGAAGCTGATTGGTTTCAATGCAGAGCTTCACCAAATTTTGCACTCTACAATTTTAGTAAATCAACCACTAAGTTAGTCTGGAGAAGCAAAGCAGAGTTCAGGATGTAGATTCAATGCTTGCCTTTTGGATTTCAACCTAATATCTAATGTTTCAACAGGTGACAACTAAAGTTGAGCGAACCTCTGGAAGTTCGGGTTCTGCTGGTCCGGCCGAACTTCGGGACAAAGTCCAGGTTCGGGTCCGGACAGAACCCGAACATTCGCACGGACCCCGAACCCCATTGAAATCAATGAGGACTCGAACTTTTAGGCACAAAAATGGCTGTAACAAAGTCCTGGAAAGCCCTAGAGGGCTGCAAAAGGAAGTAAAATGGGGGTAAGAGTAGGGCAAGTGCCCTACAAAAAAATGGGGATAGGGAAAATAAATTAAAATCAAATAAAAAAAATGGGAAGGGGGGTGGATGTGGAGGAGGAGGAGGTAGCCAACATGGTATTTTTTTTTTTGTATTGAGGCCTATTCAAAAAAACAAGTATGTGAATGGCTGTGAATGTTTATTCTGCACAAGGTACAGACAAGTCTTGTGGGATCCATGCCTGATTCATTTTAATAAAGTTTAGCTTGTCTACGTTGGATGTGGACAAACGGCTCCGCTTGTCTGTGATAACACTGCCGTGCTAAACACACGTTCCGACAATACACAAGCTCAGGCCATGTGGCCAATTTGGAGACCCAGAAGTTGAATGGGGCAGACCCATCAGTCAGTACATGTAGGCGTGTGCACACATACTCTTGCACCATGTTGCTGAAATGCTGCCTCCTGCTAAGACCTTGTCTATCGGCTGGTTGTGCTGTTTGTTGTGGCAGGCTGCTGACAAAGCTTTGCCACATTTCAGCCATGCTAACCCTGTCTTCTGAGGTGCTGGCGGTGGCACAGCTGTGTTGGTGGCCTCTTCTTCCTCCTCCTCTGCCTTCGCCTTGTGCTTCCGATGAGCTCCCGGTGTCATTTGGGAATGCCCTCAGCAGCGCCTCTACCAGTGTGCGCTTGTAGTCGCGCATCTTCCTCTCACGCTCCAGTGAGGGAATTAAGGACGGCACATTGTCCTTGTAACGGGGATCCAGCAGGGTGGCCACTCAGTAATCAGAGGAAGTTACAATGTGGGCAACTCGGCTGTCATTGCGCAGGCACTCCAGCATGTGGTCGGCCATGTGTGCCAGGCTGCCCACAGGCATCTGTGTCCTCTGTATCCCCCCAGCCACGCTCCAGTGATGCCCACGAGCTGTGTTGGGTGCCACCCTGCTGCAATTCCTCCTCCTCATCTTCCTCGTCCTCCAGAACTGTGCCCTGGCTTGAATATTTTGGAACTGGCCTATGCTGGTGCAGGAACCCACCCTCTGAGCCACTTGCTAATGACTGGCCTGATAACCATGGAAATGACCCCTCTTCCTCCTCCTCCTCCTCATCCTCCTGTGCCACATCCTCTTCCATCATGGCCCAAAGTGTTTTTTCAAGGAGACATAGAAGTGGTATAGTAACGCTGAGAACAGCGTCATCGGCACTGGCCATGTTGGTGGAGTACTCAAAACACTGCAATACGCTACACAGGTCTCGCATGGAGGCAAACTTGTTGGTGGTGAAGTGTTGCTGCTCCGCAGAGCGACTGACCCGTGCATGCTGCAGCTGAAACTCCACTATTGCCTGCTGCTGCTCGCACAGTCTCTCTAGCATGTGCAAGGTGGAGTTCCACCTTGTGGGCACGTCGCATATAAGGCGGTGAGCGGGAAGGCCGAAGTTCCGCTGCAGCGCAGACAGGCGGGCAGCAGCAGGGTGAGAACGCCGAAAGTGCACACAGACGGCCCGCACTTTATAGAGCAGCTCTGACATATCCGGGTAGTTTTTTAGAAAATTCTGTACCACCAAATTCAGCACATGCGCCAGGCAAGGGATGTGGGTCAAACGGGCTCGGCCCAGAGCCGCTACGAGATTTCGCCCATTGTCGCACACCACCAGGCCGGGCTTGAGGCTCAGTGGCAACAACCACTCATTGGTCTGTTGTTCAATGCCCGTCCAAAGCTCCTGCGCAGTGTGGGGTTTATCCCCCAAACATATCTGGATGTGCTGATGTTGGTGGTGAAGGTGTTACGCTGAGCGGATGAGTGGGTGGTCGAGGAGGAGGAAGCGCAGTAGGAGGAGGAGGCAACAGGAGGCAAAGAGAAATGCCCTGCAATCCTCAGTGGTGGAAGGACATGCGCCAAATGGCTAGCCGGCTCAGGCCCACCCGCCACTATATTTGCCCAGTGTGCAGTAAGCGAGATATAGCGTCCCTGCCCGTGCTTACTGGTCCATGTATCAATGGTTATGTGGACCTTGCCACTGATGGCGTTGCGCAGTGCACACTTGATCTTGTCCCCGACTTGTTTGTGCAGGGAAGGGATGGCTCGCCTGGAAAAGTAGTGGCGGCTGGGTACCACATACTGTGGGACAGCCACCGCCATCAGGTTTTTGAAACTGTCCGTGTCCACCAGACGGAATGACAGCATTTCAAAGGCCAGGAATTTTGAAATTCTGGCATTCAGGGCCAGGGATCGCGGGTGGGTAGGGGGGTTCCTCTTTCTCTCCAGTGTTTGGGAGATAGACAGCTGTAAGCTTCCATGGGACCATGTGGAAATGCTTGGGGACGGTGGCGGACATGGTGGCGTTGCT
>BLSH010158757.1:503901-518052 GCA_018402905.1 Glandirana rugosa | reverse complement strand
TGTATAATGGAGTTCTTGTACTCCGACTCGTCCGCCGTGTTGGTAAGGGCACCTGAGGGAATGGGGAGGAGGGGGAGCAGAGAGGGGAGGAAAGAAGAAAGAATGAATGTTTATACCGATCAACTTAATATTGTAGAGGTTTTAGATTTTTGCAGGAGAAGTCAACATTTTTGATCCAGAGGTGAGAGAGTGCCTGTGTCGATCGAGGGATAACCCCACAGGACCTCTTACCTTATGGAATGTATTCTCCTGTAGAACCTAAGTTAGGATTAGAGTCTTATACAGTCACATTAAATCACATTTTTTGAGAGAAATGGTACTATGACAATGTATATAGCAGTGGAAAACAAATGACTACTACTGAAACATTTGGTGCGACAGTATTCTGAGATTAGGATTGAATCCAAGATGTCCTCTTATGTAAGGTATTCCATTCTCCAGGACACCCCAATAGGGAGCTAGCTGTGTCCGTGAGAGAGTGGAGACCTAGTTTTTACAACTGAAGAGGACGTTTTTAGATTTTGGAGATGTTATAATTCAACTAGCCATATTTGTAAGTAAGAAAGAAGAAAGGAGGGGAGAGACGAGGGGGAGGAGGGGTAAGGGAGTCCACGGGAATGGTTGTGCCGCCTGCTCAGCCTCATGTTCTTGAGGTAATATGTGGCAAAAACATATCTTTCAATCATGCTTAGTGTTTGGCTGCAGCCATTTATTATCAATTAACTGTGTTTACACTTTTTAAATCATAATGACAACAGAAACTACCCAAATGACCCCGATCAAAAGTTTACATACCCTGGTGATTTTGGCCTAATAATATGCACACAAGTTGACAAAAAGGGGTTTGAATGACTATTAAAAGTAACCATCCTCACCTGTGGTCTATTTGTATGTAATTAGTGTGTGTGTATAAAAGGTCAATGAGTTTCTGGACTCCTGACAGACCCTTGCATCTTTCATCCAGTGCGGCACTAATGTTTCTGGATTCTGAGTCATGGGGAAAGCAAAAGAATTGTCAAAGGATCTGCAGGAAAAGGTAGTTTAACTGTATACAACAGGAAAGGGATATAAAACGATATCCAAGGAATTGAGAATGCCAAACAGCAGTGTTCAAACTCTAATCAAGAAGTGGAAAATAAGGGGTTATGTTAAAACCACTTACAATACACCAAACAGCACAGAGACAAGCCTCAAACCTTCTGGCACAAAGTAATTTAGAGTGATGAGACCAAAATGTAACTTAATACCATGTATTGCCCTCTTTAACATCAATGACAGTTTGAAGTCTTTTGTGGTATTTGTGGATGAGGATCTTTATCTTCTCATATGGTAAAGCTGTCCATTCCTCTTGACAAAAAGCCCAGCTGTGGCTGAAATTTTAGTTGGTCTACCTGACCGTGGTTTGGTTTCAACAGAACCCCTCATTTTCCACTTCTTGATTAGAGTTTGAACACTGCTGATTGGCATTCTCAGTTCCTTGGATATCTTTTTATATCCCTTTCCTGTTTTATACAGTTCAACTACCTTTTCCCACAGATCCTTTGATAATTCTTTTGCTTTCCCCATGACTCAGAATCCAGAAACATCAGTGCAGCACTGGATGACAGATGCAAGGGTCTGTCAGGAATCCAGAAACTCATTTACCTTTTATACAC
Source organism: Glandirana rugosa (assembly GCA_018402905.1). Lineage (NCBI taxonomy): Eukaryota > Metazoa > Chordata > Amphibia > Anura > Ranidae > Glandirana > Glandirana rugosa. The sequence continues at coordinate 516,397 of BLSH010158757.1, read as the reverse complement.
ACACACACACTAAATTACAAGCAAACAGGTCACTGGTGAGGATGGTTACCTTTAATAGCCATTCAAACCCCTTTGTGTCAACGCGTGTGCATGTTATCAGGCCAAAATCACCAGGGTATGTAAACTTTTGATCAATGTAATTTGGGGAGTTTCTGTTGTCATTATGAATTAACCATTTACCCACCGGAGCCCCTTTTTTACATTTGTTGGTTACACGTTAAAAGCTGTTTTTTTTGCTAGAAAATTACTTAGAACCCCCAAACATTATGTATATTTTTTTGCAAACACCCTAGTGAAATGGCGATCGTTGCAATACTTTTTGTCACACGGTATTTGCGCAGCAGTCTTTCAAGCGCAATTTTTTGGGAAAAATTTCAATTTTTTGAGTTAGAAAATAAGACAATAGTAAAGTTAGCCCAATTTTTTTGTATATTGTGAAAGAGGATGGTATGCCGAGTGAATAGATACCACACATATTACGGTTGAAAATTGCGCACACTTGCAGAATAGCGACAAACTCCAGTACATAAAAATCTCCATAGGCGACGCTTTAAACATTTTTAACAGCTACCAGGTTAGAGGGGCAGAGGAGGTCTGTTGCTAGAATTATTGCTCACACTCTGGCGATCACGGAGATACCTCACATGTGTGGTTTGAATACCGTTTTCATATGCGGGCGTGACTTACGTATGCATTTTCTTTGCTGCGCGAGCTCGCGGGGACGGTGACACTTTACATTTTTTTAAATTTATTTATTTATTTTTTTAGTACTGCTTCTTTAAAAAAAAAAAATCTGATCACATTTATTGCTATCACAAGGAATATAAACATCCCTTGTGATAGTATCAACAAGGAGTCCTGCTGGAATTGTGCAAATACTGTACAGTACAATTGAGTATATATAGTTATTAGAGATGGGCCGAATGGCTCCCTGTTAGATCTGGGCCAAAACTTCTGAACATCACAAAAGTTCTGAGCCGAGCAATGAACCGCATTGAAGTCTATAACACCCGAACTGGAAAAATCAAAAGTGAGCTGTATCAATGAAAAAAACTTTCTAAAAAATATAATTTTTAAATGAGCAGTGGTTTACTGGTGCTTAAAGTGAAATAATAATAATGAAAAATTACTATCAATATAGGGCATGGAGGGTCCCCTTAGTCTGCCTGTAAAGTGTTGCATCTGTACTGTGTATAAAACCTGCTGCAGCAAAACTTACATTTATAAAGGAAAAAAAATGACAATTAATTTTCCCTGCAAGCTTTCTTTATTTGGACAAGCTGGAATTTAGATGCTGGGTATGTGAGTGGCATGGAATGTATTGTATTTTCAATACAGTAGCTGGGGCAGAGATATTTGCCTGCTATACTCTACAGCCTGCATGAATGTGGTTCCCAAATGACTGGTGCTTTTGCCACTCTTGATCTGCTTGAGGCGAAGTTTGCAAATTGCAACAGTGCAATTGGCTGTACATGTGCTAAAAGATGTCCAGACAGCTGACCTGTGGGAAGTTGGCCATGTGTCAGGAGAACAGCTCCACAATGTAATGGAATAGGGTGACTGCTTTCTACTCTTCCATGATGGCTGCCTCGTTGGGTTGTGCCTCACCCTCACTTTCCTCCTCTGCTCTGTTCAGCACCCAAGTTGCGTCAGTGACCTAATCATCATCACCCCCTCCATCCTCATCATCACTGGAGCCAACTTGGCAATATGCTGCGACTGGGGGAACATGACTGCCAATTTGTTGTTTACCACTGTTCTCCCCTCTCTGTAGGCTTATGTTCCTACCTTCCTCAACTTCCGAACCAACATCAGAATCAAGTAATTCCTATGCATTGTCAAGGAGCAAGTGGCTGATGCTGTGTTCAAATAACTCAGTTGACTCCTCCATGCATGATGCTGGGGCTATGACAGGAGTAGCTGTGGACAAGGAGGCAGAATAAGCCACTTTGGCAGCTGCAGTGGACCGTGCACTTGTATCTGCTTGGGTGATAGAGGATGAGGAGGATGAGGATGGTTTAGTAAGCCAGTTCACACCTCCTCTGCATACTGTGGCTGGATAGCACAGGCAACATGACTAAACAGAGGAAATGGTGCCCTGCCTGAGGTTAGACTACGTCCACCTTTGCCTGTGGACACAGATGCTGTTGGCCCCCTCACAGTGCCATGGGAATATCTCCCTCTCCTTTTTGGCCTCCCAGACATGATGATATGATATTACTGGAATATAATAGAGATGGGAAAATGTGGACTTGGATGCACTTTAATCAATGTAAAGTGGTGTGCACTTTAACTTGAGAACTCACTACACAGACACACTCCACTGACACACTACAACAGCACTGACACACGTCAATATACTGCAGTAAAACTGAACTGACACACTTCAATATACTGCAGTAAAACTGCACTAACACACTTCAATATATTGCCATAAAAGTGCACTAATGCACTTCACTATATTGCCATAAAAGTACCCTAATGCACTTCAATATACTGCAGTAAACGTGCACTAACACTCTTCAATATACTGCTGTAAACTTGTACTAATGCACCTTAATATACTACAGTAAAAGTGCACTAACGCACTTCAATACGCTGCAGTAAAAGTGCCCTGATGCACTAATATATTGCAGTAAAACTGCTCTGACACTCTACCCTGACACACTTCAATATACTGCAGTAAACCTGCCCTGAAACAGTAAATGGACACTACAATAAAAATGGACGGTCACACTATGCTCATGCTGCAATATCACTATATTTGCACTAAACTGACACTAAAGTAAAAATGAATGGCCCCACTACACTCACGCTGCCCTATCACTATATTCACACTACACTGATACTTTACACTCACAATAGAATCACAATAGCACACTAACTCACTAGTAGCACTGAGCAGAGCCTTTTTTATCTCCACTTCAATATCACACTGTGAATGGCTGCTCTGTGCGCTGCTTGGGCAAAGCCTTCATTGCTTCAGCCAATCAGAGCTTTCAATGCACTGTGTGGTGTGCAGTGCATTGAGGTATGTTCGGTGAGCCGAACAAATGGTTGAATGCCCCGACAATTCAGGCGTTCGCTGAACAGATGAACAGCTAATGTTCGACCTGTACTCATGCTCAGGCCGAACTGTTCACCCAACACTAATAGATATTAAAGCAGAGTTCCATTCAAAAGTGGAACTTCCACTTTAAGGGAAGGTGACCTCCTGACATGCCACAATTGGCATGTCATTTTTTTGGGGGGGGCGGTCCCACTTTCTCCTCTGGTGCCGTGGAACCGGAAGGAAGTTCACCTTCTTCCCCTCCTACCCGGTGATCTTCTGGGACATGTCACAGGTCCCAGAAGATATGCTATTCACAGCATGCAGCATGACTCGCACATGCTCAGTGCGCGCCTGGCTTTGAAGTCAAAGCCAGGTGTCCAACCTTGTGATGCTAGCACCGCCGAGCGGAGGGGAGAAGAGTGAGCCTTCAGGTGGCTGCATCGCTGAATCATGGGATAGTTTAGTGCCCGATTGTTAAAAGCCAGCAGCTACACTTTTTTGTAGCTGCTGACTTTTAACTGGGTAGAACTCCGCTTTAATAGAGATACCTCCAGATGAATGTTGCAGCAAAGTCCAGGTGTAAGGAACCCTGAGGATGATGCAGTGTCGGTCTTTGTTCCAGAGATCTGAAGACAAGATCTGCGATCATGGGTAGATCCTCCAACTGTTGTCCAACCAGCCTGGAATGCAGCTTCTTATAATATCCCAGATCAAAAGCACTAAGATAACAAGGGCTGCAAATGAACTCTGTTGCAATAAACAATGCTAAAGAAACTATCTTAATGTGTGCACAGCAGTGACACCTGTTGCAGAACCATGCATAGATTATGCTGCGTTGACCAAACTAATTTTGATAACATTTAAAAATGCATATTTTAGAAAAGATCATGTGCAGTTTTAATGCTTTGAAGCATAAATTCAAATGTTATGTAGTTCTTGTATTTGAATTTGGTTTTATTTTGCAATATCACTATTTCATAGCAAGTTTTTCTGAATAAGATGAGTATCTTTGAGAATCTGAAGAACATATACATAGTATAAATAAGTAACATTTATATTGTGCATTCAAATACAAATTCTGTGCTTTCATTTTTAGAGAGGTTAACATGTTGTATAGCTTTCTCTGTCTACAGTTGCAGATAAATCCACAGATAAATCTGTATATTGCATTAGCATAGTAGTGAAGCAAAAGCAGAAGCATGTTTAAGGGGTTTGGAAGAGGAGCAGATGTACAAAGAAGAATAAGAGAGATGATATCTGTCTTATTCGGAGTCTACATCTTCTTGTTTCATCTCATCTTTAGAGATGTTAATTGAAGGACAGATGTGTCATCTGGGAACATTTCCAACTGTATATTTAAAAAGAGGAAGTCTTCTGAACAAAGCCATGCAGTACTTTTCAGACTCGAGTTCTGATAACGTTTCTTACTCCCTTTTGTACGTGGTAAATGCTTTTCTGAATGGGGTTGACAATATTGTATTTTTTTATTTTGAAACATTGCTTGCTAACAAGTATATTTCTTCTAAACAATTTGTATTTGTCTAAATTTATGTACACATCCATGCAAATATATCATTAGTCAACAATTCAAATAAAATGACCTCAAAAACAAGTCTCCTGCATTTCAAACAATAAGAATATATATTCAAGACATCAATTAGATTGCATTTGTAATCATGTACATACACAACAAAATGTACTGTAGACTTATTTAAGCTTCCAAGGATACTCAAAAATATGACATGCAAGTTGACAGATCTGACCATTTTGGATTGGAGTGGAGTGGACTGGACAACAGTCATGTGTCTGTAGGTGTTCTTGAGTTGACTGCTCACTGGGGGGGAATTGATCAAAACTGGAGCAGCCAGAATCTAGAGCACCTATGCACAGCAACAAATCAGCTTCTATCTTCAGCTTGTTCAGTTAAGCTTTTAAAAACGAATGACAGAAGCTTGGTTGTAAAGTACAACTGAGCCAGAATCTGGTTGCTAAAACAAGTAAGAAAACATTCCTGGTGGCTGATATTTCATGGTAAATTAGAACTATCTCTCATTCCCTGTTCCAACCTACACTCCCCTCTTCTCTCCATAGAGGTTATTTGTAAATTTGGATGGATCCCATTAGAGTCATGTAAGGTTTGGAAGATATTTCCCATTCTTTATTCTTAAGGAGATACTGTATCTAACCATTTTAATAGAGCACTATTCAACACTCTTAAAAGAGCCTGCACTGAGGGCTGATAGGTGATTGACCATCCTTTACAATATATGGTAGACATAAAAGTTCTTTAGATTCTCACCATAGAGATAAATGAGTTTATTTTCTCAGATGCTGGTTTAATGATGGTCACACAAAAGTGAGTATATTCACTTTATAGGCCTATTTCCTGTCTAATATTATCCAGTAGAGGGACTATAACAGTGAATTTTCATCACTGAGCCATTGATATGCCTAGATAAAGTTCCTTTGTGCTTTATTCTATCTCATTTGTTAAAACTAATGAATACAGATCTAGCAGCAGCTTCTAATAACTATAACAATAATACCCCATGTATCACACATCCCACAAATCAAAAAAGGAGACAGCTTCTTATTATGAACTGTGCTCTGGGCCAGTTCAGCTTTTACACTCTCTGAGTTAAACTTGCCAGTATATGCACAAAGGTGCATGTAGGAAACTGCTGTTGAAAAAAAAATGTGGTCTACCAACGCATATGCCACAGTGAAGATGGGGCTGTCATATTGCATGGCAGCTCAATTGCCAGCTGTGTTTGAAAAATGTATAAACTATATTTTGGATAGGGAAGAGATAAACCTTTAATCAGGTGTCGATTTGCTGTCACCCTGTTGTGGATTTTATCCCTCACTTCCTGAGAATGTTCCCGTAAAGCCTGTAATGCTCACCCTAATACCAGTTGTAAGTGGTTATAGCTAGCTAATGTAACTTCACCTATAGCAGCCCCTGTTCACTGAAGGCAAGCATGGCACTGGTACGTGTTTGTTTTTAATACTTGATACACAGTGTTAAAGACACTGACACAACAGTAGAAGTGACAGAACAAACAAAAGAGTATCTGTGGTGCTTGAAAGAGTTAAGCCCCATACACACTATACAATTTTCTGTAGACTTGTGTCTTCATAGTTACCAAAACCATGTAGTGCAAGGGCCTGCCTGGTTGCATGCAAATTGAAACTCTTAAGGTTTGACCTCATATTATATGGTTTTGGTAACTCTGAAGACAAAAGTCTACAGAAAATTGTATAGTGTGTATGGGGATTTAGTCTTAGCTAGATGTTTTAGCAGGAGTGTAGCCAGTAGTGAAGTTCATATGCAGACAAGGTCAGCGCAGGTGGTGATCAGGGGTGTAGTGCAGGGACAGGCCGAGCTCAGGTAACAACAGGTAGTAAGCATAATCTAAAAACAGACAGAGGTCCGGACAAGCAGCAGACAGTAAGAGTAATCCAGGGATGAGTGAAAGGTCAGGGCACACAGCAAACAGTAGGGTAATTCAGAGACGAGTTAACAAGGGTCAAACCAGGAGTGTCAGGAACAGAGTGCACTGTATGTGTAGTATTGAGCTAGCACAAACACTAAGCCCTGGGCTTGTGATGCTTAAATAAAATGCCACAGCACCCCTAACCAACCAGATCACAGGAGATTAGGTGGACAAATCTGACCTGCTAACTTGCAACAAGGATGCAACCCAAGAGTAGTGTGGCCATTAGTCTATGGGAAGAGGAGGCATTGCTTTCAAAGCAAAGACTGTTGCCTGGCAATTGATGGCAAGGCCAAAATAAGACAGTGTTTGAGCAGCAGTTTAAAGGGTAGCAAAGACAAGTGGTGCAGTAGAGTGCAAGATGCTCCTAAAACCACTGTACAAGAAATAGAGGATGCAGTAGTCACTAGGACAGGAAGCCATCAACATCAATAAAAACATTTTCAGAGAAGTTAACCCTCCCTTGCTGTACTAAAATATGTTTTTTGTTTCTTCTGTGTTCACACTGGAGAGATGCAGCGGGTAAAATAATTACTTGATCCCCTGCAGATTTTGTAAGTTTGCTCACTTACAAACAAATGAAGGGTCTTTAATTTTTTATCATAGGTGTATTGTAAATGATAGAGACACAATATCAACCAAAATCCAGAAAAAAACACATGATACAAATGTTATAAATTGAGTTGCAGTTCAGGACGTACAATAAGTATTTGATCCCCAAGCAAAACTTGACTTAGTACTTGGTAGAGAAACCCTTGTTGGCAAGCACAGAGGTTAGACATTTCTTGTAGTTGGTTACCAGGTTTGCACACATCTCAGGAGGGATTTTGTTTCACTCTTCTTTACAGATCATCTCTAAATAATTAAGGTTTCTTGGTTGTTGCTTGGCAACTCAAAGTTTCAGCCCCCTCCATAAATTTTCTATTGGATTAAAGTCTGGAGAGTGGCTAGGCCACTCTATGACCTTAATGTGCTTCTTCTTGAGCCACTCCTTTGTTGTCTTGGTGGTATGTTTTGGGTCATTGTCATGCTGGAAGACCCAACCACAACCCATCTTCAGTGTTCTGGCTGAGGAAAGAAGGTTCTCATCCAAGATTTTACAATACATGGCCCCATCCATTGGCCCCTCGATGCAGCAAATTGGGCCTGTACCTTTAGCAAAGAAACAGCCCCAAAGCATAATGATGGTAAGGTTTGAATGGAAGAAAGATTCTGTTGACTGGTGTCTTTTATACACATAACGAGTTGTCGTTAGGAGCACCTTCTTAAATTGACAGGACTAATCTGTGTACCACATGAGCACATACTGTTGTCAGTCTGCTGGAGCCAGAATTATTGTTGGTTGATAATAAATCAAATACTTATTCTACAGACTAAACTGCAACTCATGTGTTTTTTCTTGATTTTTGGTTGATATTTTGTCTCTATCATTTAAAATACACCTATGACAACAATTAATATAATACAAACAAATAGACCCTTAATTTCTTTGTAAGTGGGCAAACTTGCAAAATCTGCAGGGGTTTAAATAATCATTTTCTCAACTGTATACCATAATTTATTCCCCTGGCAACAATAAAAACTTAACAGAGTTTCTAACCCTTTCTTACGTTATCCAAAATTAAATTTAAATATTCTGGCTGGAGTTCAGCTGTAAAGTAGAATTCCAGGAATAAAAAAATAAATAAATAGTACCACAAAAGTGAGTCATAAAAAGATTTAGAAAATATAAAAGTAACTTTTGCTGATATACTAACCATTAATTTGGCACTGTGCATACAGTAGGTCTCTTTCACCACTAACCTTTGCCAGTTCTCTGGGTTGAATGACAGCAAGCATCATTCAGACCACTTCCTCTGAGCTATAACATGGAACACTCTGGGGATTTGCATCATGCCAACTTGGGCTTGGATTCATACCACCCTGAATCGCACTTGCCTACACTATAAATGATTTGACACTGTCTGCTCGTGAACCTGTTTAGCTAACCTATACTTTTTCACCCTGAAATGGATTCTTACACATGTTGGCTGGTTTATTTATGGAGGTGCCAATGCAATTAAGCCATCTTTGCTGGTTGCAGCAAATGGCCAAAAAGTCATGGATCATATGAATGATGGGAATGACTGCCAGTATCATAAAATATCTTAAAGTGCCTCAAGTCACTTGTTATTAGGGAGGAGCTGAGTGGCTGGTCTGAAGATTCACTCGGATGTACTGTATGTTCAAATGCCGGTGTGCTGTCAATGGGCACCAATAATCAATGGGTGCTTGTGCCCCATGGCCTTACCAATGACTGATGTCACCCAGACCAAAGTTGAAATGAATCAGACAGGGGTGGTGTTTATGTTTTTAAGCCAAGCTATATGTAAAAGAAAAAAATAAACATACAAAATATATAAATCTTGTAACTTAAAAGAATGGTGTTTTTCATGTCACCCTCAAAGTGAAATCTTTTGAAAATCAAGCCTGGTCAGATTTGCTAATAACTATTCTTGAGATTTGGTTAGAAGATCACTGGAACTTAAAAGAGAAGTTTGTTTGTTTTTTTTTTAGAAATCATACTTACTTGAGGTGGATGCAGCATTGGTCAAATGCTGCTTCTGTTGGCTGCTGGCTCTAAGACTGAGAACTGAGCAATCAAACACAGCTGACCTCTCAGTTCTCAGTCAGCTAAAAAATGGGTCACAGGAGTGCAGAATGAACTATACTCCTGTGATGTACAGGAGAAGTACAGCCAAACAGGCTTTGGTTGTACTTCTCCTTTAATTAAACTAGCTAGTAATCGAATGGACTAGTAACAAAACACCAAATAAATTAATACATTACCAAAACAACAAAAAAAATTACAAATTATTTATTCATACAAATATAGCCCATAGATACACAAATGTTTGTATTTATACATTTAGTGCAAGTGGTGCTGAGTTCCTGCAAGCTCTCTATATGCATGTACTCCACCAATGGCTGTGTGCTATTATTCAGAGCTGGTTTATGGCTTGTAACAATAGTTGACCATGCACTGCAATGTGTGTTGAAGAATCCACTTCTATTCTCCATCTGAACATGTGTGACATGCTGACAATGCGAGGGCTCAATTGAGAGACACGTACAGAGTGCTTTTACACTTAACAAGAAGTGCCAGTACAAAGACTTTAATAATAGGTTTACCAGGCATTAATTTTTAAATGAAAACTGTAAATGTAAAATAACCTTTTTTACTTTTACAGATTATATAGCATGGGCTTATGGGTTACATAATATAGCAAGGAAAAAGACATTTGGAACTCTGGTAGAACAGAGCATTTAGATATTTGGTCTTTTCAGTTTACAGCATACCAAAACAGAACGTCCAAAATCATTTGCTGGAGTTACTAAAGCTAATAAATTGGTGGCTTGGCTCTGCTTTTTCATCATAGTTTAGATAAAGGAATTAAACACAGAAGCAAGTAGGCAAGTAACAATAACAATGTGTCAGTTTACTAGAAATAACTATGCCATTTGTTCAAAAAAATACCAGTAACGCTCAGAGATTTAACAATGTTCACCTTTCAACAAAAAATGATAAATGCACATTTTTTGCAGGTAAGAAAAATGTGCATTTACTATTTTTTGTTTTAGGAGCCTGGAAAGCATTGCACCAGCGATCAGCAGATCGTGATGCCATGCAGGTCTCAGTGCAAGCTATCTACCCATAAAGGCTGTCGGTAGTTGTAGTCCCTTAATTTACAGAACACTATGAATGCATGAGGCAGACAAGTTTAGAATGTGGCAGTGAGTGGGGGGAGAAGATTGAGGGGGTGCGTGGACTGGTACATTTGTAACATGTTAAACCCTGAATATGGTGAACTTATCCTTTAACGAGACCATGAAATGTATAAGCACATTTTTGATTCTCCTTGCATAAAGTCGTGTACCTTCAAATTCAAAGCTATGAAGGCCTTTAAAGTTCACCTTTTAAAAAAATAATAAATACACAATTCCTCAAAAGCCTGCTGAGCACTGCACCCATGATCAGTGGATCACAGGTGTATGTCAGGCTCTTGTATTCTCTTGCTAGAGCTCTAAGCCTGTAACTATCTACAGGCTGTCAGTTTCAGAGCTGCAGGATGAGTGAATGGACTATGAGATCACGTATCATCAGCACACTCGCAGTCCATTGAAAACTACAAGCCACAGTGTAAGATTGAAGTTGTAGTTCATTCATTCACGGATTGCTTATGGAATGATGGAGCTCTGCACAGCCTCACTCATTTTAAAATGTGACATCATTTGTGGGGAGAGGATCCTGAGCCCGTTGTCACAGGAGGGGCTCAGGGGGCTGCACACCCTAAATATGAGTACAATATGTGAAATGTTACTAAAAGGTGAACATATCTATTAATAATCCTTTAACTGTTCACATCCAATTTGTTATCCTAAGAAATCAAATTTAGATTGCATTAGTGTAGTTGTTACTGTGGTGAACGCGGGTATCAGATCGCTGCCCTCCTCACCGACCGGTGACCGAGGACCCCCCTGATCTAATATTGCACTTGTTACGAACGTAACAATGCCACTCTCAGCTGCTTTCAGCACAAAGATTTCCCAGTTTGCGTGACTACCGTCTAAGTGCCAGCCGCCTGAGTGCGATTGTTACTGGGCTGATTCAAACAAATAACCCTTTCTCTGCCACCACTTCTGGATGCTGGCCAGAAGACCCGTATGTTAGCAATACCAGTATTTCAGAATAACCACCTGTAACACATGCTGTCACCGCAGACAGGTATATTCAGATGCGTTATTTTAAAAACAGTAGCGCTCTTCAAAGGAATAGATTTGTAATAGTTACATTAAGAGCTTTAGGGACAAAGTTAACACTTTTTAAAATAAGGTTTAATAATGAAAAGGTTAAGTTTTAGGTGAAGTAAAATATTTACAGAAAAATAAAGGTACAAAATAATGAGACAAAATTACAGTGGCAAAGAACAGAATGGAACGCAAATAATACTTGCATTTGAAATGTCCGTGACTAATCAGTGTTTCTAAGATGATTTCCTGGTTCTCTGATGTTGCTTCATTGATGATAATTGAGAACTGACAATTGATCTTGGCAATCCTTTTTCTCTGGGTGACAAGGGGTGGAGCCATATACCTCTGGCCAATCACATGTGAGGGTGTTTTCTTAGACAATGTCCAGGGCGGGCTGTTGCGATACATGCTGCATAATCCACCCATGGTTTATGAAAATCATATCTGGTGATTGGGCCACCTGGCAAATCTCCCAGTAAGAAATTCAATCTCAGCATGCATATAGCTTTCAAATGACTCCAAACGTGAAAGTGCTAAGACCTTCTAGGACCCTGGGGAGGGAATAGACTAGTTCTATCCCTCCTTGGGTAACAAGGGGTGAACGTTTATACTTGAATTATCCGGGCCGAAATTCTACATTCAAATATGTATGTTTTATCACTATGGCATACTTCTAATGGAAATTATGAGTTTATATAGTTTTTGGGTAAGTTTTAACCACTTCAGCCCCGGAAGGATTTCCAGCTTTAGGACCGGAGCCCTTTTTGCGATTCGGCGCTGCGTCGCTTTAACTGACAATTGCGCGGTCGTGCGGCGTTGTACCCAAACGAAATTTGCGTCCTTTTTTCCCCACAAATAGAGCTTTCTTTTGGTGGTATTTGATCACCGCTGCGTCATTTCTGATCGCCGCTATAAACAAAAGAAGAGCGACAATTTTGCAAAAAAACCCAAATTTCTTACTTTTTCCTAAAATACAAATCCAAAAAAAAAATATAAAAAAACATTTTTTTTCACCGTTTTTGGCCGATTTATATTCTTCCTCATATTTGCGATAAAAAAATCGCAATCGGCGTTTATTGATTGGTTTGCGCAAAAGTGGTCGCTTTTACGGATGATGAGAATTCATTTTTGGGGTTTTTAATTTTTTTTAATTTTT
>BLSH010158757.1:480277-503042 GCA_018402905.1 Glandirana rugosa | reverse complement strand
AAAAAACGTACTTTTAAACCGCAAAATATAACATCCGGACATTAAGAATCCTTATTGAGTGAATTTAGACAGGTTTGTTCTCAGATCATCTGTAGGGCCCGTTTGCCCAGAGCCCTGCATGCACTTTTATATAATAAATGTCATTCTTTCTGCCAGGAAACTTGAGAATGTCCATAGCAACCAAAAAGTGTCCCTTTGCGTCAAAAGTGGTATTTGATCAGCTAGAAAACAGCGATAGTAAATAAGAATCATTTGCAGAATTGAGTGATACTGATTTTTGGGGAAATTTATCATCAGCAACTGAAAGTGACGATAGCGACAATTCTGCAACTGAGCTTATTTTTAGTTATTTATTATATTATAATTTATGATTTCATTTTTCAAACTTTTTCATACCCGGGATGTCTACTAGACTCTTGTTTGGACAGATTTAAGTGAGTTATTCCTAAGAATTACAGGCCTACAATATAAAACGCCAAATTTTCATGCAAAATAATTGTACCGCTTTTGGAACAAAATTCCAGACAGAATCATACCGCCAGGGAGGTTAACTAAAACGTAACCTTTATTGTAAATCATGAAAGGCATGTAAATGACCATAACAGGTATACCTATAGGATGAGGTCAATGGCATTATATATGAATCAACGTTCTATCTCTATGTGGTAATATTAACATCTACCAAGTTTAAGTGGTGAAACTTCTCTTGATATATACATATAGGCAATATGAGGGTTATAATCTCCTCCTACATTAAATATAAAGGCTCCAGGCTGTGTAGAGTATATGTAAATTCAAGGTCTACTCACCAACACCAACTGGTATCAATAGATGGGGGTATATCTGTCTCTCCTCCCATGTATTGGTCACATATAAGAATGAGATAAACAGAAAAAGAGAAAATATGCTAGTAAATACTGTCTTACTGAAGATATGGGCTATCTGTCTTCTGCCATATGAAATGATCTATCTCTCAGATACGTAATATGGGTACTCTCATCCATGTGGACACAAATAACCACTGATAGACGAGCCCCATATATCACCATATCCACAAAAAAGCCTCCCTCCCTAATCAAGACTGCATTGCCACAAGGCATATCTCACCCCACAAAAAAGAAAAAGGGGAGGGGGGAAAGAATGTGTGAGGACAAAAATGAAATCATGTGAAACTACATGAAAATAAAGTCAGAAGGTGCTCCCAAAATCAAATCACCCAAACCTAACATGTTTCACTCTTCAAATAGAGCTTCATCGGAGGTAAAAAATCAAAAACACAGGAAAGTGAAGAAAGCAACCAAGAGTAGCTGAATGTCACATGGCGATAAGAAAATTACATTTTGAATATATTTTATAAAAAAACAATGATAGCTTGCAACAGTCTACAATGCCTCTTATCTACTATTACTAAAATGCCATTGGATAACAGAGTTGAGTGTCTCAATCCACTGTCTGAGATTTGCTCCAGATTTGGCAGTTCTTAGTGCTGGATAGAGCCTTTGCAATTAGACAAGCTAAAAGTGTAGACTAAAAGTGAAGTTTTCCTCCAAAGAATGGGAAATCCAGATGTTGAGGCAGTGAAATAAACTCAATCAGGTGGCAACACCGACAAATCTAGCTGGTGAATGAGATGTATAAATATGGGGAGTCTTGTGCCAAGTATCTAGCTGCAAAAAGTGAAAAACATTTGCCGAACTGATCATTTTCTGCTTTCTAAATATGCCCTTTATACATTTCATCAGTGCCAAAACTACTCTATATTCTCTTCTAATTGTGGTTGGTGTGATTTTACTTCATTATGCACTATTGCCTTATAAAGCTTCCACATACAATTTTCCTTCCAACTGATTATGATTCAGGCATCGGTGGCACAGAAAAGAAATGAGTGTTTATACATAGAACAGCCCAAGCAGACACTAAACTGATCTCAATGTGAAGTGCTTAAATTTAGCTGTCCAGTCATCTTTGTCTAAATAGGAAAATCTTTCATGTATAAAATAACAAGCACTTTCCTATTCCTTCTATTTATGAATTCTGACTTTGCCAATGAAAAATGTCTTTCAGGCGGTTTTATTGCTTCATATTCTTCCAAAAATACTTCTAAGAAGTAAAAAATGCATTTAAGTGGACAGTCCAATTGTGACCTAATAAACCAAATTTAAACCATCAAGAGATTGCTAAATGCAAATTCAGTGTCTATACTGAATGTTTAACATACGTCTGCCACTTAGATACAATACAGCCCATTAATCTGTCCCTTTTTCTTTATTGTTCATGAACTAGAATAGTGTCTAAACAAAGAGTGCATTGAGAATTGTCTGAAGAAAATTGTAATTAGAGAGAACAAGTAAAATGATAGCCAATCCGATGGTGCCAGTTCTCCTGATTATTTGTTTCTGAACTAAAGTGGTTTAATAGCATACAGAAGTGTAACATTCTCAAGACATATAATATGTTTAATTAGCACATTACACAATGAAATATATGTTTTGACTGCATACCCTGCTTAAAGTAGTAAATATACAGAGCACAATTATAGCTTGACACTTGCATTGTCTATGTGCTTGTCCTTCACATTTCAAATGCCGTGTTCACAATATTTCCACACAAATAAACAAAGTCCCTTTGTGACATCAGACCCATTTGTAAAAGATTGTAAACAATTTTACATAAAGCACATGTGACTTTAAAAGAAACCAGTAGTGAAAAATATGGAAGCTGGCCCCTTCAAAAAATGTTCATTTCCTGGCTGTTTCTAGCTTCTGGCTTCATACCTTTAAATCACTGACCCCAAATAAGCATGCATATAAGGAAAGTCACAGTGGTGGAGATTTACTGAAACTGGAGCATTCAGAATCTGGTGCAGCTGTCCATGGTAGCCAATCAGTTTCTAACTTCAGCTTGTTCAATTAAAGTGTTTTTTTACCCTAAAAAAATATGGATCCTGTTCCCTTGAAGCATGTTATACAGCACAGTGCTTGTGCTGTGTAATTTAGCCCTCTCCATCACCAAAATACCTGGTTGATCCTGCCTGGTCCCCCCCTGTAAACTGACCATGATTTATCATGGCTGCTGAGCCCTGACACTGTGGTCAGTTTATGTGTCTCTGTCATCTGCTGCTATCTGCAGCTCTCCTGTGTCTTCTTCTATCCTCCTCCCCCCTCGCTTCCCTGCCTGTCAGCTCTTACTAGCATCACTCTGCTCCTCTGCCCGCTGCTACAAAAGAATGTAATCTTTATACCATCCCCATTGTTAGATAAGAACATGTGTCCTAGAGTCTGTGCTTTATAAAAAAAGCAGATTTCTACATGATTTCACAGTGCCTCCCAGTGCTCACATGACTCCTTGGCTCTCTCCTCCTCTTCTCCCTGCCTTCCCAGCTGACATCACCTGGAGTTCTCGGCGCCGCCTGCTGGAGCTGATAGACGGGTAGAGGAGAGAGCCAGGAGTCACTGAGCGCTGGGAGATACAGGTGGAAATCAACTTTTTTTATAAAGCACAGACGCTAAGACACAGGTTCTTATCTAACAGAGGGGATGGTATAAAGATCACATAGTGGCTAAACAATCACTTTACGTTTTGACAATAAAATTTGGAAGCCGATTGGTTTCTATGCAGAGCTGAACCAGATGTTGCACTCTCCAGTTTTAGTAAATCTCATCCAGTGTGCTCAAAATGTCATAATCTACATAATTATTCTTAGGGGTTGATTTGATAAAGCCAAATAGACTGAGCACTTTACATGGGCAGTTGCACTCATTTCCCCCAGAGCTTAGCAACTGTGACAAATCTCTTCTGATTTCCACAAACCAATCATGTGCAAGTAAACCTGTTATTTTCTTTATTTTCCTTGCACCTGATTGGATATTCTTTAAAATGTGATGCTTTACCACATTTAGAATTTACTAAGGAAAATGAGTGCAACTGCACTTGCAGAGTGCACAGTCTGTTTGCTTTTAGAAAATGCACCCCAAAGTCTGCCTCTCTGATTTCAGTATATTGCCAGTCTCAGAAAAAGGCAAATAAACTGTGCATTTGCAAGTGTAGTTGCTCCAGAACTTAGTAAATGAGGAGAAGCTCTGCTGACTTTCATAATCCAATCATGTGCAAGCAAAAATGCTGTTTTTATTTTCCTTGCATGTGATTGGGTATATTTGCAAAGCGAAGCTTCATCTCATTTACTCATTTAAGCTCTGGATCACCTGCATTTTCAGAATGCAACTGCACTTACAAAGTGCACAGGCTATTTTCCTTAAGTAAATCCACCCCAATGTATTTCAGTGGTTTAAAAATCTTGCTTTATTGGGCTACATAAAAATGACATAAAACATACACTGAATATACAGTATGATCAAAAAGACATAAAACAAATATTTGTACAGATGTTAAACCAACACAATTAGCTGTTTATATTTAACTGCTCTTTGTTCAGTTTGTACCATTCTTACAACTGAACATCTGACATACCAGGAATTATAAAATGATATGTTGTTCTTCTAAAGCCTCGTACACACTATGCGATTGTTGTATGACCGCACGTTCAACTTTTCCCAAAATTGTCTGTCTGCGTGCGATTTTGTCCAGCATACTGACGGTAGTCAAATTATCGTTTGACACATAGTGACGTGTTCCGAGTGTATAAAGAGGAAGTTCATGTGAATTGTGAATTACGGTTTACATGACCAAACACTTCATGGATTACGAGCATGCATGTTTGTACTTACAACTTATGTTTGTCCAACTTCAGTACACAGGAGCCGAAAATTGGATGACGCCTTGTCGGCAGACAAAATTTTTCTAGTTTGCTCATACAACTTCTGTTGGCCGATAATTTAAAATCAGTTGTCGAATGGAGCGTACTAATGGTTAGATTATTGTATGACAGGCTGTCGTGTGACAGTTTTCGGCCGATAATTGTACCGTGTGTACGGCCCATAACAGTCTCTGTGAATACACTTTAGAACTAAGTGCTTCATGTAGAAAAGTGTGTAGTAAAGATCATTGAAGTGAACATAAAAATCCAATCTTGTGCAGGGTAATTTAAATATTATCTTCCCTTGCCTGTTATTGAATTTCAGAAGTCAACAAACATTTGCATCACTGGAATTCACTTTGTATGTAATATTGCTGGAAGATTGGTCAAAGCAATGGAAACTGCAGTTAAACTATTTTAAAGTGATACTAAAGTCTTGTTTTTTTATTTCTTTAAAAATGACAAACAGGTTATACTTTCCTGCTCTGTCCAGTGGTTTTGCACAGAGCAGCCTGGATTCTCCTCTTCTTGGGTTCCTCGCCGGCGCTCATTGTTCCTCCCTCCTATCTAGTGCCCCCACAGCAAGCAGCTTGTTCATTGGCTAACTGATTTAATTGACAGCAGTGGGAGCCAATGGTGCCGCTGCTGTGTCTCAGCCAATCAGGAGCCAATCCCAGATGGCCTAGGCCCTCCTGCACTTCCCTGGATAGAGATGGGGCTCGTATAAGTAGTAGGGGGGCTGCTGCACACCGAAGGTTTTTTATTTTTATCTTAATGCATAGAATGGATTTAAATAAAGAAACCTTCTGCTTTTGCAACCACTTTAAATGTAAAATAATGCACCCAGGGCATAAGAGTTCTTTGATAGAGTTCAATATCGTGGGGTCAAGTGTTGGCCAGAACTACAAAGGAAAAGGTTTTAGGGGTACATATTTTTATATATATATATATATATATATATATATATATATATATACTAAAGTGATCCCCTGCAGGAGAAAGGAAGGAAGGATTCCCTTATATAGACCAAAAACACAAATAAAGCGCTGTCTGCAGAGCTGTACAGCGGGAAGCTGCAGCTTGGAGTGTTGGTCTCCCAGCCCTGTTGGACTTTTCCACACGATTGGACATCTTTGAAGGGGCAGGCCGCAAGAGGGAACAGTTTCATCCAAGTAATCTAAAGCAATCTGAAAGTCTCGCACAGTGTGTGCAACTTGTATTTTAAACTTACCTTTATTAAAACGTTATTACACTAGGGTGGCTGTGCGCTCTCCTTTTCTTTATATTTCCCTCATATAGATGTTTAGTTAGACTTCATTTAAAATACTGTGTCCAGTTTTGGAGACCTCACTTACAAAAGATATTGATAAGCTGGAACTAGTCCAGTGATGAGCAATAAAAGTTGTAATAAGGTATAAGGGATAAAACATACCAGGAGAGATTTAAGGAACTTAATGTGCTTCTAAGATCAGAAGTTTTTTTTTTATCTTAAAGCTTTCTATGTATTAACCACTTCAGCCCCGGAAGGATTTCCCACTTTAGGACCAGAGCACTTTTTGTGATTCGGCACTGCATCACTTTAATTGACAATTTGCAGTCGTGCGACATTGTACCCAAACAAAATATGTGTTCTTTTTTTTCCCCACAAATAGAGCTTTCTTTTGGTGGTATTTGATCACCTCTGCATTATTTCTGATCACTGCTATAAACAAAAAAAGCGTCAATTTTGCAAAAAAAAAAAAACAATATTTCTTACTTTTTGCTATAATACATATCCAAAAAAAATATAAAAAAACATTTTTTTATCGGTTTTGGATGATTTATATTCTTCCTCACATTTCTGGTACAAAAAATCGCAATCTGTGTATATTGATTGGTTTGCGCAAGAGTTGCTGTGTTTACAAATTATGAGAATTAATTTATGGGGTTTTTATTTATTTATTTATTTTTTTACTAGTAATGGTGGCGATCTGCAATTTTTATCAGGACTGTGATATTGCGGCAGACATGTCGGAACATTTTGACACTTTTTTGGGGCCATTGGCACTTACACAGCAATCGGTGCTATGAAAATGCACTTATTACTTATAAATGTCACTGGCAGGGAAGGGGTTAACCAGCAGGGGGTGCTCTAAGGGTTAACTGTGTTCCCTGTGTGTGTTACTAACTGTATGGGGCTGGGCTGAGTGGGGGAAGAGAGTGATCGCGGCTCCGATATACAGGGAGCCTACGATCACATTCCTTCCCCTTGTCAGAACATGTGTTTACATACACGGACCCCTATTCTGTCACTGCAGGGGAGCGATCGCGGGTAGCCGGCGGACATCGAGTCTGCCCCACCCACTCCCTGGCTCCCCTAGAACACAGTGAGTGCGCAAATGCACCTCCGGCGGCTCGTGTGCTCACATCAGGTGACGGTGTTTCACGTTATCGGGCCAAGTTGCCGCAGTCAATCCATGGTGGGGGGTCGGCAACTTGTTAACATAAAAACCGTCTGTGTGCAGCAGCCCCCTCAACCCCCTAATACTTACCCAGTGAGCCCTTCTCAATCCCAATATTGTACAAGAGTCTCGGCTGTCTGGGACTCTCCCTCCTCACTGGCTAAGACAGCAGCAGTTGGTGCCATTGGCTCTCGCTGCTGTCAATCAAGTTTAGGGAGCCAATGAGGTGAGAGAGAGGTGGGCTGAGCCATGCCTCCGTGTCTGGATGGACACAAAGAGCAGCGACTCGGCTTGGGGCCCCATAGCAAGCTGCTTGCTGTGGGAGCACTCGGTAGAACTGGAGTGTCAACGAGGGACCTGGGAAGTGGAGGATCGGGGCTGCTCTGTGTTTGTTATTTCTAAACAAAAAAACTAGACTTTAGTATCACTTTAATATGTACAATTTAGAAGAAAGGAAGGAAAGGGGAGCCAAGATTGTAACCTTTAAATACATTAAAGTAGTATTAAACCCTCAGCCTTTTTAGTTTAACATATTGAGCACAATAAAATAAATTTTAACATGTTATACAGGAAGTATGACATCAGAGCGAGAAAAAGCTAAATACGTTTTCCAACAAGCATGAGTTTACAAAGGTTATTTGTTATCCAGAAATTGAGTACACTATAGGATAAAGACTAGACAGACTAAACAAACTCTTCAAAACAACCTTCGTGTTGTTATTTCTCCTCAGGTCAATTCGGAAATGTTGATTTGGAATAATTTAGCAATTTGAGCCTGGTGAGGAAAGCTAAGCAGGCTCAGAGGCGAGCAGTGCACAGGTGCAGGCACGCAGGTGTTGCCCCTGAAATCCCACTCACCCCAATCGGGAAATTCCTGCGAGTGGGTCAGGGTGTGGTGTTGTCCTATTCAAAACCCTATGATCCTGCATGTGGTTTTGACACTGTGTTGCTTTTTAAATTTCCAGTCTTCACCAGGAATAAGTTGACAATGAACAGTGCAGTCTCGAGCCAGCCTGTTAGCTTGGAGAAGGGAGGAGAAGGGAGCAGCAAGGGCGTGCCTATCCTAGTGCTATCCTAGGCAACAGGGTTTGTGTATTTTCATTGGTGGAGGAAGACCAAACTATAGCCTGTGCATTCAAGTGTGACTCCATAGGATGCTGCAAAAGAAAGGAGCCACTCATAACCGCTTGTCGACCGTATACTGTATATATATGGCAACAAGGCAGCTTTCCTGTGCAAATCACGTTCCTTTACATGATTTTGCACTTCTTGGTCTGGGACATGCATGTGCACCACGTGCAACCTGCTCCCACTGTAATTGGACACAACGGGAGCCAATCAGCGGGTACGGTAGACTCCATGTCCGCCAGGACCCACCAATCATTCCCGAGAGAACCAGAATGGCGATCTAACGATGTAAGGCAGATCACCGTTCTGTGAGAAAGGAAGGTAGTGTGTTTCTACTAAGCAAGAACATGGATCTATGCCTTCCCACAGTACAAGCACATCCCCCACAGTTAGCAAACACTCCCTGGGAACACATTTAACACTTTGATCTCCCCTGATGTTGACCCCTTCTCTGCCAATGCCATTAGTACAGTGCATTGTAGCATTGATCACTGTATTAGTGTCACTGGTCCCCAAAAAAGTGTCACTTAGTGTCTGATTTGTCCTCCGCAATGTTGCAGTCCCACTAAAAGTTGCTGATTGCCGCCATTACTAGTGAAAATAAATAAATAAATAAATAAAAATTCCATAAAACCATCCCATAGTTTGTTGATGCTATAGCTTTTGCGCAAACCAATCAATATACTCTTATTGGGATTTTTTACAAAAATATGTAGCAGAATACATATTAGCCTACATTTATGAAGACACTTGATTTTTTTCAATTTTTTTTAATGGATGTGTTCAATATAAAATATTGGGTTTTTTTTCAAAATTGTCTGTCTTTTTTTGTTTACAGTGCAAAAAAATAAGAAACCGCAGAAGTGATCAAATACCACCAAAAGAAAGCTCTATCTGTGGGAAAAAAAATGATATCAATTCTATTTGGGTGCAGTGTCGCATGACCATGCAATTGTCAGTTAACTGGTTCCCGACTGGCTTGCGTACATTTGCTGCTGCGGAGTGGCAGTGTAGCGGGAATCCCTGAGTGTGGCCGCGGGATGCCTAATACAGAAGAAAAGCGGGGAACGCCTCTGTCAGGCGGCATGACAGTGATCTACTGTTCCCTGTCATCGGGATCAGTTAGATCTGTCAAGCCCCTGCCAGCCCAGCCCCCATACAGCTAGAACAAGCTGAAGGAACACACTTAACCCCTTGAGTTCTCCCTGCAGGTTAACCCCTTCCCTGCCAGTGACATTTATACAGTAATCAGTGGCTATTTTTAGCTCTGATCGATGTATAACTGTCAGTGGTCCCAAAAAAGTGTCAAAAATGTCCGATCTGTCCACCGCAACATCGCAGTCCCGATAAAAATTGCAGATCTCCGCCATTACTAGTAAAAAAGAAAAATTGTAAAAACGCCATAAATTCTCATAGTTTGTAAATGCGGCAATTTTTGCGCAAACCAATCAATATACACCTATTGTGATTTTTTTTTTACCACAAATATGTAGAAGAATATATATCGGCCTAAACTGATGAAGGCATTTTTTTTAATTTTTTTTTGGACATGTATTATAACAAAAAGTAAAAAATATTGGTTTTTTTTTGTCAAAATTGTCCCTCTTTTTTGTTTATAGTGCAAAAATAAAAACCACATGGGTGATCAAATACCTCCAAAAGAAAGGTTGTGGGAAAAAAAGGCGTCAATGTTGTTTGGGTACAGCGTCGCATGACCGCGCAATTGTCAGTAAAGAGACGCAGTGCCGAATCGCAAAAAGTGATCTGGTCAGGAAGGGGGTAAATCCTTCCGGGGTTGAAGTGGTTAAAGTAACACAGGGCCGTATTGCAAAAATGGCCTGGTCATGAAGGGGGGTAAACCTTCCGGAGCTCAAGTGGTTAAACAGGAAACCTGGGTCATGAAACCAGCATAAACTGAAACATAAGGAAAGATTAAAAGACAAAGTAGCTGCATGCTCAGTAAAGCTGGCCTTACAATAATAATTTTTTTGTTCAACCAGCGGGCTGAATGAAAAAAAGATGATCCAATTCCCTAATCCACACATTTGATGTGAATGCCTCCCCCCTCCCATCAGAACACATTGATCAGTATTTCTGGCTATAGCTGGGGGCACTGTTCTACTTTACAGGCTAGTTCTACAGAACTTGTTTGGTGGATCAACTTTTGTAAAACCAGCCTGCCTATGCATGGATCAAAATTCTGCTGTTCCCTGCCTGTCTGTATTTCGATCCCTGTGTGGCCACTTTAATTGAATAAAATCAGATGCTTATGTTTTAAAAATGAGGGCTTAATATCACTTTAGATTATGAATAAAATTCAGGAGAACAGTTTTTTCAATATGAACCTAAGATGAAGTACTCAGGGACATGACCTCAAACTAGCAGTAGAAAATTTCTAAAACTAAAGTTCAAAACTAACTATAGAAAAGTAGTTGATGCTTGGAATTGGCTTCCAGTAAGTGGATTCAAACATGCTCAGGATAAAAATAAATCTATACTCAGACAAAGGAAAAAAACTGGGCAGACTCAATGAACCACAAGATATTTTTCTGATGTTACTCTTTTGAGTTTCTATGTTTTACTTCAGTTTTTAGTAAATAAAGCACTGTCTAGCAAATTAGATGATAAAGCAATTTTAATGAATGAAGAAGTAACAATAACAATTCTGTTGGGTTAGCTATTAGTAAATCCTAAGGTTTATTTTTTTGGTTTTTTTTTTTGTTTTTTTTTAATTGAAATAAAAAAAAGTGAACATGGTGTTCTAGGACAATGTATGACACAAGACTGAAACATAGAATTCCAGATAGATAGTCAATAAGTGGTGGCCAGCCTCTAGTGTGGAGCTCTGGACATACCATTGAACGGTCAATATGTAAAATAGCCTTCAAATGGGGTAAAGGTTAATGTTCTTGGTCTTCCTAAATGTATTGCAAGATACAGAGAAATCTATCTTTAAGCAGAAATCAGAAGGACTCTGAGTAGCTTACCGACAGATAAGAGTACAAGCCTCAGCAGCGCAATGATGTTCTTTGATGTTCAATAAGCATGCATATTGCAAAAGAAGCTGACAAGCTGTCACAATGAAATGTCATTTCAAATATCTTGCTTATGCTATGGGGCTTAGGTGAGGAAATCACAAAAGTGACTGAACAGAATTAGCATTAGCATTATCAAATTGTAATTTTAAAGTAATTATCTTAAAAATCGCTGCTTTCAAAACTCTATCTTTTAAAGTGTTATTAAGGCCTTAAACTATAATTTAATATATTGCAGGTTACCAATTCTTAAATGGCTGCATTCATTATCTGTTTTAAGGTTTATTTCCTTTATTTTCACATATCGATCAGGCCAATAAGTCTATTATTTTTTAACTTCCCTTAACAGACCCAGCTGCCCAGCAAATGTGAAAGTTAGAGCGTTGAGACAAACCATTTAATACTGAAAGGGGTGCTTGCAATGGTCAGCTTTTATTTATATATTTAAAACCTTTTTCCCAAAAGAAAAAAAACTGTTGCTGTAGCTGCTTAAACAGTTTGAGAAGGGGGTCAGCTTTAATTTGTTGACAGCCCATAGATAAGTCATTTTTTTTCATTCAACCTGAAAAAAAAAGAACATTTGATGTGGGTGGGGTCATCCTCCTTGCTGAGGTTTTGAATTCTGAAAGCAGGGAGACTCCCCCACCGTCAGAATACACCCATTGAGGAGGGAAAATCTGACAGGGTGGTTCTACAGAAGTCAATCAATAGATCAACTTATGTATAACTTCCCTGCCCATAAATGCTGGTCCCTACTGAACTGGCTGAATTTTGATCCATGTATGGCCAGCTTTAGATGTATGTCCATGCATTCGCTACTACACTCACCACAGATTGGCAATGCTTCTGCCCAAGGGTGTGTCTGTTGCTCTTCCATTCAGAGTGAAGACACCCTAAAACAAGAAATGTGTTACTGGCTGGATCACCAGGTGAAAAAGAAGGCAAAAGACTATAAAAAGAAAAACAACCACCTTATTTAAGAACTGATAAACTGCAATGTATTATTTTTTTTTTTTTTTTTAGATTAATTTCACTTTAGCTCCTGCAACAAAGGAGCAAAAATGAAGATAGATACAAATTCCCTTTTAACTGGTGGCTGTTAAATTTGTAACAAAGTTTATGAAGTGTGCGGCGCTGCTAGTAACCCATTTTGAACTAATAAGCAATATAATATATAACATTAGTGAATAAAAATGAAGTTGCTGAAAATAATATGTAATATTTTAGACGGATTAGATATAGTAAAGTGGTCTGTGCAGTAGATAAATCTCTATATACAAATATAAATCAGTGTGAATCAATACACAAACTGTAAGTCCATTAATAGCATAAGATTTTAGTATATATTGTCAATACAATTGAATAGTTTTAAAGCAGTTACAGTCCTTATGTGGTTGTGCAAATAATTCCCTCCACCAGTAATTTATATAGTATTCTCTATTGTGATATTCTTTGCTTGTGCTTCAGTATACACCTCCGTGCTCTCTAGCCTCTCACCTCAGTTTAGCTAAACATAACCCATTGGTGGTAATCCTCATGTCCTCATTTTGCCTCTAGGGGTCACCTTGCCTCTAGGGGTCACCTTTCCTCCTCTCATCCTAAGTTTCACTTGGTAGAGAAAGATATTTCCAGCAGTTCACTCTAGGATAAACTTTGAGTGTTTACTCAGAGCATAAGGGGAAAAGTACTCTCATAGTGTGATCCGTTTTATGATACAGGTAGTTTATTACAGAGTTAAAAATTACACTCACATTTGAGGTAGAAAAACAAACATTTATCCAGGAGTGTCGAACTCGTAACCTAGTGTGCGTCACTTCCAATGTTCCTCCGTAGTCTCCCTATGCATAACGCCGCTCCCACGTGACTTCCTCAGGGGTGAAATGAGTACATTTGTAAAATTTGTTGGTGGCTGGGGAAATTTTATTTATCAAATCAAGTAGATTTGGATATGCAGAGCATTATGTGAATACGTATTTGTATGTGAATTCATTTTGAAACAATTTATTTGGTTATTTATTGCCATGGACATGATAATATGATGTTTGCAATGTATAGTGTTTGAGCTATGCATTTTAGAATTTTATCATGTTGTTTTTTTATGTGAGTGAAACACATATTTTAGTGCTAGCCGGCTCTCTGTTTTTATTTGCTGCACAGTGACACCGTATATTTTTGTAAAAAAAAATAGTATAAAAAGCTTTCTGATTGTAATCACAAAGGTACAAATTTCTTCAGTAATTTAGAGCTGTAGTATCTAACTACGTATACAGGGGAACATTGGTTTTCTGCACTGAGCTGCACTTTAAGGCACATGAAGCCCTTAATCATATGAAATATAATTTCTAGCTTTGTTATAAGGCTACACCTCAAGTGAGAACATTAGTGTGTTATGAGTCAGAAAATAAACCAGCAAAACCGTGCAATCAATACAGTATTAGTAAATGTGACAATCTGAAGGGAAATAATAGAAATATGAACAAAATGTATGCAATTAAAATGGAACTTTAGTAAGAAAATTAAGCCCTAAAAGATAATTTTGGACTAGCCCCTTTTGCAGGTATAGCTATGTAAAACATTAAAAATAAGTGTCTGTTTAAAATCCATTAATACACTGTCTCACCCTTCCTCTGCACATGCTCAGTTGCTCTCCATTGTAATGCATTTTTAGGCACTATCGAGTTTGTAGAAGCCAATCTTCTGACAACCTTAAAGCAGAATTAACCCCCCCTATCCTTTACTGCCAAGGTAGCTGCTTCTGTTTGATCTGCAACTGCCATTGTGCTGCACGTGTGATCAGTTATTTGACACCAGCCATTTCATGGTTTAAAAGTTTGGTTGAGGACACAAGCAAATGTAATAGGTAGCAATCCAGGCATTCCAGGAATGTAACTGTTTTTTGAAACCATTAAATCAATGGGTTTAGTTCCGCTTTATGATTTACTCCTGGGGCTCTGGGCTTCAGTAAAATGTCAGCCTCCAGCGGGAAGAAACAGAAGCAATGCTGGAGACAATTCACAGCACATGCTAATTTTGGTAGCATAATTAATAATGTGGAATGTATGTTCTATGCTTTTTTATCAAGTTGTTATGGGTAAAGTTCCACTTTAATTATTATTCCTTAAAAAAAAAAAAAAAATATATATATATATATATATATATATATATATATATATATATATATATATATATATAAAATCTGGAGACAAAAGATTCCCCGGACCACAGCATTTCTTATGGATGGGGGGCTTCTGATGGGAAAGGGGAACTCTGATGTATAGAAACTGGAATGAATGAAAGGAATATTCTCACATTGTGAGCCTGTACGTCTAACTATTGGGGACGTGTGGAAGAGGATAAAGACACATCTATGAAAGACATATTTCACCAGTACAGGCAACCTTTACATTGATAGCTGGTGAGTGAGGACACAGGAGGAAGGGGAGCACATCACTTTTATCACCTTTGCCATATATTTCTGCACAGATTGCACTTTTTAAAGATTTTTTTCTGCATGGATGGCACTTAAAAGGGATCTTCGCGATATTGAAGAGTCACAGCACTATACAAACTATTATTGTTATGCTTTGTTATAGCAGATATTGTTGATTGTATGATAGATGTTGTAGATTGTTTTTTATGATTCTGTATATTTTACTTAGCACAAACACCGCAGGAACTTCTCATACTAATTCTTAAAGGAGTACACACCATTTTCTTTCAGCAGCCAAAACTTAATTTAATTTAAATTCATTTGAGCACACCACAGCGCGTGGACACTCATAGTTACGGATGGGCCCACGATTCAAGTTGACCGTAAGTTCGACTCGAACTTCGGGCATTCCCCTGTTCGTCAAATTTAGAACATTATGAGGCATTCGCAGTGACGTCACTGCCACTAAGTGCCCCATAATGCATTGTGCACAGATGGCACGCACAGCTCCTCCCCGTTGTTTTTTTATATGGCAGGGCGGGGCCACCCGGCGACGTAAGCCCCTACTGACATCATGTGACATCAAAGAGGGCAGGTCACATGCTTACGTCACCAGGTGGCCCTGCCATATAGATAAACTGCCAAAGCAAAGAGCGTGCAGTCGGCAGGAGCCCTCCAATGGAGGAGGAGCTGTTGCGGCTTTTTTTTATTTCCTTGGTCTGTCGCTCGCCGTGATTGACGATGAATTACAACGGGGGACACTTATTTTTTTTTTCTTTTTTAAAAAAGGACTTGTCCCTAATTGTCTCCATACTTCCCATGTTGAGGGCATGTAGCCTGGTATGATTCAGGAGAGGGGAGGCACTTGCCCCCCCCCATCCTGGCCAGCCAGGTTGCATGCTCAGATAAGGGTCTGGTTTGGATTTTAGGGGGAACCCCATGTCAATTTTTTTTACATTTTGACGCGGGGTTCCCCTTAAAATCCATACCAGACCTGAAGGGCTTGGTATGGACTGGGGGGCCCTACACAAATTTTTTCAGCGATTTTTATCTATATTGCCGGGAGCCGGCAATACATTACAGCCGTGAGTGGTTTTAAATGACATTGTTTCCTTTACAAATGTCATTTTGCTCTGGTACTGTTCCAAACATCACAGAGGTGCGCCCTTTTACAGGCAGACTAAGGGGACCCCCCAGGCACATTTTTTAAAGGAATATTTCATTTTTATTGTTTCACTTTAAGCATTATTAAAATCATGTATGCCAAAAGTGCTGTTTTCCTCTGTTCGGTCCAGATGTTCACCTCCACCCTTAGCAATCATTTAGTTATTTTATGAAATGCTCAAAGAAAAAAGGTATGGATACTGCTCTCTGTATATCAAATACTGTTTTTAAATTTAAAATCAAGCCAACAGTATAAAATACAACATAAAATGTGCACAAAAATTGGTGCACAACAGTTTACATGTATGTCAATGGGATATGTCTCATGTAAGATAGCTGTCCGTTAACTTCCTGTTTTGCTGCATGTTGTCATTAGCTCCACTCAATGTGTTGTGTCAGGACAGGAAGTCATGTGACTCTACATAATACTGTGCTGCTCTGTTTTATATATAATATTAGTGCGTATTCTTAAACTTCCACTTTAAAGCAGATTTCCACTTTTGCCACCAAAATGGGATAACACCTACTTTATATTTGTTATGTGTCCCATCTATATAATATAACTTAATAAAATTTAAAAAAAAATGTAGCTTACCTTATTTATATGCTGTATTCTGGAGCCTCCAGCAAGGAAAAATCCTACATAGTTATTTTTTTTTATGAGGGGGCTGGGCAGCTGTACGCCATAATTAACCCTGTCTGCACAGTGCAGACCGAGGACAGGCTCACTCTAGCATTGTTCAAAAAAAGTTACAGGCAGCCATGACACCTCCTCCAGAGAAATATCTAAAAAGTAATATATATATATATATATATATATATATATATATATATATATTGCATTTCAGACATGCTGCTTGAATGGGAACACAAAATATATCGTTTTTTTTTCATATTTGACTGAACAAATGGAAATATGCTTTAAGGTGCAGAAAGCCCCATATTATATGGAACATTAGGCCACATTCACACTTAAGTGTTCCAGGAACATTGGCATAAAGTCATTTCTGCCTGCCTTTCTAGAAATGTGCAAAGCATGAGCCAAAAGTTGCTTCATGCTTGCAGTGCTATTATTTCTTAACCACTTGACCTCCAGAAGATTTACCCCCCTTCATGACCAGGCCATTTTTTGCAACACGTTACTATGTTACTTTAACTGACAATTGCACAGTCATGCAACGCTGTACCTAAATAAAATGTATAAATTTTCTTTTGTCATATAGTTCTGTGCATTACTGCAAGTTTAACGCCATATAGTTTTGTGCATTACTGCAAGTTTAACACCATATAGTTTTGTGCATCACTGTATGCTTGAGGCATTATATTGCAGTATATTATAGTGTATCCAAGGAGTGTGTCTGTGTAGTGTGAATACTCAAATTAAAGTGCACCAAACACCACTTTACATTGATTAGTGCATCTACATATAGATTTCCACTTCTTCTTTACATTTGCTAACAAGCACTGCCCCCTCCCTCCCAATAATGTCTGGGAGGACAACAAGGAGAGGCAGGCATTCTCTTGACACTGTAAGGGGGCCAGCAACAAATGTGTCCACAGAAAAAGGTGGACGTGGTGGTCAGACCTCAGGCAAGGCATCATTTCCTCTGTTCAGTGAGTTTGCCCGTGCTATCTATGCCAGAGCATGCAGGGGAGGTGGTGGACTGGCTTACTAAACCATCCTCATCCTCTGTCACGCAAGCAGAGACAAGTGTGCAGTCCCCTGCAGTTGACAGAGTGGACAAACCTGCCTCCTTGTCCACATCTATTCTTGCCATAATGAGGACAAAATGATTGGTGAGGGTCATGGGTGGTGCCACATCCCAAATGGAGACTGTCTATTCCTGCCATAGCCCCAACATCAGCTATGGAGGAGTCAGCTGAGTTATTTGACCACAGCATCAGCAATTTGCTCCTTGATGATGCCCAGCCATTACTGGATTCAGATGTTGGCTCTGAGGTTGAGGATGACAGGAACATGAGCCTAGAGAGAGGGGAGAACACTGGTAGACAAATTGGCATTCATGTTCCCCCAGCCACAGCATATTGCCAAGTCATCGCATGTGGTAATGATGATGATGAAGATGGAAGAGATGGAGATGATGGTGATGATGGTGATGATGATGATGTTGAGTTCACTGATGCAACCTGGGTGCCAGATAGAGCAGAGGAGGAAACTGAAGGTGAGGCGGCACAACCCCAAGCAGGCCGACATCAAGAAAGAGTAGAGAGCAGCCACCCTATTCCATCACATTCTGCAGCTGTTATCTCCCTGCCCACTTCACAAAGCTGTCTGGGCCTTTTTCAGCACATTTGCAGCATATCACACTGTTGCTATCTGCAAACTGTGTCTCAGGCACAACAAACGTGGCAAAAACACCAGCCATTTGGGTACCACATGCTTAACAAGGCATTTAACGTCCAACCACTCAGCGCGTTGGCAAGAGCACCTAAAAGCCACACAAAAAGAGGCACAAATCTGTCCCTCCTCCTACTCCTTATCCACTTCAGTCTGCCCCTGCTATACTGAGTCATGACCTCTCAGCAGCCTCCACTGACAGGGATAATGGCATAGCACAGGGTGTCCAAGGTCCTAACAGCACATCTGCCAGCAGCAAACCACCAGCTGTAGACTGTAGCCAGCGAATCTTTCTGCCCCATATGCTGCAGCGGGAAAAAAATACAGTCCCTGCCACCCACATGCCCAGCATCTAAATGCAAGCTTGTCAAAGCTGTTGGCTCTCCAACTTCTGCCTTTCAGCCTGGTGGATTCTGCCCCCTTCCATGAATTTACACAATGTGCTGTACCACAATGGCAGGTTCCCAGTCGCTACTAATTTTCACGTAAGGCCGTTCCATCTCTCTATCATCATGTGGAAGGGAATGTTCTGGCATAGTTGGACACGTGGTCCAGCAAGCATGGGCAGGGATGATATATTTCCTTCACAGCACACTGGATAACGCTGCTTGCAACTCGGAAGTATGCAGGACAGGGCTCGGTGCTGCAGCTTGTTTTGCCCCCACGTCTCCATAAAGCTGGTGGTGATGATGCCAGACCCATGAGCTCTACCCTCCATGTCCTCCTCTGCAGAATTGTCCTATGAACATCAGGTACCCCCTAAGCATTAAAAGGGCTATTACATGAGTCAGGCTAAAAGGTGCCATGCAGTGCTTCAGCTGGTGTGTCTAGGGGACAGGAACCAAACTGGAGCAGAGATTCTTACAGCTCTGCAGGGACAGGTCCAGAGGTGGTTCACACAACACCAGCTGGAACCAGGAATGGTGGTGTGCGATAATGGCTCAAACCTCCTGTTCGCCCTTAGACAGGGAAAGTTGACACATGTGCCATGCCTGACACATGTCCTCAATTTGGTGGTGCAGCATTTCCTAAATACATACCCAGGGTTGGAAGATGTTCTAAAGCTGGCCAGAGGAGTCTGTAGCCATTTCAGGCGGTCATACACAGCTAGTGCTCGGTTGACTAAAATTCTGTGGGAATTCCACCTGCCGGTAAACCGCCTGAATTGTGACCATCCCACCAGGTGAAACTCGACTTTGACAATGCTGCAGCAGCTAAACATGCAGCAGAGGGCAATCAACGAGTACCTGTGCGAGTACGGCACCAAATCAGGTTCAAGCCACCTCTGATTTTTTTCCCCCCGCCAATGGCTGATCATTAAGGATGCATGCACTGTACTGTCACCATTTGAGGAGGCCACAAGAATGGTGAGCCGTGACAGTGCATGCATCAGTGACACAATCCCTGTTGTGTTGTGTTCCTGCTGGAGAAGACTCTGCATGGCATTATGGACAGGGCACTGGAGGCAGAGCAGCAGGAGGAAGAGGAGGACTTCCTTTCCTCTCAAGGTCCACTTTATCCAGAGAGGGGAGGGGGATGAGGAGGAGGATTCTGGCAGTTTTGTACACTTCAAAGAAGAGGAAGACATGCATCAATCTGTTAGCAATGGCTTACCAACACCAGGACCCTTGGGAGTAGTACGTGGCTGGGAGGAGGAAGTTCCAGATGCTGTCATCCTGAGTGACCCCGAGGAGTCTGCTTCTCGGCAAATTTGAGGTGCATGGATAACCTCATGCTTCAATGCCTGAGAAAGGACCTAAGAATATGTGGCATAAAGGCAGGGCCGTCTTTATAAGCGGCCACACCTGGGCACAGCCGGGGGCCCCAGCTGCATGGGGATCCCTGCACTTGGAGCTGCAGCTGCAGCACTCCCCTCCATCTCTCCTCCTACTCACAGCGCACATCTCCCCCTGTGTATCACAGAGCTGGGTCTGTGTTCGGCGGTGCTGAAACAAGGCACCGGCTCGGCTCATGTGATAGTATAGATGGGACACTGATTGAATCAGTGTTCCGCCTATCACATGAGCTGGTCTAGGAGGTGGGACATTGTTATAGCGCTGACGAACACAGACCCAGTTCTGTGACACATAGCGGGAGATACACGCCGTGAGCAGGGGGATAGAGGGAGAGAGGGGAGCACTGTGTGTGTGATCATCTAGGGGGGAAATGGTAAGTCTGCATTCATGTGCATAAGCAGGCTGCATTCATGTGCATAACCCAGCTGCATTCATGTGCATAACCAGGCTGCATTCATGGACATAACCGGGCTGCATTCATGAGCATAACCCAGCTGCATTCATGAGCATAACCTGGCTGCATTCATGGGTATAACCAGGCTGCAGTCATGGACATAACCAGGCTGCATTCATGGACATAACCAGGCTGCATTCATGTGCATAACCAGGCTGCATTCATGAGCATAAACCGGCTGCATTCATTGGCATAACCAGGTTACATTGATGGTCATAACCAGGCTGCATTCATGGGCATAACCAGGCTGCATTCATGAGCATAACCCAGCTGCATTCATGGGCATAACCAGGTTGCATTCATGGGTATAACCAGGCTGCATTGATGGGCACAGAGAGGCTGCATTGATGGTCATAACCAGGCTGCATTCATGGACATAACCAGGCTGCATTCATAGGCATAACCAGGCTTCATTCATGGGCATAACCAGACTGAATTAATGGGCATAACCAGGCTGCATTGATGGGCAAAGTGAGGTTATATTGATGGGCACAGCCAGGCTGCATTGATGGTCATAACCAGACTGCATTGATTGGCACAGTGATGCTGTATTCATGGGCATAGTGAGGCTGTGTTGATGGGCAGCGCGGCTATATTGATGGGCACAGTGAGGCTGCATTGATGGGCACAGGGAGGCTGCATTGATGGGCACAACCACGCTGCATTGATGGGCACAGCGAGGCTGCATTGATGGGTACACCCAGGCTGCATTGATGGGAATAACCATGCTGCATTGATGGGCACAGTGAGGCGGCATTGATGGGCCCAGTGAGGCTGCATTGATGGGCACAGTGAGGCTGCATTGATGGACACAGTGAGGCTGCACTGATGGGCACAGTGAGGCTGCACTGATGGGCACAGTGAGGCTGCATTGGTGTGTATAGGGGGCACATTTAATTTGGGATAATTCCCTGGATCTGTGTATTTGTGTTTTCTAATTAAACTAAAAAGCCATACCCAATATGTAGCAGTATTTTGCCACACTCACTCCTGCCACCACACGCATAGCATGCCACAGGCCACCATCTCCCTGGTAGGGGCCCTAGTGCATTACTTTGCCCAGGGGCCCATGGTGTTATTAAGATGGCCCTGCATAAATGAAAATGAAGATTACTGGTTGACAACCCTCCTTGACCACCGTTATAAGTGGAAGGTCTCAGAACTCATCCCGTCCCCACAGAGAGTGCAGAAGATTAAATCTCCTAAGGACACGTTAAAGAGGATTTTATTGAACATTTTACGGACTCCAGTAGGTTACAGTGTCGTGGAAAACATAGTTTTGAGTCTTCTGTTGGTCAAGAGAGGAGCGTTGGAGAAGGCGTTCGCCTAAGTGATGCATTTCGGAATTTTTAAGTCCTCACCGCCCAGGGCTGTCAGCTTCCACATCCCATCCGCAGCGTCTGCATCACATGGTGGACGATTACCTTAGGGCCAAAACATAGATGGAGAGCTTTCCAGTTGATGATCCACTGGCTTACTGGGCCATGAGAATAGACCATTGGCCAGAACTTGCCCAGTATGCTATTGAGTTGTTGGGCTGCCCTGCATCAGAACGAGCCTTGCTTTCAGAACGAGCATTCAGTGCTGCGGGAGGTTTCGTTACTGATCAAAGAACCCATCTGTCCACAGACTCTCTGGACCGTTTGACTTTTTTATCAAAATGAATCAGTCCTGGATTAACAGCTATGAAGCCCAATTTTTCTGCACTCGTTACTTCTATCCAAAGTCAAATTGACACCAGAATTTATCCCAAAAAAATCTCTAATTGTGTTCCCAGTGCACTACATTGTGGCCTCATCATACACACTGGCTACCCAGCTGTCACTGAGCAAAATAAAGGAAGTTTGCATGGAAAATGTCATTTTTTTAGGCTTTATAAATGCAATAATTGCTGCAGCAGATTCTAGACATGGTACAGATCTGTCACTTTACAGGTAGACTAAGGGGACCCGATTTTTTTACTGTAAAAGGAACGTTTGAAGGAAATAAAACGAGTCGTTGTCGACCCCTCGGTCACACATACTACTCCGGTGTTACATCACGTGACCCTTGTGTTAATCTCTAAAAAAACCTATTTAAGACCACAGTTAAACTGAAACCTATCTTCATTGCCCACGTCTTTTTAACCCGAAGTCCCCGAAGTATCGACAATTAGGTCCTGACTAAGTAAAACTATTTTTTCAGGTTGCCAGGTGTCTCAGACAC
>BLSH010158757.1:445143-455366 GCA_018402905.1 Glandirana rugosa | reverse complement strand
CCACATTTATGGGGGAGAACGGGGGGGTTATTTCCAAAATTGAGGAACTAACGGGGGGACAGTGGACACTAGTGGCATATTCACAGTGCCCACTGCGATCGACCGATCTATAAAAAAAAGGGGTAGACTAATGAGCGGCATATAATAAAATAGATGGAAAATATCCAAAATTGGGGACTAACGGGCCGCCACTCGGGTCAATCCAAAATCGCACGCAATCCCAGTCGCATTTATGGTCCGTCCCGGTCAATCGCTCCATGAGACTGTGCGTGAGTGTGTAATCCATCCACGATCTATAATAACATTATAGACTAGTCTAGTTATAGACGCTCCTACCTAATGTGTGAGTGCGTGTCAGAGTACCTCGCTAACTGGCCCTGCCTGGTATTTACGCTGACCCTAACGCACGCTAAAACCTAACTGGGCTCACCGCCGGGCAATCAGGGGTTAAAACCTATAAAAGGTAGATAAAATAATATACGGCGAGTAATCAGATGGGGAAAAAAAATATCTAGCCAGCTAGCGTCACCCGTGACACTTATACGGTGATCACAGGTGACAGGGGGGCAATCAAGGAGTTAAAACCTTTATTGGGGGGGCAAGAGGGGGTATTTACACCTACCTAGGCCTAGTACTATCTACCCTAACACTGATTTAGCGTCACAAGGGTCGCAAGTACAGCGATTGGTAAAAATCTGATCGCTGCACTATATGACAATGTGACAGGGGGTGTCAGGGAGTGAAGGGGTTAACTGGGGGGTGATCAGGGGGCGATCAAAGGGTTAAATGTGCCTATGTGTACTGGTGTTAGTGTGCTGTTTGTGAAACTCACGTTTTTAGATGTCCTCTCTCCTCTCTGCAATGGAAAAGAAAGCAGAGAGGGGAGATGACATCACTTCCCCTACCTGTGTTTACATTTCACAGGTAGGGGAAGAAATCCCATTCGCTGGATGATCAACATGAATAGACCAAAATCCATTGGTCTTTTCCTGTTGACTGAATGGTCCGGCAACGAATGGGACAGCTGCGACCACGCTGGAGGGCGCGCGAGCCCTCTAGCTGTGCACGCGATCGCCGCCTATTTACGGCGATTCACGCAGAGCTGCCAGACTGCCGCCGTGAAAAGACGGCACGCGGTCGGGAACCAGTTAACATATAACAACACGCACAGGTTGGACTGGATGAACTTGTGTCTTTTTTCAACCCCACAAACTATGTAACTATGTAGCCAACGCTTCACAGATGCATCCTGGGAAAGCTACTTCACCCATTGTCTTACTGGGAAATCTTGTGTAATCTTTTCTTCTTTGAACAGGTTTTGTCTAGTGTCACATGAGCAATGCATATCCTGAACTTTTATAAGGCTGAATAGTTCCAACATCCCTATTGATACATGTGAACAATGAAAACCTCCCATGAGACTTTGAGTGGCATGACACCGTTGACCAGGCATACAGTATATCGAACAATATTTTTACAGAAGATAAATTAATTAGAATCATTTTTTCTCTTTACAACAATAAAACCATGTTGCATAAAATCATATATTATGCAGAGTCATACATAGCAAACTGCAAAAGCAAAAAACATATATATATATATATATATATATATATATATATATATATATATATATATATATAGCCAGGATTAAATCATATTGCCTCTCAAGGATTTTATTGGAGGCAATATGGCCCAGCTAGAAATGTCAATGCATTTCAACATGATATCAGAAAAATCTTCACCAGGGAAAGGGTTTTCTCTATGAACAAGTACATATTTCACATTAAAATAAATTATTTCAAACATGTGTATGGCTGATTCCTGATTCATGGCTGTTTCCAAATCAGAAATGAGTCATACACATGTTTGAAATAATCCAGTAGCAATTTGCAAAGAGGATTAGATGATTGCATGAGATTGTTAGCATTTGACTAGTGGGACACCTGGGCATATTTTAGTGACCAAAACTGCCTAGGATTGCAGCAAGCTTCTGGGGTTGGGGGGGGGGGGGGCGTTGAGGGGAAGACACATATGAATGTTCATCTATTCAAATATTCAACTCTGAGTCTGGGACAGGAATGAACTTTGTGACCTTGGGTGCAAGATATCTTCAACTGTGGTTCAAGGATGTGATTTGCTGGGCCCAAACTGTGTGTATGTCTTAAAATTGTAATACAGTAAGAATTAACTCCTGGACTACCAAAAAGCAAGCACAATAATAAATAAATAAATAAATAATGCAGCAGCTACTAGCACCTATTGTGTTCCCACAATGACTACTAAAACTACAAACAATAAATGGCACTGTGTTACCCCTGTGACTGAAATGACAACTACACTATGTGCTATTACCTCCACGTATCACATGTAACAACAGTATTGTGAATAAATAAGGCATTACCCTAAACACAAGTATACTGGAAATTGCAAAAATGTGAAATAAATAAAAATAATTGACAAAATGCTACAATATGATAAAGGCATGCTGAAATAAAGATCTCAACCAATTGTGCAGTCTATAAGTTTACCTCATAGTGATGATTTATGGCAAATATAATATAACACATGTGCAAGTGCATGCATATAGTTCTTGAACCTAACAGTGCTGTTATCCCAAAAAACAGTGAAGCTCAAAGCTGTGCCAATATTGTGATTCCTCCCGTGCCACCACAGTGCTCACAATGCGCTCACCTTGATCATATGACTCAATACAATGTAAGGTCCTATAATGTGTGCTGTGTGACCACCATGGTCTCTTGGGTCTTAGATGTCAGCCTGTATGCTCATAGTATAGTCACCAGGACCTCCTGTTCACTGGGGGGGGCTACTCTACACACCTTAGCTGTCATCTAGGAAAATAGGTGCAAGTCCCCTTTAAGGCTGGTTACCATTCATGCGACCATGCTGTGTGCTCAGATGTAACATGCCAAATGAGCAGAAACAGCCTCCAATGGTGTTGTGTTTAGATCAAGGA
This sequence comes from Glandirana rugosa, assembly GCA_018402905.1. Lineage (NCBI taxonomy): Eukaryota > Metazoa > Chordata > Amphibia > Anura > Ranidae > Glandirana > Glandirana rugosa. Next base: position 452,389 of record BLSH010158757.1, on the reverse strand, counting down.
AATTTGTTTATTAAAACCACACTCACTCACTCACATTTTATAAAAAAAAAACACTTGCATCTCTTTAAAACACTGTGCATTCAGATTGTATCACTTACAGTCCAAGTCACCCAGGCTCCTACCTCCCTCCCAGTTTCCAGTATACTTGTATCTATGGTAATGCCTTATTTATTCACAATACTGTTGTGCATATGTGGAGGTAATAGCACGTAGTGTAGTTGTCATGTCTCAAGACTGGACAAAAAGTCTGGGGGTGAAAGATTCATTTTACAACTATATTAGTCTAATTGAATCCCCTGGAGTCTTCTAACAATCAAACGACAGCACTGTTACTCCAATATTTGCAGCAACCTATTATATGCAATGCCATTAAAGAAAAGTGCACCTCAACAGCACCCTCCGTCTAATCACAACATGCTGCACACACTGCTGTTGGCCCCTTTCCATGGTCCACTGCTGATCTTAGGCTCACCAACTTCCAAAGGACAGATTTCCCAACTGGAATGTTTTTTTTTTATAACAATAGTTTTTATTAAGGTTTTCAGCAGTTAGCAGTTACCATGTTGGGAGTTATAATCAAGAACACCGAACATATTCTCCAGCATTAGAAAAGGCAACAGGCTATGGACTCATTACATACAAGAGATAAACACTTCTGTGCACTTTTAGATAGTTGAAAACCCTTTGAAACGAATGTGAGGAGGAGATCACCGTCTGCCACTTCCGGCACCCCACATGGGAACATACTGTGCCTGGAGTAGAGAGATAGAACCTACCCCCTCTAGTCTGAAAAAATAATAAACCATGTAATATTACAGGGGGGAAAAGGAAAAACCCAGTACCTTGTCTCTATCATGGAGTATATCAGAGGTGGGTAATTACCAGTTAATTGAGTCTATCTTGGGAGTGGAAGCAATGTAGTGTTCACAATTCAGAGTAAGGTACTGCAAGATAGGGAGTGAGAGCCAGTCCAGAGGGTGTACAGAGCTTGAAGATCCTGAACAGGGAGATAAACAGGATGTGTATATACGTGTAGTCAACCATTAAGTCCTTTACCTGAGACCCAGGGAGACCAATTGTGGTTGAATTTGTCTCTCTCGAGAGAATTGATGGCCAGTAGCTTTTCGAAGGAATAATTTAGATTCACTTGCTGGATAGAGTCACACAGGTTTGGTGTTTCCAGGGATTGTCAATTTCTGATTATAGTGTTATGGGCTGCAAGGAGTATATGGGTGACCATGGGTCTGAAGAGGCATGGGTAGGAGTCGATCCCTAGGTTTAACAATGCCAGTCCAGGATCTGGAGGAGTAATAATCCCAGTGGTGGAGGAGATTAGGTGGAAAATTTTCCTCCAGAAGCTGGAGAGGCTTGGGCATTCCCATAGGGTATGTATTAGGGTTCCTACCTGTCCACACTCTCGCCGACAATTTGGAGAGCGAGTTGGGGTGATTCGGGAGAGTATGCATGGGGTGTAGTGCCACCTGTGTGTTATTTTTAGCTGCATTTCCCAGTGTGCGGTGCACTTGGAGTTTTTTAGGGTAGAGAGGAAGGCTGCACGCCATTCCTTGAGGGGATACACCTTGCCCAGTTCTTTTTCCCATTTTTGAATAGATGGGGTTTTTTGGAGCAGGATTTTGTCATGGAGGGAATTGTATACTAAGGAGATGCCCTTGTGCCTTGGAGGACTGGAGATTAGAAAGTTCCATATGTCTGTAAGGACTTTGAGGGATGGCAGGGGGTTTTTGGTTAGGAAGTGTTGGATTCGTAGGCAAGTAAACTTGGTGTCTACCGGCAGGTGGAACTCCACTTGGAGTTGCTGCCAGGTTTTAGGGCTGGATTGTGAGATAAAATGTTGTATTTTCGTTATGCCAAGTTTGAGGAGAGGTTTGGTGTATAGGAAGGGAATTACCGTTGAGAGGAAGTGGATAGGGAGATCGGGGGGACTTACCAGATCTGTGGAATAAGTGTTTTTGTTAAGGGACCGCCACACCCTGATGGAAGCTGCCATGGGAGGGGGGGGGGCATTATGGAAATATCCCATCTCCTCCAGGTATCAAACATGAGTAGGGCAGTAAGGTCACAGGTCTTTTGACATTGTCTTCTCTATGTCGACCCATAAGGTGCAATCCAGATTATTGAACCAGTATTTTAATTGGTCAGTTAGTGCTGCATGGTGGTAATCCTGGATGTCCACCAATCTCATTCCTCCCGCTAGAATATATTTTAGGAGACTTGTTTGGGCGCACCTCGGTTTTTTATGTTTCCAGACAAATTTTGTTAACACTGCAATGAGGGATTTGGTAAGGGGGGGAAGGGCATGGATGGGGAGAACCCTGAACACGTACAGTATTTGTGGGAGAATGGCTATTTTAAAGGCTGCCTACTCAGCTAATTTCTCCTCTCATGATGTCTTGGAGTTGGGCTTGAATTTTCTGGGTAAAGGGAGTGAAGTTGGCTGGAAGGAGTTTGGACATGGGTGATGTTAGAGTGATGCCCAGGTATGAGACCCCTTTGGTGCTTCATGTGAAGGGTAGGGATTCTTGTAATTTTGTTTGCACCTGGGGTGGTACTCTTAAATTCAGTATTAGTGATTTTGTATAGTTCACCTTGTAGTATGAGATGGTACTGAAATTCGTTAAGATGATGTGGGCTTGTGGAAGGGAGATTAAGGGGTTGCAGAGAAAAAGAATGACGTTGTCAAGTGCGCATGTGCAGGAGCTCCGGGATGGTCGCCTGATCCGGAGCTCCGCACCTTCACCTGCCTGCGGGGCCTGAAGCTCCTATGGACGGCGTGTCAGAGAGCAACCTGAAGAGGATCCTTCCCCCCCAAGCCCCCCACAAGCCCAGGAGCCAGGTTTGCAGAGTGGGAGCAGCTACACAACTCAAATCCACACATCGTGGCTACAGCGGGGTGTACCAAGATGGCCGCGACCGTGGCCTGACGACTGCAGCAGACCCAGTTTAGAGACTGAAGCCACGCTGGGGATGTCATTCGGGTCAGAATCGACCTACTAGCTCGCCCCGGGGAAAAGGTTGGTGGAAAGAGCCATCCCCCGTTTCTCTGCTAGTCCCCGCCAGTTGCAATAGAGATGGATGGGTGAACCAAGATGGCCACCGTTCGGGCCTAGAGTGCTCCTGGTCCTCCAAGACCCCTAGTGTTTACTTCAAATTTGTACGCAGAGCCCTTGGGCAGCCTCCCAGGCCTCCTGAGGAGCCATCAGGGCTTGAGCTCATTAATATAAAGGCAATTTTGAGATCTTTCATCCCTCCATCATACAATTATATGCTTCAAATTGTAGGCCAGTGGCATTCCCTGCCACCCCTGGAACACAGCCTGACTCCCTAGTCCCACAGTTTATACAAAAGGAGGGAGACCCGGTCCCCAAGAAGAGTCAACTTCCCCCCATATGTCGGCTCCGTCCACAAAGAAGGACTTGAGCTTTCTTTTTGCCTCGGCTTCACCGCAGGGGAGTACTGGAACGGCTACTGCATCAGTCGCAGCTACAGGAGGCATGGACAGCCCACGTTCGGATAGCCTTCTCCCGGAGAACTCTGGACATTCTTTATGCCCGGATTCTAGGCCAGTGATTTCTCCTGCTTTGCTGACTTACACTCCAGGGCTGCAGGGAGGGCACCTTCAGACCCCCCTGCCATCTCCCTCCTCCACTGAATCTTTGCTAGGCAGAATTCAAGGGGAACTATCCTCTCCCCCGTTGGGACCCAACAGCCCGGATCCAGCTTCACCTTGCCCCACCAGCCATAATATTTCCTTACAAATGGAAGACCTCTACCACAAATTTTCTACTCTCCTAGAGAGGGGACTGGCAAATACGATTGACACAATCACGGGGGGAGATCAAATCGGATTTTCAAATGTTGGGGACCCGGATTGAGGCAATCGAGAATAAGCTAGACTCTACCACAGTAATCTCTAATCAGAACTCAGATCTTATTGGCTCCTTACAGGACCAGCTTGACATGGCCCTATTGAGAATCGACGACCTAGAAAATAGGTCTAGATGATACAATTTCAGAGTAAGAGGCCTCCCGGAAGAGATCAAGGATATCCCAGATGCAATTCAAAATTTGATTACCAACCTACTACCGGATACTCCTAAACATCGTTTAAACTGGACAGGGCCCATAGAGCTCTTGGTCCCCCTCGGAAGGATGGCATCCCGAGAGACATAATTGTCAAGCCCCATTTTTATGCCATTAAGGAAGGGGTTATGAAACAGTCCAGAATCACCGCCAAGATTCTTTGCAAGGGGCACCTGGTCCAAATCTTTGCTGACCTTGCACCATCCACTATTCACAAACGGAGAGCTCTGAAACCCCTCCTGGCAGTGTTAACAGAGAAGGAAATCAAATACAAGTGGTCTTTTCTATTTGCAGTGAAATTCTCCCTCAAAGGTAGGGAATATGCTTTCTCATCTTTACAGGAAGGAGAGAAACTTTTTCTACATCTTAAGTTGATTTCTTAAGAATCCAATATGGACACCTCCAATAACATCAGCTCGTCTAAGAGACAGTCCCCCACTAGCCCCAGGACTCCTCTTTGGAAGAAGGCCAAGCCGAAACAAGCAAAATAAAATGGCCCCCCATGCCTAGGGTCTCGGACGAAATTTTTTCTGGCGGGATCTATGATTCGGGGAAATGTCCCCTCCACGGCCTTTTTGGTTTAATTATGGACCTTACATTCTTTTCAACCATAATTTGGTAAAGGGCCTTCACAGACTTTTGACTCCTCTTAGCCTCTAGTGTTACCCATGGGCGTTTAACACGGTTAATATAGCCAGGTTGTTTCAGGAATTGGCTACACCTGTGTGCTTTACAGGCTTCTGGATTGCTTTGAACTAGTAACTCTCCACTTTCTATGAGTAATAGTCAAAGTCGGGGTACACTAAATGGTTCTCCTGTGCTCCTTGAAATTCTTGTCCCATCCTGTTGGACCCAGGTTTCCAGCCGGGGGCCATGCCCGGTGGAGGCGTCCCACTCCCCACTTTTGGGGTGGGGGGGGCCTGTGCAGGGTAGGACTTGACAGAATGGCAACTACTTCTCCCCGAGCGGGAGATAACTAGGGCTTGAGACAAGTTCCAAGACCTGTTAATGGTCTAAAATATACGTTGTCATATGTTACTGTTGTTCATGTTATATTTTTGTATTTCACTGGGCCCCTGGGTGGGTGAGGGCCCAATTTTGCCCCCCTGCCTCTCTCTCCTACCTCTTGAGGCAGTTTAGAGATGGGCTGCCTGGTGGTAAAAGCCAGACCTTTTTGTCTGTACCAAAGGGTTTCCAAGGGGCTCTATCCTTTCTCCCCCTTGGTCGCATTCCCCTTAGTTGGAGAAATTGGCCCTTTTAAGGGCTACCTATCTGTCGAGAATGGTTTACAGTGTTTAATATTCAATTTCTGTTATTTCTGGTTTCATCCTTTATTCCCCTCCTTTCTACCTTTTCTCTCTCTAGAGTGGTTGCTGATCAGTATTCTGTCTCCAAGACCAGCTATGGTTTCCTGGATTGCCCGAGTTCCCTGGGAAGGGTGAGTGACTTCACTAACATACGTACCCTTTGCTCTGGTAATGATGGCTGACCACCCACAGATCCCTGTTAGGGTTGCTACCCACAATGTTCAGGGACTTAATTCCCCTATTAAACGCAAAAAGATAGGTGACCATTATAAATCGCTAAAACTAGATATCCTAATGCTCCAGGAAACTCATTTCCCAGCTCGTTTTAATCCTAACTTTCTTCACCCCTATTTTCCACGCTTTTTCTTAGCTAACGCCGATACTAAAACAAAAGGAGTAGCTATTCTACTCTCTAAAAACTGTAACTTCACTTGGATGTCGAATGTAAGGGATCCAGAGGGTAGGTATATTCTAGTAAAAGGTATTATTGATGGGCAAATCACCACTCTGATCTTGTACTATGCCCCCAACAAGGGTCAGTTGAAATGCTTCCAGAAAATGTTGGATGCTCTCTCCCCCTTGTTGGAGGGCACAATAATTTTCGGGGGGGACTCAAATGTGGCCTTTGACCAATCAGTGGACAAAACCAGACCCCTAGGTAGCCAACTGTTGCACCCATCTAAAGTTAGTCTACGAATTGCCAAACTTCTCCACTCGCATAACTTAGCAGATGTCTGGAGGGATAAGCATCCCTCTAGAAGGGACTTTACTCACTTCTCCAGCCCCCACAACTCGTATTCTAGAATTGATCACCTGTTAACTCACTCCTATATTTTACCATCCATATTGGAGGCCCATATTTATGACACAGCCCTTTTGGATCATTCTCTAGTGGCGATGTCCATTCGCCTCCACTCCAGATTATTTCCCAGACTGCATTGGCGACTTAACGAGTCATTACTAACCGACCCAGTAATTACCGCTGAAATCGATAAAAGTCTACAAGAATACTTTTCCACTAATGTGACAGATGAAATCTTGGCAGAATCAGTCTGGGCTGCGCATAAAACCTTCATTAGAGGTAAATTTATCTAGGTAGCATCCAGGATCAAAAAGGAGAGAGGACTCTCTTTGAAGAAGCTGGAAGAGTCCTTCTCAGCAATTAAAGAAAAACACAAGGCTCACCCCTCTCGATCACTATTAGATAAACTAGATAAAGTGAAAATAGAGCTTAACCACTTAACAACCGCCCTATAGACAAAAGACGTCTACAGGGCGGTTGCTTGACGTCCTCCCAGAATCGCGCTTCCCGCGCGCCCCCTGGGGCGCGCACACGGGAACATCCGTGACCGTTGCGTCCGGGGGACCCGACTGATCACGGATCGTGGTGAATGGCCGCTGTGAGTGGCCTTTTACCACGTGATTGTGCCGTCAAATGAAGCGCCGGCTTTTCTCTCTCCTCTCCGCACCGATCGGTGCAGTGTGAGAGGAGAGAGGGGGGAGAGAGGAGGTGCTGCAGCGCTGTGGGCTATGTGTAATGCCCACAGCGCTGCTAGGTGACAGTTGGCAACCGCAACCCCCACCATCCATACACTACTCACCCAGCCTTCCACCACCCACCCAGCGATCATCACCCAGCCATCCACCACCCACCCAGCCATACACCCCCCCACCCATCCTCACCCAATTCATCCTCACCCACCCACCCATCCATCCATCCATGCTCACTCATTCATCCATGCTCACCCATTCATCCATCCATGCTTACGCATCCAGCCATGCATGCTCATCCACCCAGCTGTGCTCACCCATCCATCCATCCATGCTCACCTACCCAG
>BLSH010158757.1:391454-401546 GCA_018402905.1 Glandirana rugosa | reverse complement strand
AACGACATTCCCTGTCTAATAACAAGATTTTAGTAGCAGTAGGCGATGATTTTAGAACAATAATCTGTCCCTTACAGCAACAGCAGGAACCTGACCCTATAGGAGTAGGCGATGATTTTAGAACAATAATCTGTCCCTCACAGCAACATCAGGAACCTGACCCTATAGAACTAGGAGATGATTTTAGAACAATAATCTGTCCCTCAAAGCAGTAGACTCTACCTAGTCCAGAATCAGATCGTTCTGTAATGCAGGATGAGATCTGCAATCTGTCCCTCAAAGCAGTACACTCTACCTAGTCCAGAATCAGATTGTTCTGTAATGCAGGATGAGATCTGCAATCTGTCCCCCAAAGCAGTAGTAGTAATCTCTACCTAGTCCAGAATCAGATCGTTCTGTAATGCAGGATGAGATGTTATTATATCTGCAATCTGTCCCTCACAGCGCCGGCAGCATCCTCTCCCTAGACTAGCCTGAGAGCATGTGACATGGAGCACTACGTGACTCCAGCTTATAAAGAGGCTGGGTCACATGATGCACTGGCCAATCACAGCCATGCCATTAGTAGGCATGGCTGTGATGGCTTCTAAGGGCAAACCAGTGAAACGCTTGTTGATTGGCTGCCCTGCAGCTATTCAACATGCGTGATCAAATACCTGAACCCAGAACCCAAACCCAAACTTTTTTCAAATGTCCGGGTTCGGGTCCGGGTCACGGACACCCCAAAGTTCAGTATGGACCCGAACTTTACAGTTTGGGTTCGCTCAACTCTATACTTCAGGCATCATGAGGGCCATGTCTTTTTTGGGGGGTTGACATTAAAGTAAAGTCTCTGTCCTTCCAAGGTTTCAAGAGATTAACGTGATATATTAGCTCAGGTTTCCTTTTCCTGGCTGGTAAACTTTACCTCCCCTACTCCCCTACTCTTTCCATAATTTCAAAGGGACCTTGCCACTTTGCTAGGAATTTACTCTCAACTGTGGGAACTAGTACCTGCACTCTATCACCAGGGCTGAAGACCCAGGTCTTGGTACCCCGACTATAAACCCTTCTCTGGGCCTCCTGGGCTTGCTCCATATGTTCCCGTACAAGCAGCATGACAGCAGTGATTCTATATTGCATCAGTGAGATATGCTCTATGACGCTTCTATAAGTCATGGTTGCTCCCTCCCACATTTCTTTTGCAGCATCTAGCAATCCCCTGGGATGTCTCCCATACAGTAGTTCAAAAGGGGAGTAACCTGTAGATGCCTGAGGTACCTCCCATATGGCAAACATGAGTACGGCAACAAAAAATACCTAATTCTCCTATCTTTGTCCACCACCTTTTTTACCATGCTTTGGAGTGTTTTGTTAAATTTCTCCTTAAGACCATCAGTCTGCGGGTGGTAGACAAAGGTAGGGAGATGGGAGATTTTGAACAACTTACACAATTCTTTAGTGACTCAGGACATAAATGAGGTGCCTTAATCCATCAATATTTATTTTGGAATACCCACATGACTAAATACCTGGGCAAGCTCTTTGGCAATAGTTTTAGCTGAGGAATTACACAAGGGAATGGCTTCAGGATAGCGTGTGGCATAGTCCAGTATTACCAGTATGTGCTGATGACCCTGGGCAGACTTTACTATTGGTCCCACCAGATCCATGGCAAGTCTTTCAAAAGGCATTTCAATGATTGGTAATAGTACCACTGGACTGCGAAAATGGGGTGATGGCACAGAATTCTGACACTCAGGGCATGACTCACACTGCAAATAAACCGGGCCAAAATAATCTCTAGGTTATTCTCTCCTTGGTCTTCTCTATACCCAGATGTCCACTCATCATATGACCATGGGCTAAATCTAATATCATCGGGTGATAGGGTTTGGGAACCACAGCTGCTCTACCTCCTCCTCCCCTTGCTTTACCACCTGATACAGCAAGTTATTTTTAGGAGCCATGTATGGAAAAGACACCCCTATATTCCAGGTGGGGGCAGGATTCAAGCTCCTCCTGCTCCCCAGCCATTACAGAAAAAGGAAAAGGATCTTCTCCTTCCTTGTCCACGCCACCAGTTTTCCTTTCAATTTTGTAATCAAAAGGGTCTGGTTTGAGTTCCAGTGTTTCCTCAGCAGGGAGAGCTCTGCCCTCCCTACTGCTTTTGTTTTCCCATAAACTCCAAAAGTGGGGAAAATCTCACCCCACTAGGGCTTCAGGAAGCAGTGAGGGTATCACCCCCACTGAATGTGTCACTATGCCTCAATCTCAACCACAGCAAACCCACAAAACAAAGATCATGCAAACATTATAGTCACAAAGCAAACTTCAGTTCATCAGCTCTCTGAAGCTTGATGGCTCCTGAGTCCCAGGCCAGAGCAATCATCTGCTCCAGACCTGTTTCCAAGTGGACCGCAAAATCTGGTCCAGAACCAACCTTGCCAAGGTGGCTGGTAAAACCTGGCTCGGATTCCACCTTAATTTATTGCAAATGATAGCATGCAAGGTGAAACATAATGTCCATCGATCACCACGCCTTTCATAATCTCACAATGTATGTATGCTGCATTCAGTGTACAGTATATAGAGTCAGTGCAGGCAGTGTAAGAATATACGGTGTCTCACAAAAGTGAGTACACCCCTAAGTGAAAAGGTCCAAATTGGGACCAAAGTGTCAATATTTTGTGTGGCCACCATTATTTTCCAGCACTGCCTTAACCTTCTTGGGCATGGAGTTCCCCAGAGCTTCAGGTTGCCACTGGAGTTGTCTTCCACGCTGGTGGATGTTAGAGATCTTGTACTCCTCCACCTTCCATTTAAAGGATGCCCCACAGATACTCCATAGGGTTTAGGTCTGGAGACATGCTTAACCAGTTCATCACCTTTACCCTCAGCATCTTTAGCAAGGCAGTGGTCATCTTGGAGGTGTGGCTGGGGTCTTTATCATGTTGGAATACTGCCCTGCTACCCAGTCTCTGAAGGGAGGGGATCATGCTCTGCTTCAGTATGTCACAGTACATGTTGGCATTTATGGCTCCCTCAATGAACTGTAGCTCTCCAGTGCCGGCAGCTCTCATGCACCCCCAGACCATGACACTCCCACCACCATACTTGACTGTAGGCAAGACATACTTGTCTTTGTACTTCTCACCTGGTTAATAATGATCATTATTATTGCCATGCGCTGAATACCAGAGAAGGAGGGTCTACCCACATCCCTATATTACAGACTACAGAAAGAGAACCCTACTTGGGACTTTTAAGGGGAGACCAACTCCATAAGAGTATAACAAAATTCCATAAAAATTCAAAATGTTATTGAGTAAAAAAAGAAAAAACAAACAAACAGCAAGTTTACAAGGACAAAGATGATACAAACATTTATAGTGGATACATTCTAAGTGTGAGAATACAATGAAATACAAATAAATGAAATATGGGTATAACCACCACACTCTGTTTGAAACAGAGGGAACCCAATGAGTTTTGAATTATTTAATTGAAGTTCTTCCTCTGGGGTAAGTGGTCATATTGTTACAACAATATCTAAATTAAGAAAAAATGAAATGAGATATCCCATTCAAATATATCCGTCACTATTGTTTATATATTGTTCATATCTATACAATTGTACTGACCATAAATAAAGACAATTGCATCCAAAGCTTTATCAGTCTAAAAACATCCACAAAGCAGAAGAGGCTATCCGCTGCTCATCGAGATCCATGTGGGGGAGAGGGGGTAAGCGGCACTGAACCTGCCCACTCCATAGAGGACACCCCACCTGACTCACAGAAAGCCTCTTCTGCTTTATGGATGTTTTTAGACTGATAAAGCTTTGGATGCAGTTGTCTACATTTATGGTCAGTACTTACCCCTGAGGGAGAACTTCAACTATATCATTTGAAACATGTTGAGTTCTCTCTGTTTTCCACAAACAGAGTGTGGGGGTTATACCCATTTTTCATTTATTTGTATTATATTGTATTGTCACACTTAGAATTAATCCACTATAATTGTTTGTATCATCCTTGTGAACCTGCTGTTTGGGTTTTTTTTTTTACTCTACCAATAAAATTTTGAATTTTTATGGAAATTTTGTTATACTCTTATGGAGTTGTCTCCCCTTAAAAGTCCCAAGTTTGATTCTCTTTTTGTAGTCTGGTTCCAGTAATCCATGTCCTTAGTCTTCTTGTCTTCAGCAAATTGTTTGTGGGCTTTCTTATGCATCATCATTAGAAGAGGCTTCCTTATGGGATGACATCCATGCAGACCAATTTGATGCCGTGTGCGGTGTATGGTCTGAGCACTGACAGGCTCACTGACAGGCTAAACCCCCACCCCTTCAACCTCTGCAGCGATGCTGGCAACACTTCTATTTCCCAAAGACAACCTCTGGATATGACGCTGAGCATGTGCACTCAACTTCTTTGATCGGTCATGGCGAGGCCTGTTCTGAGTGGAACCTGCCCTGTTAAACCGTTGTATGGTCTTGGTTTGGTTCGCACCAGAACTTGCGAACAGGCTAAAAATGTGTGTGAACATGCAAACGCCGTTAAAATCAATGGGACACGAACATGAAAAATCAAAAGTGCTAATTTTAATGGCTTATATGCAAGTTATTGTCCTAAAAAGTGTATGGGAACCCAGGTACTGCCCTAGGGGACATGTATCAATGCAAAAAAAAGTTTTTAAATCAATTGTTTTTTCAGGGGCAGTGATTTTAACCTCTTCCTTACTGGGCACTTAAACCCCCCTCCTGCCCAGACCAATTTTTGGCTTTCAGCGCTGTCACATTTTGAATGAGGATTGCGTGTTTGTGCGATGTTGTACCCAAGCTAAATTTATATCATTTTTTCCCACAAATAGAGCTTTCTTTTGGTGGTATTTGATCACCTCTGAGTCATTTCTGATCGCCGCTATAAACAAATAAAGAGCGATAATTTTGAAAAAAGAACAATATTTTTTTACTTTTTGTTATAATAAATATCCAAAAAAATGCATAAAAAAGAAAATTATTCATCAGTTTTGGTCAATATATATTCTTCTACATATTTTTGGTAAAATAAAATCGCAATCTGCGTATATTGATTGGTTTGCGCAAAAGTTATTACGTCTACAAACTAGGGGAATTGATTTATGGCGTTTTTATTATTTATTTATTTTTTACTAGTAATTGCGGCAATCTGCGATTTTTATCGGGACTGCGATATTGGGGCGGACATGTCAGACATTTTTGACACTTTTTTGGGACCAATGACATTTATACAGCGATCAGAAATTTAAATGTCCACTGATTACTGTATAAATGTCATTGGCAGTGAAGGGGTTAACCTGCAGGGGACAGTGAAGGGGTTAAGTATGTTTCCTGGGTGTGTTCTAACTGTGGGGGGGGGGGCGGGGCTGGCCGGGACATAACAGATCAAACTTATCCCAGTGACAGGGATCAGTAGATCTGTCATGTCCCCTGTAACAGAACGGAGAACTGCCGTGTTTACATCGGCGGTTACCCGTTCTGCAGGTCTGACAGGGGATCGCGGGTATCGGGCGGACATGGAGTCCGCCCAACCCGTGGGCATCCCCACGCGGCATGAGGCAGGCGTGCGCACGCCGCCGCCGCTGTGAGTGCGCGCCAGGAGCATGCACATGGCCAGGACGTCCGTGGATGTTCACCCGGAAATTCAGATCCGCGCTGGAGCCGTACTTCAGCAAAAGCGCAGATCTGAATGGGCTAATAATGCCTAAACAATAAAACAATAAAAATGAAATATTCCTTTAAATATTGTGCCTGGGGGGTCCCCTTAGTCTGCCTGTAAAATGGCGCACCTCTGTGATGTAAAGAACATAGCCAGAGCAAAATGACATTTCCAAAGGAAAAATTGTAATTTATTATCGTGGGCCCTGCTGTTGTAAATTATTTTAAAAATTGTGATGACATGTCCCAGTCAAACGGTGCCAAAAAATTGGGCCTTGGGTGTTGGCAGTGTCAGAACACTGTAACCACTTACAGTTATTCTTGTTGGGTGCAGGAATGGGGCCTGCTGTTGTAAATGAGTTTAAAAATTGTGATGACATATCCCAGTCAAACAGGTGCTGAAAAATTGGGCTTTGGGTGTTGGCAGTGACAGAACACTGTAACCCCTTGCAGTTACTCTTGTTGGGCACAGGAATGGGCTCTGTTGTAAATTAGCTTAAAAATTGTGATGACGTGCCCCAGTCAAACAGGTGCTGGAAAATTGGGCTTTGGTTGTTGGCTGGACCAGAACACTGTAACTGCTTGCAGTTACTCTTGTTGGGCGCAGGAACGGGCCCTGCTGTTGTAAATTAGTTTAAAAAGTGTTATGGCATGCCCCTATAAACCAGGTGCAGAAAAATTGGGCCTTGGGTGTTGGTGGTGCACTAAATACAAAATATCGTTCTGGATTATGGACAGGAGGAATAGGAGCAGTGGCAGTCCTAAAGGGATCCCAGATCCCTAGCAAATGTAATCAGTTGCATCAGCATCAGGAGCTTGATAGCTGCTGATACAGAACTGATTCATTTTTATAAAAGTGAGCCTATCAACCGAGTCTGTAGACAGGCACACTCTTCTATTGGTTACAAACCCTCCAGCACAACTGAATGTTCATTCAGAAAGCATGCTGGATGCAGGACAGGCCAGTAACTCAATTGCATATTCAGTAAGTTCCGGCCAGTGGTCCATCCTCAAGATCCAGTAACTCAGCGGATGCTCAGTTGGAAAGGTCTCCAAGTCTGCACTTGCCTCTATATATTCCTGCACCATATAATGCAGACGCTGACGATGGTTGCTTGAACCTGTCTGGCCTGGGCGCTGAGGACTGAAAATATTTTTTAAACACATCGGTCAGTTGGCCACCTACTCCACTGCTCTGCCTCTGAACGACCAAAGCTTCAGATACACGTTGTCCAGCACCAGGATGTGGTAGCCTCCCAGAGTCTGGAAAGGCATTGCACAAGCTTTTCTTCAAGGTGTCCTGAAGACGTTTCATCTTCTGCTCCCTCTGCGCAGGCAGGATGAGCTCTGCAACTTTACCCTTGTAACGTGGATCAAGAAGGGTTGCCAGCAAGTAATGATCCCTCTCCTTGATGCCCCGAATCCTAGGGTCTTTTTGCAGGCTTTTCAGAATCAAAGAGCCAATGCAGCATAAGTATGAGGAGGCATTTGTGTCCTCTGTGTCACTGAGAATGACATTATCAGGACCTACCTCCTCCCAGCCACGTACAACTCCTTGGGTTTCTGGGGACGGAAAAACATGATCCCTTGAAGACTGCTGCATGTTATCCTCCACATCCATGCTGACACGCTCTGCAGGAATGCTCTCTGCATAAAGGGGGCCTTGAGAGAGAAAGAAGTCCTCCTCTTCCTCCCACTGTTCTGCCTCAAGTACCCTGTCCATGATTCTATGAAGCGTGTGCTCCAGAAGGAAAATTAGAGAAATGGTGTCACTGATGCATGCATTGTCGCTGCTCACCATCTTTGTGGCCTCCTCAAATGGTGATAGGACATTGCATGCATCCTTGATGAATAGCCACTGACGTGGTGAAAAGAAGCCAAGCTCCACTGAGCCTGTCCTGGTGCCATGCTCACAGAGGTACTCATTGATGGCCCTCTGCTGTGCGTGCAGCCGCTGCAGCATTGCCAATGTTGAGTTCCACCTGGTGGGCATGTCACAAATGAGGGGGGTTGGTGGGCAGGTTGAATTCCTGCTGAATGTCAGCCCGCCGGGCACTGGCATTGTATGAATTCCGGAAATGACCACAGACTTTTCTGGCCTGCCTCAGGATATCTGGTAAGCCTGGGTAACTGGTCAAGAAATGATGCACCACCAAATTCAAGATGTGTGCCAAGCATGGAACATGTGTCAATTGTCCCAGTCGGAGGGCAGAGAGAAGGTTGGTGCCATTGTCGCATACAACTATTCCTGGCTTAAGCTGCCATGGCGTCAACAAACTCTGAGCCTGCCCCTGTAGAGCTAACAGAATATCTGTCCCAGTGTAGCTCCTGTCCCCAAGACAGACTAACTCAAGCACCACATGGCATCTTTTAACCTGACTGCTTGCGTAGCCCCATGAACACTTAGGGAGCACTGCAGGCTCAGAGGACAATTCTGCAGAAGAGGCCACAGAGGTCAAAGAAGAGGAGGGGGTGGAGGAGGCGGATGTGACAAAATCACCACCAGCTTTTTGGAGGCTTGGTGGCGGAACTGGCTTCAACACTGAATCCTGTCCTGCATCCTTCCCAGCTGCCAGTAGAGTTACCCAGTGTGCCATGAAGGAAAGTTAATGTTCCTGACCATGCCTGCTGGACCATGAGTCAGCGGTAATATGAACCCTGCTGCTGACCGCCCTGTCCAACAAGGCCAAAACATTGCCTTCCACATGACATTAGAGGGCTGGAATGGCCTTAAGTGAAAAGAAATTTATTTTGGGAGCCTGCCACTGGGGGACAGCACATTCCACAAATTCACGAAAGGGAGCAGAGTCTACCAGCTGAAAAGGCAGCAGTTGGAGTGCTAGCAATTTAACCAAGCTAGCATTAAGACGCTGAGCATGTGGATGGCTGGAACAGTATTTTTTTTTTACGATTCAGCAACTGGGGTAAGGATATTTGCCTGCTGAATTTGCCTGGTGGTGTACGGCTTGCAGATTGGCTGCAAGTACTTGTGGCACACATTGCTAGACCTTCATTCCTCTCAGTGCAGGTTTTTGGAGAGAACTGGAGGTATAGAGGAGGTTGAGATCCCAGATGAGGAGCAAGGAGAAGTCCGCCTTGTTTTCTGGTGTGGGTTTTTCAGGTGCTGTTGTCAACGGACTGCATGGCTGGTTGTCATATGTCTTGTCAAGACAGTAGTGCCCAAGCGGCTGGAGTTCTGGATGTGTTTGACCCGCTTCAGACATTGATTGCAAATGGCAACGGTGCGATCTACTGCACATGTGTTAAAAAATACCCACACCAAAGAACTTTTGAAAGTCAGCGGGGAGCCAGCAGTGCCCTGCACCTGTAGAGCTCTGTGGTCTGATGCAATTGGGTGTCTGCCCTTAAGCTGGCCCCTGGAAGACATTCTGCTTCATTGGAGTTGTGCCTCCTCCTTCTCACTTTCCTCCTCTCTCCTCTCAGGCACCCAAGTACAGTCTGTGTCCTCATCATCCCTTCCCTCCTTGTCACTGGAGCAGACTTGGCAGTATGCTGCAGCTGGGGGAACATGACTGCTAGCTTCTTGTGCTTCTGCAGCACCCCCTGTCTCTAGGCTCACGCTACTCCCTTCCTCAATCTGGAAACCAACCGCATCCTCCATCAGCATGTAACCGACACTATGGTTGAATAATTCTGGTGACTCCTCCGTGCATGATGGTGGGACTACAGAAGGTGTAACTGTGGACAAGGATCCAATGGCATAGGCCGCTTTGCCAGCTACGTTGGAAGGCAAACTTGTATGAGCCTGGGTGACAGAGGATGAGGAGGATGAGGACGGCTTAGTTATCCACTCCACCAACTCTTCTGCATGTTGTGGCTGAATAGTACGGCCAACAGCAGAAAAAAAGAACAAGCGTGACCTGCCTGCAGAGGATGCACCATGTCCACCACCACCGCTTTCCACTGAAGACACAGAGTCTGCTTGCCCTCTTTTAGTGGACTGGGAGCATCTGCCTCTCCTTTGTGGCCTTCCTGACATGATGGGGATTTTTTTTAACGCCACACTACACTGTTTAGACTGTATATACACTGTGTGTGTATATATATATATATATATATATATATATATATATATATATATATATATACTAGACTGTATATATTTTAATACACCACGTCAAGTCACTGATATATAGTGTACACTCAATACGCTGTGTGTATATATATATATATATACTAGACTGTACATATTTTCAGACAGCACCGCAAGTGTACTATATTCCGTACGTTCCCGTGAACGCCCCATAATGTTCTAATTTGGACGAACAGATGAACCCCCGAATGCACTGATATATAATGTACACTCAATACACTGTGTGTATATATATACTAGACTATATATATTTTAATACACCATGTCATGTCTACTATATATTGTATGTACAACCCCG
>BLSH010158757.1:358227-391398 GCA_018402905.1 Glandirana rugosa | reverse complement strand
ATCTATCTATCTATATATATATTCTTGCACTGCCTGCACTAACTGACTGTATACAGATCGCTCTATCTATCTATCTATCTATCTATCTATCTATCTATCTATCTATCTATCTATCTATCCATCTATCTATCTAATATATATTTCACTCTACACTAACAGACTGTATACAGATCACCCCATCTATCTATCTAGTATATATTTCACTCTACACTAAACAGCCTGTACTAACTGACTGTATATAGATCGCTCTATCTATCTATCTATCTATCTATCTATCTATCTATCTATCTATCTATCTATCTATCTATCTATCTATCTATTTTTCACAATAGCCACTAGCTACACGAAACTGCCTGCACGTCACTAGCTAAGCTCACTGTCTATCCACCGTTATTCACACACTACATAGAGACACTGTACAAGCGGCTTTATATAGTGTGGGGCGTGGATTGAGGCTGCTGAGCAGTGATTGGTTAAAGGTACCTTACCTTTAGGCAATCATATCCCTTAAAGCAGAGTGCTCTGTGATTGGCCAAAGCATGCAGGTCATGTACATGCCTTGGCCAATCAGCGAGCAGCATTTCCCCCGCCATTGGAATGCATTATGGGGCGCTTGAAGTTCCCGCAAACACCACGTAATGTTCTAATTTGGACGAACGGGCGACTCGTTCGACTCGAACAGCTGGCCCATCCCTAATCTTGGCCACCTTGCTGCAGCTCAGTTTCAGGGTGTTGGCAATCTTCTTATAGCTAGGCCATCTTTATGTAGACCAACAATTCTTTTTTTCATATCCTCAGAGAGTTCTTTGCCATGAGGTGCCATGTTGAACTTCCTGTGACCAGTATGAGAGAGTGAAAGCGATAACACCAAATTTAACACACCCTCTCCCCATTCACACCTGAGACCTTGCAACACTAATGAGTCACATGACACCGGGAGGGAAAATGGCTAATTGGGCCCAATTTTGGGCATTTTCATTTAGGGGTGTACTCACTTTCGTTGCCAGCGGTTTAGACATTAATGGCTGTGTGTTAAGTTATTTTGAGGGGAGCAAATTTGCACTGTTATACAAGCTGTGCACTCACTACCTTACATTGTAGCAAACTGTCATTTCTTCTGTGTTGTCACATGAAAAGATATAATAAAATATTTACAAAAATGTGAGGGGTGTACTCACTTTTGTGAGATACTGTGTATATATATATATATATATATATATATATATATACTCTGCATTCAGTGTATACTATATATACAGTGCATTCGGCGGTGTATAGTATATAATCCACTTCAGGAGGCCTATTAATATATATATATATATATATATATATATATATATACACAGTATCTCACAAAATGGAATACACCCCTCACATTTTTGCAAATATTTTATTGTATCTTTTCATGTGACAACACTGAAGAATTGACACTTTGCTACAATGTAAAGTAGTGAATGTACAGTTTGTATAACAGTGTAAATTTGCTGTCCCCTCAAAATAACTCAACACACAGACATTAATGTCTAAACTGCTGGCAATGAAAGTGAGTACGCCCCTAAGTGAAAATGTCCAAATTGGGCCCAATTAGCCATTTTCCCTCCCGGTGTCATTTGACTCGTTAGTGTTACAATGTCTCAGGTGTGAAAAGGAACAGGTGTGTTAAATTTGGTGTTATCACTCTCACTCTCTCATACTGGTCACTGGAAGTTCAGCACCTCATGGCAAAGAACTCTCTGAGGATCTGAAAAAAATAATTTTTGCTCTACATAAAGATGGCCTAGGCTATAATAAGATTGCCAAGAACCTGAAATTGAGCTGCAGCATGGTGGCCAAGACCATACAGCGGTTTAACAGGACAGGTTCCACTCAGAACAGGCCTCCCCATGGTCATACAAAGCAGCTGAAATCAACTGGTGGTGTACATGCTCAGCGTCATATTCAGAGGTTGTCTTTTGGGAAATAGACATATGAGTGCTGCCAGCATTGTTGCAGAGGTTGAAGGGGTGGGGGGTCAGCTTGTCAGTGCTCAGACCATATGCCGCACACTGCAACAAATTGGTCTGCATGGCTGTCATCCCAGAAGGAAGCCTTTTCTAAAGATGATGCACAAGAAAGCACGTAGTTTGCTGAAGACAAGCAGACTAAGGACATAGATTACTAGAACCATGTCCTGTGGTCTGATGAGACCTAGGTCAACTTATTTTGTTCAGATGGTGTCAAGTGTGTGTGGTGGCAACCAGGTGAAGAGTACAAAGACAAGTGTGTTTTGCCTACAGTCAAGCATGGTGGTGGGAGTGTCATGGTCTGGGGCTGCATGAGTGCTGCCGGCACTGGGGAGCTGCTATTCACTGAGGGAACCATGCATGCCAACATGTACTGTAACATACTGAAGCAGAGCATGATCCCTTCCTTTAGAGACTGGACCGCAGGGCAGTATTCCAACAGTATAACCACTCCAAACACACCTCCAAGATGACCACTGCGTTGCTAAAGAAGCTGAGAGTAAAAGTGATGGACTGGCCAAGCATGTCTCCAGACCTAAACCCTATTGCGCATCTGTGGAGAATCCTCAAATGGAAGATGGATGAGTGCAAGGTCTCTAACATCCACCAGCTCCAGGATTCCAGTAGCAACCTGTGAAGCTCTGGTGAACTCCATGTCCAGCAGGGTTAAGGCAGTGCTGGAAAATAATGGTGGCCACACAAAATATTGACACTTTGGGCCCAATTTGGACATTTTCACTTAGGGGTGTACTCACTTTTGTTGCCAGCAGTTTAGACATTAATGACTGTGTGTTGAGTTATTTTGAGGGGACAGCAAATGTACACTGTAATACAAGCTGTACGCTCACTACTTTACATTTTAACAAAGTGTAATTTCTTCAGTGTTGTCACATGAAAAGATCAAATAAAATATTTACAAAAATGTGAGGGGTGTACTTACTTTTGTGAGATAAAAAAAAAAAAAGAAATATATATATATATATATATATATATATATATATATATATATATATATACATACACACTCTGCATTCAGTGTAGACTATATATACAGTGCATTCGGCAGTATACAGTATATAGTACAGTGTCGTTTGGTTTTCCAAAAAATCCCCATCATGTGCGGAGGGCCACCAAGGATAGGTAGACTCTCCCAGGCTACTAAAAGAGTGCAAGCAGCCTCTGTGTGTACAGTGAAAAGTGGTGGTGGCTGACATGGTGCACTCTCTGCAGGCAGGTCACGCTTGTCCTTTTTTTCTGCTGTTGGCCGTGTTATTGAGCAACAACATGCAGAAGAGTTGGTGGAGTGGATAACTAAGCCGTCCTCATCCTCCTTATCCTCTGTCACCCAGGCTCATGCTAGTTTGTCTTCCAATGCAGTTGCCAAAGTGGCCTATTCCACCGGATCCTTGTCCACAGTTACTCCTTCCAGAGCCCCACCATCATGCACGGAGGAGTCACCAGAATTATTCAACCATAGTGTCGGTTGCATGATGGAGGATGCGCAGCAATTTGAAGGCTCCGATGTTGGTTCCCAGGTTGGGAAAGGGAGTAACGTGAGCCTAGAGAAAGGGGGTGCCACAGAAGGACAAGAAACTAGCAGTCATGTTCCTCCAGCTGCAGCATACTGCCAAGTTTGCTTCAGTGATGAGGGGGGAGGGGATGATGAAGACACTGACTGTACTTGGGTGTCTGAGAGAAGAGAGGAGGAAAGTGAGGAGGAGGAGGAGGAGGCACAACTCCAATGAGGCAGGATGTCCTCCAGGGGCCAGCTTAAGGGCAGCCACCCTATTGCATCACACCACAGAGCTCTACAGGTGCAGAGTGCTGCTGACTACCCTCTAACCTCCAAAAGTTCAATGGTGTGGGTTTTTTTCAACACTTGTGCAGTAGATCGCACCGTTGCTGTTTGCAGTGTCTGAAGCAGATCAAGCCTGGCCGGAACAGCAGCCACTTGGGCACCACATGCTTGACAAGACATATGATGACCAGCCATGTAGTCCGTTGGCAACAGCATCTCAAAGACACACATCATAAAACAAGGTGGACGTCTCCTTGCTACTCATCTGTGACCTCAGCCCCTTCTATACCTCCAGCCCTCTCAAAAGCCTGCACTGAGAGGAATGAAGGTATAGCAATGGTTGCCACAAGTACTTGCAGCCAATCTGCTAGCAGTACACCACCAGTTGATTTCAGCAGGCAAATTTCCCTACTCCAGTTGCTGAGCCGTAAAAAAATACTGCATCAGCCATCCACATGCTCAGTGTCC
Source organism: Glandirana rugosa (assembly GCA_018402905.1). Lineage (NCBI taxonomy): Eukaryota > Metazoa > Chordata > Amphibia > Anura > Ranidae > Glandirana > Glandirana rugosa. The sequence continues at coordinate 387,129 of BLSH010158757.1, read as the reverse complement.
AACTGTTAGCTTAGCCAAATTGCTAGCACACAACTGCTGCCTTTTCAGCTGGTACACTCTGCCCCCTTTCGTGAATTTGTGGAATGTGCTGTACCACAGTGGCAGGTTCAAAAAAGAAATTTCTTTTCATTTAAGGCCATTCCATCTCTCTACCATAATGTGGAAGGCAATGTTTTAGCCTCCTTGGACAGGGCAGTCAGCAACAAGGCTCATATTACCACTGACTCATGGTCCAGCAGGCATGGTTAGGGATGTTACCTTTCCTTCATGGCACACTGGGTAACTCTACTGGCAGCTGGGAAGGATGCAGGACAGGGTTTAGTGCTGTATCTAGTTCCACCACCATGCCTCCAAACAAAGGTGGTGATTCTGCCAGATCTGCTTCCTCCACCCCCTGCTCTTTTTCTTCCTCTTTGGCTTCTTCTGCAGAAGTGTCCTCTGAACCAGCAGTGCTCCCTAAGCATTCAAGGGGCTAAAGCATTCAAGCAGTTAGGCTAAAAGATGCCATGTGGTGCTTCAGTTGGTCTGTCTAGACAGGACAGGAGCCACACAGGGGCAGAGATTCTGTCAGCTCTGCGGGGGCAGGTCAGAGGTGGTTAACCCCATGGCAGCTTGAGCCAGGAATGGTTGTATGTGACAATGGCACCAACCTTCTCTCTGCCAGAGACACTTGACACATGTTCCATGCTTGGCACACGTCCTGAATTTGTTGGTGCAGCGTTTCTTGACCAATTACCCAGGCTTACCAGATATTCTGAGGCAGGCCAGAAAAGTCTGTGGTCATTTTCGGTGGTCATACAATGCCAGTGCTCAGCTGGCTGACATTCAGCGGGAATTAAACCTGCCCACCAACTGCTTCATTTCTGATATGTCCACCAGGTGGAGCTCAACATTGGCAATACTGCAGCAGCTGCATGCACAGCAGAGGGCCATCAATGAGTACCTGTGTGAGTATGGCACCAGGATAGGCTTAGGGGAGCTTGGCTTCTTTTTGCCACACCACTGGTTACTGATCAAGGATGCATGCACTGTCCTGTCACCATTTGAGGAGGCCACAAGGATGGTGAGTGATGACAATGCCTGCATCAGTGACACTGCCCCTCTAGTCTTCCTGCTGGAGCACACACTTTGTGGAATTATGGACAGGGCACTTAAGGCAGAACAGCGGGAGGAAGAGGAGGACTTCCTTTCCTCTTAAGGCCCCCTTTATGCAAATAGCATTGCTGCAGGGCCACCAAACACACTGGAAAAAAAGGAGGAGGAGGAGGATTGTGTCAGCATGGATGTAGAGGATAACACACAGCAGTCTTCAAGGGATGGTTCTGAGTCCCCATAAACCCAAGGAGTTGTATGTGGCTGGGAGGAGGTAGTTCCTGATAGTGTCATCCTCAATGACCAAGAGGACTCTCATGCCTCCTCAAACTTACGCTGCGTGGCCTCCCTGATTTTGCAATGCCTGTGAAAAGACCAGAGAGTTTGTGCTATCAAGGAGAGGGTTCATTACTGGCTGGCAACACTTCTTGATACACTTTACAAGGGTAAAGTTGTAGAGCTCATCCTGCCTTCACAGAGGGAGCAGAGGATGAAACAACTTCAGGATACCTTAAAAAAAAGTTTGTGCAATGCCTTTCCAGGCCCTGGGAGTTTACCATCTCCTGGTGCTAGACCACGTGTTTCTGAGGCTTCCTTTAGTCAGAGGAAGATCGGTGAAGGTGGCCGCCTGACTGATGCCTTTAAACAATACTTCAGTATTCAGCGCCCAGGGCTGATAGGTTCAAGCAACCATAATCAGCGTCTGCATTATATGGTGCAGGAATATCTAGGAGCAAGAGCAGACTTGGAGACCTTTCCAAATAAGCATCCACTGAGTTACTGGGTCTTGAGGATGGACCACTGGCCGGAACTTGCTCAATATGCAATCAAGCTACTGGCCTGTCCTGCATCCAGCATTCTTTCTGAATGGACATTCAGTGCTGCTGGAGGGTTCATAATGGATCAGAGAGTGTGCCTGTCCACATACTCCATTGATAGGCTCACATTTATAAAAATGAATCAGTCCTGGATCAGCAGCTATCAAGCCCCTGATGCTGATGTAACTGATAGAATTTGCTAGGGATCTGGGATCCCTTGAAGACTGCCTATGCTGCCTATCCGATTCCTCCTAAATCCTGATAATGCTAGCTTCCAATAATATTTTGGGTTTAGGGCACCATCAACACCCAAGGCCCAATTTTTCTGCACCTGTTTAACAGGGGCATGTCATTATAATTTTTAAAATAATTTATAACAGCATGGCCTGTTCCTGCACCCAACAAGAATAAGTGTGAGGAGTTACAGTGTTCTGCCACCACCAACACCCAAGGTCCAATTGTCCTTCACCTGTTTGACTGGGGCATGTCATTACAATTTTTAAAATAATTTACAACAGCAGGGCCTGTTCTTGTGCCCAACAAGAGTAACTGTGGGGGGTTACACTGTTTTGCCACCACCAACACCCAAGGCCCAATTTTCCTGCACCTATATGACTGGGGTATGTCATTTCAATTTTTGAAATAATTTTTAACAGCAGGGCCTGTTCCTGCACCCAACATGAGTAGCTGTGAGGGGTTACAGTGTTCTGCCACCACCAACACCCAAGGCCCAATTTTCCTGCCCCTGTTTAACAGGGGCATGTCATTACAATTGTAAAGAGTGCAGTCCCAGTAGTATATATAATACAGTTCAGACTATATGGTGCAGTCAGTGTAGTATATATAACACGGTGTACTGAAGTAGTTAAGGGGAACCCTATGACAGAATTAGGAAAAAAATGGCAGGGGGTCCCCCTCAAAATCCATACCAGGCCCTTCAGATCTGGTATGGATTTTAAGGGGAACCCCGCGACAAAATTTAACAAAAAATTGCATGGGGGTCCCCCAAAATCCAAACCAGGCCCTTTTCCGAGCATCCAACCTGGCAGGTCAGGTTGGGGGGGATGAGCGAGCAACCCCCTGAACCATACCAGGCCACATGCCCATAACATGGGGAGGGTGCTTTGGGGTCCCCTCAAAGCACCTTGTCCCATTGTTGATGGTGACAAGGTGCTCTTCCTGACAACCCTGGCAATTGGCTGTCGGGGTCTGTGGGCAGGGGGCTTATCAGAATTTGAAAGCCCCCTTTAACAATAGTTCATCTTCTGTTGTCAGTTAATAAGACATGAACTATGCATGGGTTATGTTTTTTTTTCTTTTTTGGAGACCTTATCTAAATGTGCAATGTGTGGAAATTATTATACAAGAGGCAGTAAAACTTTTTTGCCATCTTCCACACCTCCTGTTTGATATTGTATTGACTGATGTAACAGGTCATCTAGAATTGAAGCAAGGACATTTTTTGCTGCATCATGGGGACTATAAATTAAATACATTGAAATGTTTAACTAATTGAATGGGGAAACAATGTTAACCACCTTGGAGCAAATCAATCACAAAGTAATTTTATGATATGTATTGAAATGTTCACTAATACAAAAATATATATATTTTTTCTGTGCATTTATACTGATTGAGACTCATTGAGCCAACCTTTGTAAATTAAAGACAAAATGCTTCTAGGAAATACAGCTCTCGGCAAACATTTGAAAAGTGACCTCCAACATATATGCAGTTATACAGTATGTATAGCCAACTACTTAATTCCTACCCATCAATAACTACATCACATAAATCCCTGACATTTCAAATCAGAGCAAGGATCAAATAAGCGAATAGACAGAAAAAGAAATTTGCTTATTATGGGCTTTATTTCTTGAGCACATAAAATGTGCAAGATGGGATACATTATTTGTTATAGTGATGAAGGTGTGATGTAAGATTTGGCCACCAGAAGTGATTGGGCAGTAATATATCAGTATGCAGTATTTCCAATAAGAGAAAATTCTATATGGCAAGTTTTTTACAGTTCAGAATATTTTTTCTGTACATTTTAGTGTGTCTAAGCAGAACAGAAAACAACTACAGAATGGATAGTTGACTCAGTGATCAGACAGAGAGTAACTGTAACTTGCAGTTTATTAAATAGATACAGCATTAGAATAAATATCACATAAGGATCAGAATAGCAAACAACATGCATACATTTTAGACTAATACAAAACAGATTTTGGGGGAATCCATAGTGGAGAAGGATCTGGGGGTTCTGGTAGATCATAAGCTTAATAATGGCATGCAATGCCAAGCTGCAGTTTCCAAAGCAAGCAAAATCCTTTCTTGTATTAAGAGAGGTATGGACTCCAGAGATAGAGACATTATTTTGCCCCTGTACAAATCATTAGTAAGACCTCATCTGGAATATGCAGTTCAGTTTTGGGCACCAGTTCTCAAAAAGGATATCGGGGAACTGGAGAAAGTGCAGAGAAGGGCAACCAAACTAATAAAAGGCATGGAGGAGCTCAGCTATGAGGAAAGATTAGAGGATCTAAATTTATTCTCTCTTGAGAAGAGGAGATTAAGGGGGAATATGATCAACATGTACAAGTATATAAGTGGTCCATATAGTGAACTTGGTGTGGAGTTATTTACTTTAAGGTCATCACAAAGGACAAGGGGGCACTCTTTACGTCTAGAGGAAAAAAGATTTCATCTACAAATACGGAAAGGTTTCTTCACAGTAAGAGCTGTGAAAATGTGGAATAGACTCCCCCCAGAGGTGGTTTTGGCCAGCACGGCTGATTGCTTTAAAAAAGGCCTGGCTTCTTTCCTTAATGTAAATAATATAACTGGGTACTAACATCTTTAGGTAAAGTTGATCCAGGGTGAATCCGATTGCCTCACGGGGAATCAGGAAGGAATTTTTTCCCCCTTTATAGCAAATTGGATCCATGCTTTGCTGGGGTTTTTTGCCTTCCTCTGGATCAACTGTGGGTGAAGGATTGTATATGGGATTATTTGGTTGTATGTGTGTGTGTGTGTGTATGTATATATGTATGTGTATATGTGTATATATATATATGTATATACATTTTTTTTTTTTTTTGTTAAACTGGATGGACTTGTGTCTTTTTTCAACCTGACTAACTATGTAACTATGTAACATGGACATAAAGCTGCACAAAAATTGACCCTTTACAGCAGTTTCTCTATGGCTCAATAAGGGTAACATGTGGCTGCACAGTCTTTATGAGGTGCTACAGCAACGGAGAGGCTATCTGAGAATGACTACTTCAGTAAAACAGTTCAGAACATAGCTACTTGCAATTTTACAATTTTATATGTTTTCCTTCACAGTGAAGGTAGCTCTGGTAACACAGGCAGACAACTGGAGGGATCTTAGGCCTGACACAGGTGAACCACCCACTGGAACCTGAGTACTCAGAAAGCAATTGAGGAGGTGTCCCTGACTTCTGGAAAGCTGTGCTCTATCAGGCTCTGTAAGGTTTATCATTTAACAACCTATAGCAGTCTCCTTGTATGTCCTAAGGACTGTAGGCATGGTGCTATATTCATAGAGTTGGGATGCTTTCCAGCAAACCAGAGACAGAGTTTACCTACTGTGTCAGATGATTTCAAGGCAGTAACCTGTTTTCAAAGTGATCATAAACACAAAAGAAGAGTCAAAATCTAGAGGATGAGTTTGTTCAGTTGTTATAGGTGAATTCTACCCATGGGAGGAAGGAGACTGGTTTAGTTTGCTTTTCAGATATAAAGCAGCAGAAGAGGCCTTCTATGGACTGGTTAGTGCATGCTGTTTGCTAGTTTGATTGCCTGTTATATGGGAAGCAGACAGATAGGTCAATTCCCAACCAAGCACAGAAGGCCTTCCACAACTGGGAGACAAAAGTTGACAAAAAAAATCCTCAGTCAGAGAAAATGTTCACTGGAACGACCTGAAGCCTGACGTAACAGCTTTGTCCATCTCTGTTCAAGCATCACTTATTTCAAGCTCTGTTCAGGAATTTGAAGAAATAGTACATTGTCTCCACTCCAAAAGCCAAATCCCCTGGTTTCCATTTTAAAAATCCAAAATACTTCCCTCTTGCTAAAGTGAGGATAATGATACCCCCCTTGAGTGAGTTTATCTACCCCTATATTATTTGTACCCTAAAAGAGATCAAATCTCCTTGATTGCAATCTACAAAATATCTCACTCTAGTTGTATTCTTATGAGTTCTAATATTGGAGAGATGGTCCCTGACATGATCACATAGGCACCTTGTGCTTCCTCCCATGTATTGTTTACAACAGGCTGTACATGAAATGATATACACTGCATATCTAGTTTGACAGTTTACTAGTCGTTTTATTTCTACCTGAAAACTCATTGGTGTATGACCTGATAAAACGAGAATCATCCAAACTTAAATCGTGTGCAGAATCCAGAATACCAGAATTGCGGCAAAACGTGGGACGTGGGAAGTTTATGCCTGTGATTCAAATCGCCCAGCTGTGAATGGAGCCTAAGGGCTCATGTGCACTATAGCTTCTAAACTTGAGTTTAGGAGCTTTTGGCATTTTTTTGCCAAAGCTCCTAAACTCTACTCCATAAAAGCCTACGTGTCCTTGCACACATAGGCTTTTGCAAGTTTAGAATCTGCTGAGGTTAGAGAAGGTTCAACCTCCCTCAATCCCCCTCTCCTGAACGCGTAAGAATCACGTTCAGGATAAGAACATTTGGATTGCCGACAGCAAAAAGCGGGAAAAATCACAATAAAACCATAGCATGGGTTGTCCCATTTTTGTCGGTGGGCAACCTAGTCTGTGTGTACATGATCACATGATCCCTAAGAAGTCTCCCACAGACATGTCCTGTTTCACAAAAAAAAAAAAACACAAGACTGTCAAGATAACAATAAAACAAAAATAGGGCTTCTAAATGGTATAAATGAGTTTGTATAATTAAAGATGCGATGCTCCTCTCACCAACCCATATATAGGTTAGTGTAAGTTTGTGCAAGTTTTGCACCCATGAAAGCACCATGCCTCCGGAGATAATACACTCAAGTCAAGCATAAAAAAAAAATAGTTGTGAGTAGAGTTGAGCGAACCCGGACTGTAAAGTTCGGGTCCGTACCGGACTTTGGGGTGTCCGTGCCCCGAACCCAATCCCAGACATTAAAAAAAAGTCCGGGATCGGGTTCGGTATTCGGGTATTGTTGGCGCCTTTTCTATAGCTGCTGGGCAGCCAATCAACAAGCTTTTCACTAGTTTGCCCTTAGAAGCCATCACAGCCATGTCTACTAATGGCATGGCTGTGATTGGCCAGTGCATCATGTGACCCAGCCTCTATATGAGGCTGGAGTCACGTAGCGCCACGTCTCAGATCGTCTCAGACTAGAGTAGGGAGAGCTTCGTGACGGTGCTGTGATGGAAAAATTAGCGTTCACAACCATCTCAGACTGCATTAGGGAGACCTTCATTGCGGTCCTGTGAGGCAGACATTAGCGTTCAGAACCATCTTATAGTGCATTAGGGAGATGTTCCTGTCTGTGCTGTGAGGGAGACATTAGCGTTCAGAACCATCTTATAATGCATTAGGGAAACATAACTGTTGGTGCTCTGAGAGAGAGATTATCATTCTAAAATCATCTACTACTGCATTAGGGAGACGTTCCTGTTGGTGCTCTGAGGGAGAGATTATCATTCTAAAACCATCTACTACTGCATTAGGGACAGGTTCCTGTCGGTGCTCTGAGGGAGAGATTATCATTCTAAAACCATCTACTACTGCATTAGGAAGAGGTTACTGTTGGTGCTGTGAGGGAGAGATTATTGTTATAAAACCATCTACTACTGCATTAGGGACAGGTTCCTGTTGGTGCTCTGAGGGAGAGATTATCATTCTAAAAGCATCTACTACTGCATTAGCGACAGGTTCCTGTTGGTGCTCTGAGGGAGAGATTATCATTCTAAAACCATCTACTACTGCATTAGGGAGATATTCCTGTTGGTGCTCTGAGGGAGAGATTATTGTTCTAAAACCATCTACTACTGCATTAGGGAGAGGCTCCTGCTGGTGCTCTGAGAGAGAGTTTACCATTCTAAAACCATCTACTACTGCATTAGGGACAGGTTCCTGTTGGTGCTCTGAGGGAGAGATTATCATTCTAAAATCATCTACTACTGCATTAGGGACAGGTTCCGGTTGGTGCTTTGAGGGAGAGATTATCATTCTAAAAGCATCTACTACTGCATTAGGGACAGGTTCCTGTTGGTGCTCTGAGGGAGAGATTATCATTCTAAAAACATCTACTACTGCATTAGGGAGAGGCTCCTGTTGGTGCTCTGAGAGAGAGTTTACCATTCTAAAACCATCTACTACTGCATTAGAGAGAGGTTCCTGTTGGTGCTCTGAGGGAGAGTTTATCGTTCCAAAACCATCTACTACTGCATTAGGGAGAGGTTCCTGTTAGTGCTCTGAGGGAGAGTTTATCGTTCTAAAACCATCTACTATTGCATTAGGGAGAGGTTCCTGTTGGTGCTCTGAGGGAGAGTTTATCATTCTAAAACCATCTACTACTCCATTAGGGAGAGGTTCCTGTTGGTGCTCTGAGGGAGAGTTTATCATTATAAAACCATCTCCTACTGCATTAGGGAGAGGTTCCTGTCGGTGCTGTGTGGGGGAGATTATTGTTCTAAAATCATCTCATACTGGTGTAGGGATAGGTTCCTGCTGCTGGTATGAGCGGCGCATTTCTTGCACAAAAATTAAAAATGCATCTACAATTTTCTTTTTTTTAAAAAAAAAAGAATAATAATTTATTATTCTTTTTTTTTTAGTATTAATAAATCGTGCTACATAGTACATTTGTGTCCAGAATGAGGAGAGCGTCATATAAGGGACATGGTCGTGGTGCTGCTGGTGCAGCTGGTGTTGGTGGTGTTGCTGAAGCTCCTGTTGCAAGGATAGGACGTGGTCGATCTGTGCCAGCTACACACACAAGTGAGACACCTTCCTCAGGTAGCCGACAGAACCTTCAACGTTATATGGTAGGCCCGAATGGCGCTCAACAAATGGTGAGGCCTGAACAAGTACAGGCGATAGTAGATTGGGTGGCTGAAAATGCCTCCAGTTCCTTCACATTGTCTACCGCCCGGTCCCTTGATGAAAGCTCAGAGTTGGCACCTGAACCCCATGGCCATCTGTCTTTCACCACAGAACCTTGTAAATCAGCTAAGCATTCTGAGCCTCAAGTCATGGAGCAGTCTCTTATGCTTTTTGATGACTCTGCTAGTGTGCTTTCCGTGGGCCATCCACATAGCCCTGCCCCAGAAGTGGAAGACATTGAGTGCACTGATCCCCAACCACTTCTGTTGTAGGATGAGGACATGGAAACACCACCGCAGCACGTCTCTGATGATGACGATACAAAAGTGCCAAATGCTGCGGCTTTCCTCAGTGTGCAGACTGACAAGGAGGGCAGTGGTGAAGGGTGGGTATAAGATGATGTGGAGGATGATGAGGTCCTAGACCCCACATGGAATGAAGGTCATGCGAGTGGCATGTGCAGTTTGGAGGAAGAGGTGGTGGTCACACAGAGGCACCAGCACAGCAAAAGAGGAAGCAGGTTGCAAAAGCGGAGAGAGCGTCCCCTAGACAGTATGCCTGCTACTACCCACCGCACCCAGGGACCTAGCACACCAAAGGCGGCTCAAAGGCGTTCCACGGCGTGGCAGTTCTTCAGACAATGTGCTGACTACAAGACACAAGTGGTTTGCACACTGTGCAATGAGAGGCTGAAGCGAGGCACAAATGTTCTAAACCTGAGCACAACCTCCATGACCAGGCATCTAAATGCAAAGCACTTGCTGCAGTGGAATAAGTACCTCAAAATCCAAGAAAGGTCTCGGCCTCTTCCTCCACCTCTACAGTGCCAGTGTCACCTGCCACCCAGCAAACAGATGATGTGACAGCAACGCCACCATGTCCGCCACCGCCCCGAAGCATTTCCACACGGTCCCATGGAAGCTTACAGCTCTCCATCTCCCAAACACTGGAGAGAAAGAGGAAATACCACCATACCCACCCGCGATCCCTGGCCCTGAATGCCAGCATTTCAAAATTCCTGGCCTTTGAAATGCTGTCATTCCGTCTGGTGGACACAGACAGTATTAAAAACTTGATGGCAGTGTCTGTCCCACAGTACGTGGTTCCCAGCCGCCACTACTTTTCCAGGCGAGCCATCTGTAGCAAGGTCCACATAACCACTGATACGTGGACCAGAAAGCACGGGCAGGGACGCTATATCTCGCTAACTGCACACTGGACAAATGTAGTGGCGGGTGGGCCTGAGGCGGCTAGCCTTCCACCACCGAGTATTGCAGGGCATTTCTCTTTGCCTCCTTTTGCCTCCTCCTCCTACTGTGCTTCCTCCTCCTCCTCTACCACCTCCTCATCCGCTCAGTGTAACACCTTCACCACCAACTTCAGCACATCCAGGGGGAAACGACAGCAGGCTGTTTTAAAACTGATATGTTTGGGGGATAAACCCCACACTGCGCAGCAGCTGTGGATGGGCATTGAACAACAGAACGATGAGTGGTTGTTGCCACTGAGCCTCAAGCGCAGCCTGGTGGTGTGCGATAATGGGCGAAATCTCATAGCAGCTCTGGGCCTAGCCGGTTTGACGCACATCCCTTGCCTGGCGCATGTGCTGAATTTGGTGGTGCAGAAATTTCTAAAAAACTACCCGGATATATCAGAGCTGCTGCAGAATGTGTGGGCCGTCTGTGCGTGCTTTTGACGTTCTCACCCTGCTGCTGCTCGCCTGTCTGCGCTGCAGCGGAACTTCGGCCTTCCCGCTCACCGCCTCCTATGCGACGTGCCCACGAGGTGGAACTCCACCTTGCACATGCTGGAGAGACTGTGCGGGCAGCAGCAGGCAATAGTGGAGTTTCAGCTGCAGCACGCATGGGTCAGTTGCTCTGCAGAACAGCACCACTTCACCACCAACGAGTGGGCCTCCATGCGAGACCTGTGTACCATATTTCGGTGTTTCAAGTACTCCACCAACATGGCCAGTGCTGATGACACTGTTCTCAGCGTTACTATCCCACTTCTATGTCTCCTTGAAAAAAACACTTCGGGCGATGATGGAAGAGGATATGGCACAGGAGGAAGAGGAGGAGGAAGAGGGGTCATTTCCACAGTTATCAGGCCAGTCATTCACAAGTGGCTCGGAGAGTGGGTTCCTGCAGCAGCATAGGCCAGGTAAAAAATTTTCAAGCCAGGCACAGTTTTGGAGGATGAGGTGGACGAAGAAGATGATGAGGAGGAGGAGGAACCGTGTTCACAGCATGGTGGCACCCAACGCAGCTCGTGGGCATCACTGGAGCGTGGCTGGGGGGATACAGAGGACACAGATGATACACCTCCCACAGAGGACAGCTTGTCTTTGCCTCTGGGCAGGCTGCCACACATGAGCGACTACATGCTGCAGTGCCTGCTCAACGACAGCTGAGTTGGCCACATTTTAACTTGTGCCAATTACTGGGTGGCCACCCTGCTGGATCCCCATTACAAGGACAACATGCCGTCCTTAATTCCATCACTGGAGCGTGATCGGAAGATGCGCGACTACTAGCGCACGCTTGTAGACGCACTGCTGAGGGCATTCCCAAATGACACAGGGGGCTCTGTGGAAGCACAAGGCAAAGGCGGAGGAGGAGGAAGAGGTCGCCAATGCAGCTGTGGCACCGCCAGCACCTAAGAAGGCAGGGTTAGCATAGCCATAATGTGGAAAAGCTTTGTCAGTAGCCCGCTACAACAAACAGCACCACCAGCTGATAGGCAATGTCTTAGCAGGAGGCAGCATTTCAGCAACATGGTGGAACAGTATGTGTGCACAGACCTACACGTACTGACTGATGGGTCTGCCCCATTCAACTTCTGGGTCTCCAAATTGGCCACATGGCCTGAGCTTGCCCTTTATGCCTTGGAGGTGCTGGCCTCCCCTGCAGTCAGTGTATTGTCTGAACGTGTGTTTAGCACGGCAGGGGGCGTTATCACAGACAAGCGCAGCCGCCTGTCCACAGCCAACGTGGACAAACTAACGTTTATTAAAATGTACCAGGCATGGATCCCACAAGATTGTCTGAATTCTGATTGTGCAGAATAGACAATTAGACCGGCCTCACACAGCCATTGGTATACTTGTTTTTTTTAATATGTCTCAATATTTTGGGGCTACCCCAATTAGAAAAAAAAAACAAACAAACAAATAACAGTGTTGGCTACCTCCTCCTCCTCCTCCTCCACCACTTCCACCTACACTGCCACGGTCACGGCCTAGTCAACCTCTAGGCTCCTACTCCACATCCACCTCCTCCTCCCATTTTTATTTTTTTGTTATTTCCCTATCCCCATTTGTTTGTAGGGCGCTTGTCCTACTCCTTACTCCAATTTTGCTTCCTTTTGCAGCCCTCTAGCCCTTTCCAGGACTTTTTTTACAGCCATTTTAGTGCCCAAAAGTTCGGGTCACCATTTACTTCAATGGGTTTTGGGGTCTGGGGTAAAGTTCGGGTCAAGTTCGGTACCAAACCCAAACTTTTCTGCGAAGTTTGGCCGAACCAGACGAACCCGAACATCCAGGTGTCCGCTCAACTCTAATTGTGAGTCAAAAGAAAATGGATGGCTTCCAAAAATTAACATCTTAGGTCTCGTTTAGACTTACGGTTGGGTAGTGGCAAAAATGCATGGTTGAGCAGCATTTTTGCTGCCTGCCAACTGTCCCTCCTAAAGCAGCAATATGTAGCGGAGGGGGATGTTAAGGGATCAGTGGATGGCAAGCTCTCTCCCTTCTCCCTGCATTCACAGGATAGAGAAGCAGCACAGGGAGCCATTGTCTCCTGCTGCTTTCAATCACATCATCTGAGCAGGGAGGGGGTGGGGCCAAGCTATGGACACACACATCATGGCTCAGGAATGAGCCTGCATGTGTGTCCCTATAGGAAGTGGCCCTTTATGATGGCACAAAGAGAAGAAGAGGAGCCAAGAGTGCCAGCGGGGGACCCTAGAAGAGGAGGTTTGAGGCCATGGCACAGAGCAGCTGAGTATACTATTTTTTTTGTTTTAGGGTTACCCTGAAGCATTGAGTCTAAGTATTGCTCTTCGATATCAATGAGTGATCAGCCAAAGACCCTAGTGACCCTGGGTTACTTTTCTGAAAGTTGACACCAGTTCAATGCCCTTAGCATTGCCCCACCAGGGGTTGCAGGAGGTAGGATGGTCAGGGACAACTGGACCAGGGAGGCTGGATTAGTATAACTATCACAGGAACAGGCTTGACATGAACAGCTGGTATAGACAGACCAGTCGGGAACAGAAAGAATTAAAGCAGGCTGGTCTCTTGTCACGTTTTTGGGGTTGTTTTCGATATGTGCAAAGAGAGATCACACAAATACTTAAAAATATGACATTTATTACAAAGTAATGACAGATACAGATAAAGATAAAGAAAATATCAAGAATTGTTAACTAAAGGTGCATGTTTCCCGCCATGGGTCCCTTTCATGGCACAGGTGACCAGGACCAGACACATGCCTCATGGCCCTTCTGGGTGAGTCTAACTCGTATAGAATTTGGCTGTGGTAATATAGAACTTGTGTAAACCACCCCCAGCCAACACCCTGTAAGCAACAATATGACCTTTACATTCCTGAGGAGAGGGGGCTAGCTTGACCATATAAGGCAGTTTAAATGCCAATAAGTTGAGTCATGCAAGGTAACCAGAATATTAGAGGCTATAATAGATATTTGTGAGGCCAACCTTAACGAGGAATATAAAATATGCAATTTCCCCAATAGCTGGTGATGATGCAGGTTCGAGGAACACTGGTCACACTAGTCAGAGAATAGTGCAGTGGATGTTGGTCCTGGGCAACAGCAAGGTCTGACTCTATAGAGACTGGAACTGGTACAGTGGCTGAGGAGGTAGTGGACAATGACAGAATGGTGTGGATTGGAAACAATTTCTGTTTATTTTTAGGTTTAGACATTGGACTCCCAAGGGTGAATGAAAGGTACAAATCACTTAAATTGTTAACATAAAAGTAGAAGCATCAATGGGAAACTGTGAGGGTAAGGTAGCATTGGCAGGATAGGGTTTTTGAGTGGTTGACATGTGTTACAGGATTGTGGAGAGAGATTTCAGATAATAGGGGACGTACAGCTAGTGTGAGTAGGAACAGAAAGCTGTGAAGTAGGCAGATGTTGCTGTTATGTGTAACGGAGATGAAGATTTATGGGAATGCTTGTGTTTAGAGGTAGAAATGGAGCATATTAACTGGGGTTGGGGGTGATTGGTTGCAGTAGGAGTTGAATACAATTCAATTTACAATTTTCCCATTTGACTAAAGAATTCATCACATGAATACAATCCAGCAGATCCTCTCGTAAATACATTGAATCATGTTCATAAAAATAGGGTTTATCATCTTTTAGCAGCCAGACTAAAGACACAACCCGAGACACACTAAAAGGAGGAGAAAAATCATCACTGCAATAGTAACCAAGTAAAGCCTGCTGAGAGCAAATGTGAACCAGAAGCTGAATTTCATTAAATGAAACATTGTCTTAGTCAACTAAAGAATGAGCAATCCAACATCTGTTCATTAGTTTCTTCTTGTAATATCTGGCTGCCATATTTCCTTTCCTCTGTTGCTAGCAACATGTAGTAAAATACCTATCTGGATGCATCTTAGGGCAATAAGGCAGCAAATGTATATATATATATATATATATATATATTATGCTGCACTCCCTTAGTAGCTGGCACAACAACCCAACTAGTCGTGAACAAACAATATATAAAAGTGCCGCGCTAAAACTATGTGCACTAAAGTGTTTTAGTGCTCCCAAAATATAAAGTGCATATGTGTCATGTAAGTATAAACAGTAATAAATTATTTTATAGTCTCTATGTATTGTGTATCCACTTAAATTTATATTAATCACAACAAGTAGTAAATTAATAAATTAATCTTGAAGTGAATATATAAAATGATGCAATGTTCATAAACAGTTCATATCCAACGTGCAAGTGATCTTCACATTATAGTGACCAGGTATTAAGTGACTTGTATACACTGATTAGGTGCCTCCACCTTTAAGGGAATAGTTGGGTACGCTTACCCTAGGTCGGATTGATTTGGGCCCGTAGTAAGCTGTGTCGATACACCAACCAACAATGGACATCAATGGAAAGGACTTTCCGACTCAGACATATTCCTCATGGGTTATATAGAGCAGATTCTCATGGAAAACAAGAAGAGCCTTTGGCGATGAAAGCTCTGAAATGTTCACAGGGCTCTTTGATGGTCACTTCTTCAGATAATGATACAGATTAATCCTGTCATGAAAGTCATGAGGGATAAACCATTGCAGATTTCTTTCTGAAAATTATGGTTGTCTAGCCATTATGCTGACCCACTGGCTTCAGTACTTTCTGAATCGCTGACCTTGCAGGAAGCAGCAGCATACTCCTCTGTTGTTGAATTTGTCTTATAGTAAGCCAGCCAAACTACCCTCATTAAGAGATGGGTCTACTCTGCAGCAAAACACACATCTGCAGTCTTTACTCACTCTCAGCCTTAGTCAACTAAAGAATGAGCAATCCAACATCTGTTGACTAGTTTCTTCCTGTAATATCTGGCTGCCATATTTCCTTTCCTCTGTTGCTAGCAACATGTAGTAAAATACCTGTCTGGATGCATCTTAGAACAATAAGGCAGCAAATGTATACAATCAAAGTAACAGATCCCCTGTGCAGCCACTCTGGTCAATACTGGCTTCAGCATTATGTTAGGATACCACATGCTGGTATCCTGTAGAGCAGGTGTAACCAGATATGTGAGCTGCACAGAGGAGATGGGACTCAAAGCAAGTGTGAAAACAATGATTAAGTATACAGCAACCTATAGAACAAAGTACAGACCACTTAACTTATCTAACTGGCCAAAAATGCTTCAACGATATGTTGATGGTCAGCCAAAGACTGGGAATAAATCAGAATGTAATTCAGATAGACAATAATGAACTTGGCCAGGATGTCAATGCAGATGTCATTGAATTTCTAAAAAGACAGAGGGCATTACCAAGTACTCATAGTGCCCATTTCTGGTATTGAAGGCTGTCTTCCACTCATCTCCCTCATGAACTAAGTTGTGTTCCAACTGAGATCAAGTTTGGAAAAAATACAAGCTCCTTGAACATGGCTGAATAGCTCAGTGATAAAAGGAAGTTGGTATTGGCTGAAAATGTTTATAAAATTAAAGTGGAGCTCCACCCAAAAGGAGAAGCTGCACTTGTTTGTACCCTCCACTGCCACATTGAACACTTTTTATGGGGGGGGGGGGCCTGGTTTTGACAGGTACCTGCTCCCACTTCTGGCTCAGATTGCCATGGCAAACTAAGTTGGAAGTTTGCCCCCTCCTTCCCCCGCAGTCTTCTGGGACATATCACAGGTCTCAGAAGACTGCGTGACCATTCACAAGGCGCAGCATGTGCAGTAGGAAATGAGCTGTGAAGCCACACACTTCACTTCCTGTTTCCTTTACTTCAGATGCTGGCGCCTGCACCTGAAGCCGAATGAAGAATTGGATCGGTTGAAGACATTACTGGATCAAGGGGCAGATAAGTGTCCTTAAAAGAGTTGTAATGGCAGAAGGTTTTTTAACGTAATGCATTCTATGCATTAAAATAAAAAACATTTTGTGTGTAGCAGCCTCCCCAGCACCCCGATATTACTTACCTGAGCCCCTTCTCTCTCCAGAGATGTCCACAAATGTCTAAGCAGTCCAGTACACTCCTCCTGATTGGCTGAGATGATGCAGCGGCACTATTGGCTCCTGTGGCTGTCAATCAAAGTCAGTCAACCAATCAGGGGAGAGAGGAGGAGGGGCCGGGCCGGGCTCCATGTTTGAATGGATACATAGAGTTTTGACTCAGCTCGAGTGCCCCTATAGAAAGCTGTGGGGGCACTCAATAGGAGGGAGGGGCCATAAGCAGCAAAGAGGGACCCGAGAAGAGGAGGATCCAGGCTGCTCTGTGCAAAACCAACTGCACAGAGGGAGTAAGTATGACATGTTTGTTATGTTTTTTTTTAAAAACTAGACTTTACGATCACTTTAACTAAAAGTTAGCAGCTACAGTATTTGTAGCTGCTGACTATTTTTTTTTTTCTGGGAGAGTCTGGAGCTCCACTTTAAGAGCTCTATAGACTGTATATGGCCTGATGAAGCCAGGGAAAAGAAACCTGCACCCGCAGGAAAAGATGAGGGCACATTAATCATTTGCAAGTTTTCCTATATATAGGCCTTAGTGATGGGCCGAACACCCCCAGGTTCGGTTAGCGCCAGAACTCCCGAACAGAGAATACATTTGGACCCAAGACGTAAACTCTGTTAAAGTCTATGGGACCCGAACACGAAAAATCAAAAGTCCCCATTTTGAAAGCTTATATGCAAGTTATTTGCCATAAAAATGGTATGGGGGCCCAGGTACTGCCCTGGGGACATGCATCAATACAAAATTTTTTTTTAAAAAATATCATTTTTAAAAGAGCAGTGATTTTAATGATGCTTAAAGTGAAACAAAAATTAAAAATTCCTTTAAATATAGTGCCTGGAGGGTCCCCTTAGTCTTACTATAAAGTGGTGCATCTGTACCATGTATAGAACCTGCTGCAGCAAAACCAACATATGTAAAGAAACAAAATTACATTTAAATTGACTTGCAGTTGCAAGTTATTGCCGGCAATAAAAAAAGGGGAAAAAAATGGCCTGGGGTCCCCCCTTCCAAGCATATCAGGCCCTTTCAGTCTGGTATGGGTTTTAAGGGGAACCTCAGGCCAAAATCTTTTTAAAAATGGCATGCAGTCCCCCCAAAATCAATACCAGACCCCTATCTGAGCACACAGCCTAGCAGGCAAGGAAAGGGGGGGACACCCCCTCTGAACTATACCAGACCACATACCCTCAACATGCAGCCCTGCCCCCCCCACCCCAAAGCACCAGCCCCCATATTGAATGTACCTCATATTCATTCACATAGGGGGCGGAATCTGTGAGCCCCCAGATCCCAATAAGCCCCCTGTCCGCAGACCCCCACAACCACACCCCAGGGTTGTGGGGAAGAGGCCCTTATCCCCATGAACATGGGGACAAGGTGCTTTGGGGTGGGAGTGGAGCCCCCCTGCCCCAAACACCCCCCACATTGAGAGCATGTGGCCTGGTATGCTTTAGGGGGCGCTTGGTAGTCCCCCCTTCCCTGGCCTGCCAGGCTGCATGCTGGGATAAGTGTCTGGTATAGTTTTTGGGGGAACTCCATGCTTTTTTAATTTTGGTGTGGGATTCCCCAAAAATCCATACCAGACCCAAAGGGCAACCCCGATTTTCTATTGCTCGCGAATTCTGCAATTTTATTTTAATTTAGTTGTCAGCAGTCAAGCCTGCTGATAGCCCATGACTTATCCATTGTTAAGGACGTGGCAGCCAGCTTTCCAGCCCTGCTCCTTAACAGCCTATTAACTGTGTGCTCAGCGGGATGTTGGGGCCAAACTTATGCTCGAACCAAACCATTCACCTACCCCTAATAGGCCTTCATGGCTGTGTTTTCAGGTCCCGAGAGGGAGTAAACTTGACCTTTAGGTGGAGAGGTACTGTGAAGTAAATATATTGAAAAGTCATAAGGCCGATACAAAGGTTGGTCAGCAGCAAAACATCAGTCCTCTGAGTGACACAAATGATACTCGGGTTATGTGCACTTAACTATGGATAGCCCAAATTAAGAGAGCCAGAGAGCAGGTGAAGTACGAGATCAGCTCCTAATGACAGGCTCCAATTGCAAGCTCTGGCAAATGCAATTGGTAGTTAATTCTACTTTGGGCTAGAGGACTGTTACTGATAGTAAACAGGAAAAAATTTAAAAATAACTTATTGTGCTCCATAAGGAAAAAGAGCAGGGCTTGACAAACCCCTCCCACTCCACTAGGCCTTGGTTTTTTCCAGTTTATTTGAATGACTGGCCTTTGATACCACCAAAGAGGCCGAGGTTCCTTCTAGGAAGCATCTCTTGGATGGAAAGTCAAGTTACCTCATTCTGCATAGATTCACCCCATAAAGCGTGGGCAACTGAAACATCAGAGAAAGGCAAAGAAAAAAGCAAACAATGATGAGAGGAACATGTGGCCATTCTTTCTGTGCCCCACTTTTGTAGACTCCGATCAATACAAACTGCCAGCTGCATGGCTTCTTCAAGCATCTCAGGTGCGGGGTGATTGACCTGTTCAATTGTGATTGCATTGGACAGTCCCACTCTAAACTGGCTATGAAGTACTGTATCATTTCAGACCTGGGTCCATCTACAGAACTCGAAAAAATATTGCTTGATGAGAAGTCAGCCTTAATGTAAAATGCAAAGGTTTGCTTCTGCCATGTGCACATTATCATGGCTATTGTAAAAGAGACTTTATTTAAGAATGAATACACAGAAGTCAGATAATGGATCCCTTGGAAGAGAGATATTACAATTTTAACTAGCTGTTGTTCAGAACAGGACAATTGGGGGCTGAGCTGAAAATACATCTTACAAGAGTTCTTAAATCTAGAAATACAGCCAGTTACCAGTGAAACCGTTTGGCAAACAGTTTCAGGCTCAGATTCAGGGGCCACAAAGACCACAGAAATATGGGCTAGCTGCAGTTGAGAAATCAAACTGTGAGTGTTTGGATGTGGTTGTTCAGTGTATAGTGTCCATCAGCAAATAGTTGGACCTGTGTCAGATCTATCGCCAATGTGTTTTGGGCTTGTGATAAAGGTTTACCAGTTCCTCTTTTGTGAAAATAGCAGTACTTAAGTGCAGGTTCACCTATAGCTGCCACTTTTCAGGGAGTATCCATAATCAGAAAGTCAGACATGTTAACTGGTTCCTTCCCGGCAGGCTAGTTCTGACAGTGGAGGGCCTCTCACTTTGCTGCACATAACTTGGTCAACTATTTCTACTTCATCCATTGTGGCTTCGCTAAGTTCCTGAGGGAGGGAAGCAAAGGAATTTATCACACCTGGGTGTGTGTTTATCATAGGTGTGCGCAGCCTATTGCATTAGGGTGTGCACCCCAAAGCTCAAACAATAATGCGTGTGATATATATATATATATATATATACTGTATATATAGCAGTAAGGCAATGGACAGTGCAGAGGTTGGAGTCAGCAGAGCAGTGCATGGCATCAGTAGGGCAGAGATTGGTGTTAGTAGCTTTTTATTATTTATATTTTTATTATTACTTTTTCACAATAATGTTTTATTTATTATTTTTTACAATTTTTTTTAGGGGGGCATTGGTGAAATATCAGGGTCTCACTTTTGGGACAGAGAAAGGGACTGAGGGCAGAGATTCCCCAGTCCCTTTCTGTGCAGCCAATCAGCAAGAGAAATCTGCACAGCACAGGGTGATTAGGGTGTGCCCAGGCACACCTGGCACATCCTGTGCACACGCCTATGGTGTTTAGCTGGCCTGTGGTGAGTACCTGGACACTCCACAACAAAAGTACCTTTCCTTAAATTTCACAACTAAAAAGCATAATCATTGCACACTGTATTAAACAATTATAGCAAAACTGCAAGCACTTTTTGCGTTGTGTAAACTACAGTATATATATATATATATATATATATATATATATATATTACAGCATCTCAGTATTTAGTCATAATAATCACATACTACCAATTGTACTAGTATCATAATAGGATTGGAGCCAGCACTATCTACATACAGTGTGTGTATAGCTTTTCAGCATTTGGGATAGCTTATTAAAAGCAAGATCTCTGAATTGATTCTATGATTCAATGTGTAGAAAACTGACACATAAATAAATTACTACACCAGCACACAATGTAAGAAATCAACCACGTATATAAAAAAAAAGAGTGCTTGAAGCATTTTTACCATCTTTTAAATCAACACAATCATACCATATCAATTTTATAACAAGTACACCAAGCCCAGAAGGTATAATAAAATTGATAAACCTTGACATCATTGCTTTAGGATTTCAGCTCTCCTTTTAACTCTTACAGCTTTGTTCAGCAGCTATAAGGTATAACGAACATGTGAACAAACATTTTATGACTTTGGATGTCAAAAAGCAATAGCTTTAACCAGACCAACTAATTAGTGCCAACAAGAGGTCTGCTTATGAGTCTTTTTAAAATTCATGACTGTCATATCTTGCAGGCAAGGAAAAAGGAAGCTAGGTTTTAGAACCGGGAATTGTGGTTCTGTACTAATGTGATAAGAGGGAAATAATGAAAACATACATATTGGCAATTTTCAAAGTATGGTATTTCTACTGTATCGCAGCCTTGTTAATATGATATGAAAGTCATTATTGAATTTTGGATTCCGTTTCAAGCAGAGTGTGGAATGCTAATGCATGGTGAACATGAAATAAAAATACAAGAGGTTTTTCCATGTCTCTGATGTGACTCTTTCAATTATGGGAAAATATTTTTAGTGAACAGGTAATTAATATGTAAAATATTAGCTGCAGGCCAGATAAGATTCTGATTTTATGAAGGTTTTTTTACTCTACAGTACATTACCAACTTGCAGCTGCCATATGAAAGTAACTTTTTTGGTTTTTGCCATTTGATGCATACTTCCAGCTAGGGAGATGGCACAAGTATGCAGTTCTTAAATTATGACTAAAGCCAAAAAAAATTTTTTCAGTTTGAATAGAGAGATTTCTATTCACTGGTAGACTCAACATGAAGTTAAAGTATACAGTATCTTTCCAACAGGCAGAGGGACATTTCCTCTTTAACAGTTATCTTGGAAACAGGTTTCCCCCATTGGAAGATTTCTACTTTATTTTTGTTCTGGTGCCAATTCAATATTTTTTGGATTTTCCTTCATTTTCATTCCCAGTGACACTGGCGATCAGGACGGTTAGAGAGTGTGAATCTCCATGTAAGCATTTGAATTAGCCATGTAAGCAATGGAGCAAGGTGATAGTTACATCACTGACTAAATACAGCCATGGCCATAGGCCATTACTATCACCATGTCCCGCCCCTTTAATATAAACCTAATGACAGCTCCAGTGAGAGTATGGGTCATCATGGAGACCCATGTAGTCATGGAGGTTTTTTCCAACGATCAGTGGGCGGTGTCCATTGTGCTTGACGCTGGAATTACATTGCTAGATTTTTTGGGCAGTTTGCATTTTTTGATGAAGGACTTATTTGAAACGTATGTGTACTTATTTACAACTGACTACTGACTTACTTATTATGAAGGGGGTGGATATCTGAGGGCCTCCTTATCTTATATGAGGCTTCAGGGTTCCAATAGGTCCCTTTCCTACCCTCCACAACTTCCAGACCAGAGTTGTGCGGAAGATGCCCTTGTCCTCATCAACATGGGGCTTCCTGAGGTCTTGCACCCTAGTTTAATGCAAGAGAAGGCAAGAATAATAAAAAAACACGGCCGCACAGAGCGCCGCGTCACTCATTCACAGTGCTCTGTGAATTGAAAACTACAAGTCCCGACAGCTTTAGCGGCTTTTGGCTTGAAGTTCTCAATGAACTACAACGGCGCTTTGGAGCACAATGGTAGTTCATTCATGCTTCCTGTCAGAATGTATAGAGGAAGCAGATACACTGACAGGCCTGCAGGAGACCTGCTTGGCTTCAGCGATCTGCTGATCACTGGTGCAATGCTTTACAAGCTATTGCAACAAAAAAGAATAAATTCACTTTTTTTTCATGCAAAAAGATGTACATTTATTATTTTTTAGCAAAAGGTGAACTTATCCTTTAATTCATGATTAATAATATTATTACTATTATTTTACAGGATTTATATAGTGCCAACAGTTTCTGCAGCACTTTCTAAAATTTCCTGCAAGCTTAATTTAACCCTTAATGAGGGTCTATGTATTTCTGGGGGAGGAGGTCCCCATTGCATTATTTAGTAATAAAGGAAGCTTGCAGGGAAATGCATATTAACAGCAGTTTAAAAGTCTTTTTTCCCTTTGTAAACATCACTTTTATTATACTTCCTTACATTGTAGATATGCACTATTTCCTCAGATTTAAGCCCCCCCCCCCCTCCCAAGCAGGTTTTTAAAAGGAATAGTGCATCACTGTTCGCTGAAAATGTTTTTTTTTTGGCACATTTAGTACATGTTCCCCGTGGAAGTGCCAATCCCTTGGCCGTTAGCCTAAAAAATGGAGAACGTTGATTTGACAGCTTCAACTCCCATTGACTTCAGCATCCAAATGTTTTATATGTCCAGATGAACTTCTGCAAACCTAACCAAGGTATGTTTGTCTCATCCTGTGCCTTACTTTTTTCATATATATTTTGTGGGGAAGGTGACACAGACTTCTTTGTAAGTGTAATATGGACCAGTAGTCTTGCTTTGTAAGTGAGGATACTGAGGAGCACTCATAATTCACATCAGAGAGAAGAGAATAATGCCAGGTGAGCAAGAGAAATGGTAAGTACAGGGTGGGCCATTTATATGGATACACCTTAATAAAATGGGAATGGTTGGTGATATTAACTTCCTGTTTGTGGCACATTAGTATATGTGAGGGGGGAAACTTTTCAAGATGGGTGGTGACCATGGCGGCCATTTTGAAGTTGGCCATTTTGAATCCAACTTTTGTTTTTTCAATAGGAAAAGGGTCATGTGACACATCAAACTTATTGGGAATTTCACAAGAAAAACAATGGTGTGCTTGGTTTTAACATAACTTTATTCTTTCATTAGTTATTTACAAGTTTCTGACCACTTATAAAATGTGTTCAATGTGCTGCCCATTGTGTTGGATTGTCAATGCAACCCTCTTCTCCCACTCTTCACACACTGATAGCAACACCGCTGGAAAAATGCTAGCACAGGCTTCCAGTATCCGTAGTTTCAGGTGCTGCACATCTCGTATCTTCACAGCATAGACAATTGCCTTCAGATGACCCCAAAGATAAAAGTCTAAGGGGGTCAGATCGGGAGACCTTGGGGGCCATTCAACTGGCCCACAACGGCCAATCCACTTTCCAGGAAACTGTTCATCTAGGAATGCTAGGACCTGACACCCATAATGTGGTGGTGCACCATCTTGCTGGAACTATGATGTTGGTGATAGGGAATTGCTGGCCATCAAGTCAGCTTTGGAGGAATGGTGGTACCTCCTGGAAGGAGCAGCTCACCCAGTATTGGTTTTTACTGACCATAAAAGCCATAAAAAAACCATATGCTGTGAAGATACGAGATGTGCAGCACCTGAAACTACGGATACTGGAAGCCTGTGCTAGCATTTCTCCTGCGGTGTTGCTATCAGTGTGTGACGAGTGGGAGAAGAGGGTTGCATTGACAATCCAACACAATGGGCAGCACATTGAACACATTTTAGAAGTGGTCAGAAACGTGTAAACAACTCATGAAAGAATAAAGTTACGTTAAAACCAAGCACACTATTGTTTTTCTTGTGAAATTCCCAATACGTTTCATGTGTCACATGACCCTCTTCCTATTGAAAAAACAAAAGTTGGATTCAAAATGGCAGACTTCAAAATGGCCGCCATGGTCACCACCCATCTTGTAAAGTTTCCCCCCTCACATATACTAATGTGCCACAAACAGGAAGTTAATATCACCAACCATTCCCATTTTATTAAGGTGTATCCATATAAATGGCCCACCCTGTATAGTTGATCTTTATATGTCCTACTTGGATGAAATTTTGTCCACTCATGCTCCTTAAAGTTGAATTTCAGGCAGATATAAAAAAAAAAATAAATACATTTGTGTATTTTTTAAATAAAACATATATTTTAAATTAAATAAATGCAAGTATGTAGTGTTTGGCTGTATATCAGCCTCCAATAAACTCTGTATAGTAAAACCTGGACTGAAGGATAGGGTACCAAAGCAAACATTTTTTTTTTTAAATGCTGTTTGGCTGGGAGCAGCAATTCTAGTAATGCTTAACTGGTTGCCGACCAGCTGCCGGCAGGTCGGCTCTCCTGCGCAAATCACCGTCATTGTATGTTGGCCACGCATGTGCAATTTGCTGGGGAGAACATGCCACCAGTGGCACACGTGCACACCCGCTGCGCGCTCCATGCCTGCGGTTTGGGTGGACTCGATGTCAGCCGGCAACCCGCGATCCTGTTCTACAGAGGCAGAACTGGGAGTCGCCAATGTAAACATGGTGGATCCCCATTCTGTCAGGGGACATGACACAGATCTACTGTTCCCTGTAATCGGGAACAGTTAGATCTGTCATGCCCCGGCCAGCCCAGCCCCCACACAGTGAGGAAACACAGTTAACCCCTTGATCGACCCTACAGTTTAACCCATTCCCTGCCAATGACATTTATACAATAATCAGTGGTTATTTAAAGCTCTGGTCGCTGTATAAGTGTCATTGGTCCCAAAAAAGTGAAAATCACAGATCGCCGCCATTACTAGTAAAAAAAAAAAAATTAAAAATAAAAATGCCATAAATCTATTCCCATAGTTTGTAGATGTGATAACTTTTGCGCAGCCCAATCAATATACGCCTATTGTGATTTTTTTTTTACCAAAAATATGTAGAAGAATATATATCGGCCTAAACTGATGGATACATTTGTTTTTTTTATTTTTTTTATTGGATACGTATTATAGCAAAATGTAAAAAAAAGTTTTTTTTTTTTGTTTTTTTTTTAATTGTCCCTCTTTGTTTGTTTATAGCACAAAAAATAAAAACAGCAGAGGTGATCACATACTGCCAAAAGAAAGCTCTGTTTGTGGTAAAAAAAAGGACGTCAATTTTGTTTGGGTGCAACGTCACATGACCGCGCAATTGTCAGTTAAATTAACGCAGTGCCGTATCGCAAAAAATGGCCTGGTCATTAAGGGGGTAAAATCTTCCGGGCTGAAGTGGTTAAAGCGCCCCGCCCCCATCGCGTCGCACGAGCATGCAATTGTCAGTTAAAGCAACGCAGTGCCATAGCGCAAAAAGTGCTCTGGTCAGGAAGGGGCAAATTCTTCCGGGGGTGAAGTGGTTAAAGTGATTGTAAAGTCAACATTTCTTTTAAAATAACAAGCATGTTATACTTACCTGACCTGTGCAATGGTTTACAGAGCGGCCTCAATCCTCTTCTTCTCAAGTCCCCCGCTGGTGCTCCTGGCTCATCCTCTTCTTGGTTTGCCACCATAGAAAGCCACTTCCTAGTGTGTCACACCTGCAGGCTTGATCCCAAGCTGTGCTGCAGATGCTATAGACACAGACACGTGTGGCTCAGTACCGCCCTCCCACTCCCTCATCACAGAATGTGATTGACAGCAGCAAGAGCTAATGGCTCCCACTGCTATCAATATGCACTGTGAAGAGGGAGAGAGGGGAATGAGACGCTACTCTGGGGCACATCGCTGGATCAAGAATGGGCTCAGGTAAGTATAAGAGGGGGCTGGGGGGAGCTGCACATGGAAGGTTTCTTTCATTCTATGCATTAAAGGAGTTGTAAAGCCAGAAGGTATTTTATAAAAAACCTTCTGTGTGTAGCAGCCCCCCCAGCATCCCCTAATTATTTACCTGAGTCCCATCTCTCTCCAGCGATGTCCATGAATGTCTAAGCCGTTCGAGACACTCCTTCTGATTGGCTGAGATACAGCAGCAGCACCATTGTCTCCCACGGCTGTCAATCAAAGTCAGGCAGCCAATCAGGGGAGAGGGGGTGCAGGGCTGGGTCTAAATGGATACATGGAGCTTTGACTCAGCTTGGGTGCACCCATATATAGCTGCTGGCTAAGGGGGCACTCAATAGGAGGGAGGGTCCAAGAGCAGCAAAGAGGGACCCGAGAAGAGGAGGATCTGGGCTGTCCTGTGCAAAACCAACTGCACAGAGCAGGTAAGTATAACACGTTTGTTATTTAAAAAAAAAAATTAGACTTTACAATCACTTTAATTTACAGTATATATGGGAGTACGTTATGGTTGTCCCCCAGGCTGGACTTTAACCAGTTCCCGACCGCGCGCCGTGTTTTCACGGCGGCAGTCGAGATGCTGAACGCGAATCGCCGTAAATAGACAGCAATCTGCAATCAGCCACTAGAGAGTGTGCCCGCGGCTCGGGCGGACCCGATGTCTGCCGGCGAGCCGCGATGAGCGGCCACAGGCAAAGAACGGCGAACCGCCGATGTAAACACGGCGGTTCCCCGCTCTGTTAGTAGGGGCATGAGAGATCTACTGATCCCTGTCACTGGGATCAGTTAGATCTCTCATGCCCATGGTAGCCCAACCCCCCCACAGTAAGAACACACCCAGGGAACACACTTAACCCCTAGCTCTCCCCCTGCAGGTTAACCCCTTCACTGCCAATGACATTTATGCAGTAATCAGTGGACATTTAAATTTTTGATCGCTGAATAAATGTCATTGGTCCCAAAAAAGTGTCAAAAATGTCCGACATGTCTGCTGAAATATCGCATTACCGCTAAAAATCGCAGATCACCGCCATTACTAGTAAAAAATTTAAAAAAATAAAAACCCCAGAAATTAATTCTCACCATCCGTAAACGCGGACACTTTTGCGCAAACCAATCAATAAACTCAGATTGCGATTTTTTTTATCACAAATATGAGGAATTATATAAATCGGCCAAAAACGGTGAAAAAAAATGTTTTTTTTATATATTTTTTTTTGGATTTGAATTTTAGCAAAAAGTAAGAAATTTGGGTTTTTTTGCAAAATGGTCGCTCTTCTTTTGTTTATAGCGGTGAACAGAAATGATGCAGAGGCGATCAAATACCACCAAAGAAAGCTCTATTTGTGGGAAAAAAAGGACGCAAATTTTGTGTGCAACGTCGCATGACCGCGCAATTGTCAGTTAAAGCGACGCAGCGCCGAATCGCAAAAAGTGCTCTGGTCCTAAAGCTGGAAAACCTTCCGGTTGGTAAGTGGTTAAACATGTCTTAATATATCCATCATCTCTACATATGGGGGGAAGGGGTGCTGAAAATGTTCTCAGCCTGGATAATGAAAATGAATGTACCCACCAATTCTAAAGACCGATAATGTGCAATATATTATATCTTGGTTCTTGGATTTAGATATCTTTTTTAAGAAGCAGCACAGCTGCTTTATGTTCTACACATGGTCCAGGATGGAGTGCTAAAATGGCAGCTACATGTATGAACAGAGGATTGAAGTAATGAGTGCCACCAGCTGTTAGTGGGCATTGATCAAGGGATTTCCTTTTCTCCTTCTTATCTACCTCTTGAGGCGATTGATCTCTAGCCCGCCACCCACGGAGTCCCCTATTTTGTTTGACGTTGATTTTAACTAGTTACACATGTTGTCAATCCTGATAACAGATGCTTATGAAGTTCTGATTTTCTTGAGAAAGCAGACCCTGCCCTGTAAATTGTGTCAAAGGAATGAGATAACCCCATTGTGACATGCCTACTTGGGGTTGTTGACTCTATATCAAGACCGATACGTACACTGTGCTACTGCAATGTGTTTATATGCATATGATGCTGTGAACAACTTGTGCAGCCACTCTTTGTGATCTTAACTGTTTTAAAATAAAAAACGTCTGAGATATACCGTATATACTCGAGTATAAGCCGTGTTTTTCAGCATATTTTTTGTGCTGAAAAAGACCCCCCCTTGGCTTATACTCGAGTCAGTGTCTGTGGGTGATGAGTAGATTCACATTAAACAGAGCTGTGCTGCTTCTAAGAGCCGTTCTGTGCTTTGTAACTGTGATTAAACACATTGGAATGTAGAGAATGCTGAGAGAGGTGTCAGATTCTCAGCTTGATGTCGGGAGGTGGGGGTAGCCAGAACTATATCTCAGTTGTTGGGGTTATCCGTACAGTGTTACCCCAATAGAGTAAGGAAACTGTGTTAAATGTCCCGTCCCAG
>BLSH010158757.1:339040-358217 GCA_018402905.1 Glandirana rugosa | reverse complement strand
TATGGCATATATGAGCTCATATTCGGCAGAGCTTATATTCGGCTCCGTGGATTAAAATGGTGTTTTTTGACCCTTTTCAATAACTGTGCTCATATTCGGATCCCACCGTTTACGTCGTCGGTCTTGTGTCCTTAACATCGGTCTTGTGTCCCTGTCCCTCGGTCTTGTGTCCTTAACATCAGTGGCTACAATTCCTGTGTTCTGGCTGCTGCATTTGCCACCCTAGGCTTATACTCGTGTCAATAACTTTTCCCAGTTTTTTGTGGTAAAATTAGGTGCCTCGGCTTATATTCGAGACGGCTTATACTCGAGTATATACGGTATTTATATATATATATGTGTGTGTTTTTGCTTTGATACCTTTAGGCCACTTTCACACTGAGCGGCAGTTTTAGCTGAGTTTTACCAGCAATAGGGCTCCACTATGCGGGCGGGAGTGCCGCGCTTTTAACCCCCCACAAGGGGTTAAAAAGGGGTTAAAAGTGCCGGCGCTCAGCGCTACCGAGGCGGTGTGCAGCCGATTCGGAAGCACTTGCCATTCATTTCAATGGCAGGGGCGGTAGAGGAGCGGTATATTACCGCTCCCCTCACCACCCCAAAGATGCTGCTTGCAGGACTTTTTGTAACGTCCCGCAAGCGCACCGCCCCAGTGTGAAAGCACTCAGGGCTTTCACATTGGGGTGGATTGGGGGGATTTTTGAGGCGCTTTACAGACGCTATTTTTAGCTAAATAGCATCTGTAAAACGCTTCAGTGTGAAAGTAGCCTTAAAGTCCTGTTTAGCTTGAGACAATTGCAATGATTTAGTGGGGCGGTGGGCTGACTATACTGCAAAATCATTCATCTGCTTGGGTATTGCTGAAAATTATAGTATATTCATGGATATGATGTCACATTTAAAATTTGTGCACTTATATGTAGTACCCTCCTTAGCATTGTAAATTGCATAATTGCTAACATGCATTGCAACTTACATCTTTTCTAAATGAGTTACCTCAGTGAAGTGAGTAAATGACAACATATGCATGCTGTCCTGTGCCAACAATCTCACCCACCGCTTTATTGCATGAATTGGTTTCCCATTTTCTCATTTAAATGTGTATTTGTTGTCAGGATATAAACATATGTTGATGTTGTAGAATACTGTATATTTAGAAATATAATGATATTGCTAAGAAATCAGGATTGATTAAAAAACTTCAGAATGTAAGATTTGTTTCTCCAAAGGACATGCACCACAAACTTTTCACATATACTAAACTATATACATGTATAGCCATCTCAAGGCTGTTCCTCTTTGGAAAACTGCAGTTAAATATGATTATTATCAGACCTCAGTGCATTTACCTGTAGGGAACATCTATGCAAATCAAATATTTACATTATGTTAGTAATCATATCTGTTAAATTATCTTTGCTGGAATGAATGAAATGCAAACTACGTCATGATGTATTGCTTCGTGTTTTCTTAAATACTAACAGCAATGGCATTAAGCATAAATGTCAGTAAGCAGTCTCCAAAGAATGCCATTCATTTAAAACCCTCAAGGGACTCACTAGCAAATTCTGTTAAAAATAATCACAAGCTACATGTAGGTGACAGGCAAAGTTAAATGAATTTCAGCAGCATTCAGTTTAATCCTATAAGTACACATAGAACATTCCATATATCTATATTAAATCATAGTGTTATGATATACTTTACATTAGTGTGCAAAGAAAATATCACACAGTTGTTTAGGAAATAGTGAAAAAACCTTGTGATTCCAAAAGCAATACACACTGGATATAAGAAAATGGATCATTATATGCAGCTTTAAGTACCCTAAAAAAATATATGGTATAAAAAACACAAAGCAGGGGGAAAGCAATTGAAAGAATTTACAAGAATTTAAAATCTACATATGAACTAATGAGCTGTTCTGTTGTTTTTTGCCAGTTTCTTACTCCTTTTTATTTATTTTTAAAAAATAAGTATGTGGGCCTATTATATAAAATGTATCCAACTGCCAAATAATTAGGTAGCTGAATTTCTTTTTATTTTTATTAGGCCTCATGCACACTGGGTGGCTTCAGACATTTTTTTTTTTGGACAGCCAGTAAACTCCCAAGCATGTTATCCTATATGTCCATGCACACATAGGCTGTCATTAGCTGTTTTTGGTGGGCGTTTTCTGGCTGGAACAAAAACCCAGAACTAGTGGGTTATGAGAGGAGTTTTTCAGCTGTAAAAACATTCTAACTCTAAGTAAAAATGCCGAAAAGCGTAACTATTCAATGTTTACCAGCGTTTTTGATCCATAAGCTTTTTGGGAGAATAACGCTGAAAAATGCTACTGCAAAAACGCTGAAAATCTAATTCTACAGCTTTCTACAGCTAACGCTACTGGCATTTTTATAACGTCCAGTGTGCATGAGGCCTTATTGTTAATATATACTGTATATACATATACAATAAATATATATATATATATATATATATATATATATATATATATATATATATATATTTTTATTATCTGTTAAAGCATATCTAAATATTGTATATGGTAATATAATGCTATATTACAGCTTACCAATGCTTAGATGTAGGGGCTGCATACGTTTTCTTTTTTCTAGGCCTTTTTCTGTTATTTTCACTTCGTGATCCTATTAGTAATACGCTTCATGTCTTAGTATGGTTACACTCATTGCTCCACTGTATCTTTGGAGAAAAATGTAGCCACTTCTGGACAGCAGCGTTGTCAACCTGTTGGGAAGGTAGTGTTAGATTCAGGAGATTTGGATGAACTTTACTTTTTTGGGAGGAGGGAGGGGGATAAAGGTATGAATATTAGATGACCACTGTAAGCACCCCTTTAAGTATTACATTATTTGTCTCAACCCTGTAACTGCCACTTTTGCTGGGCAGCTTGGTCTGTTAAAGTAAAAAATAAAAAAAAAACAACAACAACAAATAAAAATACTGTTGTGTTATTGCTATCGACAGGCCTCACCATAGATATACTGTTTTTATTTTGCTCATTGAATCATTCCACAAGTATTTCCTGTAAACTACTGTTTACCTGCAGCAACATTGTGTTCCGACATGTACACATGCTGCTTATTAGGTCCTAAAAGAAACTAGATAAGTATGTGTGGAATTGCTTCAATACTTTCTAGTTTACTGACCTCAAAAATATGCAACAAGTAAGACCAGAGTAAAGACAGGACTCTAAATGATGGGTTGGTGCTTAGGTCAAAGGTAGGGTGGAAGTCAGTCAAGGTTCTGTCATAGCTAGAAACTTTCCAAAACATTTGAAGTGGCTCTTCTGAAGGAAGTAAAATGCCAGCAAATTGGAGTGGGTGTGGCAAATATGTAAGCATGGCCTTAAAAAGCTATATATGCATTCAACCTATTCATGCAGTACATCCTAGAAAAAGAGATTGAGGTGCATTATGATTACTGTTATGTGGAAATGGCATGGACCCACTAAAAATGATGCTTACGTAACCATTTTAACCACTTGCCCACTGGGCACTTAAACCCCATTCCTAACCAGACCAATTTTCAGCTTTCTGTGCTCTCACATTTTGAATGACAATTACTCAGTCATGCAACACAATTTTTGTCCTTTTTTCACACAAATAGAGCTTTCTTTTGGTGCTATTTAATCACCTCTGGATTTTTTATATTTTGCGCTATAAATTTTGTAAAAATAAATTATGTAAAAAAATGCATTTTCTTTGTTTCTGTTATAAAATGTTGCAAATTAGTCATTTTTCTTCATATTTTGGCCAAAATTTATACAGCTACATATCAGTGTATATTAACCCAAATCAGTGTATATTATTTGGTCTTTGTGAAAATTATAGAGTCTACAAGCTATGGTGCCAATAACTGAAAATTGATCACACCTGATGCAATGATGGCCTATCTCATTTCTTGAGACCCTAACAAGCCAAGAAAGTACAAACATCCCCCAAATGACCCCTTTTTGAAAGTAGGCATTACAAGTATTTAGTAAGAGACATGGTGAGTTTTTTGAAGTTGTCTTTTTTCCCCACAGTTCTTTGAAAATTTTTTTTTTTTCCTTTTTTTCACAAAATTGTCATATTAATAGGTTATTTCTGACACACAGCATATGCATACCACAAATTACACCCCAAAACACATTTTGCTACTCCCCCTGAGTATGGCAATACCACATGTGTGAGACTTTTACACACCATGGCCACATACAGAGGCCCAACATGCAGGGAGCATCATCAGGCATTCTAGGGACATAAATTACACATATAATTACTTGACTACCTTTTGCACTTTTGAAGGTCCTGGAGCACCAGGACAATGGAAACGCTCAAACAATGACCTCATTTTGCAAAAGCAAACACCCCAAACTTATATTCTATGAGGTATAATGAGTCTTTTGAACGTGTCATTTTTTTCCACAAGCTTTTGGAACGTGTGGGAAGAAAATGAAAACTATTTTTTTTTTTACACAAAGTTGTCCATTTATACAATATTTCTAACACATAGCATGTGCATAGAAAAAATGACACCCTAACGTATTTTCTGATACTCCTCCTGAGTATGGCGATACCACATGTGTAGGACTTTTCCACAGCCTGGCCACATACAGAGGGAACACCATCAGATGTTCTAGGAGCGGAAATTTCAAATATAAATTTGACTACCTATTATACTTTTGTGAGGCGCTGTATTGGCACTGATGGGCAGTGTAGTGGCATGGATGTTGCATGGATGAGAACTAATGTGGCATGGATGAGCATGAATGAGGCACAAATGAGCCATGGATGGGCATGGATGAGCCATGGATGAACATGAATGAGCCATGGATGGAGATGGAGGAGCCACGGATGGGGATGGATGAGCCATGAATGGGGATGGATGAGCCAGGAATGGAAATGGATGAGCCATGGATAGGAATGGATGAGCCATGAATGGATATGGATAAGCTGTGAATGGGGATGGATGAGCCATATATGGGGATGGCTGAGCATGGATGGGGATGGCTGAGCCGTGAATATGGATGGATGAGCCGTGAATGGGGATGGATGAGCCATAGATGGGGATGGCTAAGCATGGATGGGGATCAATGATCTGTGGATGGGGATGACTGAGCATGGATGGGGATGGCTGAACATGGATTGGAATGGCTGAGCATGGATGGGGATGGCTGAGCATTAATGGGGATGACTGAGCATGGATGGGGATTGCTAAGCATGTATGGGGATGACTGAGAATGGATGGGGATGACAGAGCATGGATGGCGATGACTGAGCATGGATGGGGATGGCTGAGCATGGATGGGGATGGCTGAGCATGGATGGGGATGGCTGAGCATGGATGGGGATGACTGAGCATTGATGCAGATGGCTGAGTATGGATGGATGAGTGCAGGAACTGGCACAGATCAGCGCTGTGAATATAACAGATCCAGCCCACAGCCCTGCTGCACTCAAGCTCTCCCCTCTCCTCTCACACTGTATGATCAGTATGGAGAGGGGAGAACTGAGCCGGGCATGCACCAGCTTGAATACAACTGATTGCTCCATCCTTGGGAGGAGCAATCATGTGGTAAAGGACCGCTTTCATCTGCCCTTTACCATGATCCATGATCCTGGGTGAGCACCCCAGAGGGCGTGTGGGAGCTAGATTTCTGGGAGGACGTTATAGTACGCCATCCCAGAATTATCCGACCATTTTTGGGCTATGGCCAGGTCAGCAGGAGGTTAAATAGGACTTTTATCCACAGCACTTAGAGATATACACACCATATTTAAACATTTCAAATCATTTAAATTATTGATACAGGCATATAGAAATAAAAAAAAATGTGAAACACAACTTAAAAGATCATTACTACATACAAATAAGCATTCAATGGTATATGAAAGTTGGTGAGATATATTAGACAGCAAGTAAACATGCTGTTCATAAAGTTGATGTGTTGAAAGCATACAAGATAGGCATTGCAGTTTTTTGTGTATGGGGCTGCGTAGCCATGGAGCAGTCAGGGTGCCCATGCTGACCTGTGTCCACAGCCAAGTGTGTGCAATGGCACATGATCATCAGAACTGGACTAAGGAGTAATGGCAGAAGATGGCCTTGTGTGATATATCATGTTTTCTTTTATCTCATGTGGATGATCAGGTGCTTGTCGTCGCTTGGGGAAGAATTGGCATCAGGATGCAGTATGTAGTATGGGAAGAACGCAAGCTGTCAGAGGCAATGTGATGCTTTGAAAAAGTTCTTGCCATTGGTCTTGCCATTCATATGGATGTTACTTTGACACGTGCCACCTACCTTAACATTGTTGGTGACCAAGTACACCCCTTCATGGAAACTGTATTCCCTGATGACAGTGGCCTCTTTCAGTAGGATAATGCATCCTGCTGCACTGCAAAAATGGTTCAAGAATGGTTTGAGGAAAACAACAACAAGTTTGAGGTGTTCACTCCAAATTCTCCAAATTTCAATCTATTGAGCATCTGTGGGATGTACTGGAAAAACAAGTCCACAAGGCCCCACCTCACAACTTACGGGACTTAAAAGATCTGCTACTGATGGCTTGGTGTTAGATACCACAGCATGTTTTCAGAGGTCTAGTGGCATCCATGCTGTGACAGTTCAGGGATGTTTTGGCTGCAAAAGGGTGATCTACTCATCATAATGCTATGGCTGATCAATACATATATAGAGTATCTAGATACACTGTGTGCAAGTGTACCTAGAAGAATTGATGCTGTTTTGAAGGCAAAGGGTGGTCACATCCAAAATTTGATTTGATGTGGATTTTTCTTCTGTTCATTTACTTTCCATTTTGTTCATTAGTAAACTAAATAAACTATTAGCACTTCTATTTCTAAAAGCATTGCTATTTTACATAATTTTTTGCACACCTGCCTAAAACTTTTGCATAGTACTGTTTTTGAAGGAACTCAGCAGGTATGTTGTTTCAAACATCTTGGAGAACGAACCACAGATTTTCTGTTAATGTAGACTTCCTCAAATCCTTATGTCTCTCCACGTAATCCCATACATACTCAATTATGTTGAAATCAAGGCTTTGTAGAAGCCAAACCATTACTTCCCGGATTTCTTGTTCTTCTTTATGTTGAAGATAGTTTTTAAGATATTGGCTGAATGTTTGGGGTCATTGCCCTGCTTCAGAATAAATCTGGGACCAATCACATGCCTTATCTGGTGATGTGGCATGATGGATAAGTATCTGCCTGTATTTCTCAACATTGAGGACACAATTGATCTTGACCAAATTTCCAACTCAATTTGCAAAAATGCAGCCCCAAACTTGCAAGGAACTCCCATCATGCTTCACTGTTGCCTGCAGACACTCATTATTATATCACTCTCCAGTCCTTCGGCAAACAAACTACCTCCTGCTACAGCCAGATATTTCAAATTTTGCCTCATCGGTCCAGAGCACCTACTGCCATTATTCTGCATCCTAATTCCTATGTTTTCATGCATAGTTGACTTTGCTTAAATGTCAGAGGTATGGCTTTTTGGCCACTTCTTGACAGACTTCTCCAGGCATTAGATAGGTGTACCTGGGTCAAAATGGTTTCTGCCAGTTCTGTGCCTCATGGCACTGCTGTACATCTTCTGATGTTAAAGGGAAGTAAGCGCAATGTATCTTTCATCTGCTGCATTAAGTTTGCTTGGCTGACCACTGTGGTCTGTGCATCTGTGGTCCTCAACGTTGCAACTTTCATTGTGCTTCAAAAGAG
Source organism: Glandirana rugosa (assembly GCA_018402905.1). NCBI lineage: Eukaryota > Metazoa > Chordata > Amphibia > Anura > Ranidae > Glandirana > Glandirana rugosa. The sequence goes on along the minus strand of BLSH010158757.1, from coordinate 350,463 downwards.
CTTGAACAGCACATTTTGAAAACCCAGTTTGCTTTGAAATCTTTGCCTGACAGAGACCTTACTGATGTAGTATAGCTACCTTGTGTCGTGTTGCTGTGCTCAGTCTTGCCATGATATAAGACCTGTGACATGAAACTGTCTTCCACAACCTCACCATAGTGGCAGAGTTTGCTTGTTCCTTACTGAGTTTTAAGCCTTCTACACAGCTGTTTCTCTTTAAATTAAATGGCCGTGTTTCAACCTACATATGACATTGATGACCATTAGCCCCGACTTGGTATAATTGATTAAAGTGATGGTAAAATCTCAGGTTTTGTTTTCCGATTAAAATAACAAACATGTAATACTTACCTACCCTGTGCAGTAGTTTTGCACAAAGCAGCCCAGATCCTCGTCTTCTTGGGTCTCTGGCTGGAGCTCTTGGCCCCTCCCTCCTGCTGAGTGCCCCCGCAGCAAGCAGCTTGCTATGGGGGCACCCGAGCCGAGCTGCAGATCCATGTATCCATTCAGACATGCAGCTGTGTTCGGCCCCATCCCCTCTCTCCTGATTGGCTAAATGAGTTTGATTGACAGCAGCGGGAGCCAATGGTGCCATTGCTGTGTCTCAGTCAATCAGGAGGGAGAGCCCCGGATGGCTGAGGCATTCGTGGACATTGCTGGATAGAGACGGGGCTCAGGTAAGTGTTAGGGGAGCTGAGGGGGGCTGTTACACACAGAAGGATTTTTATCTTAATGCATATGTAACACCCTGGTCTTAGACAGGGTTGCTAACAAATTTAGTTTGCTAGGTGGTAACTAGCCAGGCTGTTAGGGGGATCCACTGACTTTTCCCTAACTCTGGATTTGATGCATCTCTCTCTTCTGTCACTAAGTGTTAGGCCTCATACACACTGACGTTTTTTGCAGCTCTTCATGTTAGTCAATGGCCCCATAAAAACGTCAGCGTTTTTGAGCTGTAGATGGCGTCGGCGTTAGTGAGCTGAAAGTAGAACCCACGGCCATCGCGTTCTGAGGCTGTAACGTTTTGGCATTTTTTGACGCCGACACCGCAAAACGCCAACAAACGCCAACTAACGCCAACAAACACCAACTATTATTGTACCGTCGTTTTCCGGCGTTTTTTGACGCCGACGTTTTTAGGTTGAAAAATAGCAGAGGGATGATTTTTTTTTTAAAAAAACGCCTATTGACGCTGACGCTCACTAACGCCAATGCATAATGCCGAAAAATGCCAATTTTATTCCCTTGACGTGGGGCCCGACGTTTTGTTTATTTTTAAAGATACGCCCGTGTGAATGAGGCCTTATTGTTGCCTGTGACATTAGAATGACAAGGGCATAGTGAATTCAGACTAGGAGTGGATAGGTTGTCTCAGCCAATTGGCGGGGGTTTTCTTTGGCCCCTTGGCCTGCTGGGAGAGCCTATTTATTTGGGAGGAGTCAGGTGATCTGGGTTCTGTGCCACCTGGATGGCTGTCTAGGTGGACGTGTGTTACAAGTCTCCGGGTTGCTAGGCCAGAAGCCTGAGGCCTATTCCAGGAACACCTGGCTGCTAGGTTGTCTGAGGCCTATCCAGGTTGGAGAGAAGTAGCCGAAAGCCCAACCAAGTTGCAAAGGTTCTGCCGGACAGAGAACCGAATCGTTGCCAGCGGTGAGGGAGTAACAGTTGCCATAAGGAACAACCACTCCTGTTGCCAGGGGCAAGTGAGGATCAAGGCCAGAGGTAACTAGGAATCAGTTGCCACCAAGGGACAACCACTCCTGTTATCAGAGGCCAGTGTATGGAAGTCTGAAGAAGTACCAGAGCAGCCTTTTTCCCAGCCAGGGACGGTGAAGAAGAGGGAAAGCTGTGGCAGAGTGCTAAGCCAAGGACCCAGCTGGTTAGCAGGGGTGAAGCTTGAGGAATATACAGTGGGTTAGCTGTGGATGAGCTCAGGAGATCCAGTGAAGAGTGGGATCTTGAAGTCTAGTGAGAGACCGGGAGCTCAGTGAGTGAAGATCTACAGTAGGATACTGTGAGATGTGAGAGAAGATCTATAATAAGTTACTGTGAGTTATGTGTACAGATCTCTATTGACTGTTGAAAGTTCAGTTGCCATAGAGGACAGCAGTTCTACAAATACAGTTGCTGCATCCAGCTTAAAGGGCCTCCACCTTTATAGCCGTCTGCCTCTTATTTTTTGTCTCGTAGTCTGTCAATTGCTTTTGCATCTGCCTAAGGGTGTCCTGGCCCTAACCCTCTCTCCACCAGTTCTGTTTAAGAGACAATAAATGTCTTTTTCTTGCATTCAAAAAGTGACTGGTGCCCATGTTTCCAACTTGCATTACACCCACCATGCCTAATAACCCATACTTCGAGGAGCGATGTCAGCTCTCCCTGACTCTGGAGGTGACCACTAGGTCTCTAGGGGTCTGGGACACCGCTACACATAAAAACCTTCTGACTTTACAACTTCTTTAATCATACACCTGACTCAAATCCTACAAAATTCCCAACTTTGCACAAGTGTACAAAGTGTACAGATGTAAGAATTGATGCTGGTTTGAAGCCAAAGGATAGTAACACCAAATATTGATTTGATTTAGATTTTCCTTCTGTTTGCTCACTTTGCATTTTGTAAATTGATAAAAATACACAATATGTATATATGATATGTAACAAGGAAATCAAGGCAGCAACAATTCTAAATGAATGACTGGTTGCAAAAGAGAGCAGGGCAAACCCCCAAAAAGTCTTAAAATATATTAATAGCAAAAAGGTCAGGTCCAGGCAATTAGGCCCTTTACAAGATAAATAATATATACAATGTAAACAAACACACAGGAATGGCTGAAAAATATTTTTATTAAAAACAAAATTTTAAAAAATGCCCTACAGTTTAAATCCATCATTAATCATTGGGTATAATGATGTAGATCAGTCATGATGAACAATGACCCAGTGACATGCCAACACAATCACGAGAACCCTGCACTTTGTTCACACTCCCACTAGACTCCCAATGCAAACGACAACTGACAATGAGGCATGGCGGCTGGTTTCCCAGCTTGGAGGAAGGAAAGCCGCTGCAGAGGATATAGAATCAGATGAGAACCTTCTGTGTCCCCGTGGGTGCTGGCTCAGTATGCAAGCTGAACTTGAGTGAAAAGAAGGGCCCAGATAGCCGCACTCCAATTATTGCTTTGGAAAAGGTCCATACAGTACAAGAAATAGGAATGAATGCTGATGCATTTCACGCCCCTCTTATGGGCGCTTACTCATAGCTAAGAATGCAACAACATAATGTGAATATATATGCAAAATGTTATACAAGGTGTAAACAATCAAAAAATAAACAATCATCAGGTTTAATTAGAAATCAGGTGGCATGAAGTTCTCAGACGTGTGGGTTCCACCCAAGGGTTTAACCAATCTGATCGATTGAGATATCATCCGCATGAGTCAAGGCAGTTGTAATCTGTGGATGGATTCAACATTTGTTCTTTCTTATAGGAATCAGCCCATCAGAGTAACAAGCCATCTGAAATAAAGAATATATAACAATAAAATGTTAAAAAAGTAGGCAAAAAATAGTGAACAAGATATGTACACACACACATAACAACAAAAGATCATTGCTCACGACCAAAAAGTGGGTTGTAGGAATACCACAATAAGACCATTGTAATTAGTAATCAGTATTTAAAAGGGAAAGGAGCTATGAATAAAGTTACAACAAACCACATATCAGGTGTTCCAGCCACACATGATCCAATAGAAAAATGGAACAATGGGCATAAAGGTATCGAAGGTGGATAGAAACAATTGAACTTAATTTTAAGCATAGAAAAATTTGTGTTATGTGTGTGTACAGAAAAATAAAAATAAAAATAGAAATAAGACATGTATTTATCATAGAAACAAAACATACATTGTTGCTGACCTAGAAAATGTTCCAGTAGAGTTTGGGAAACAAGATTGAATAGACATGAATATGAAAATAATGAAGAAAATAAATATATATATATATATATATATATATATATACACTCAGTTCGTAAGCCAGAATAAAAAAACCTTTAATAATCAATACCATACATCGTGATTGTAAGGCTATACAGACAGAAACCCAAACTATGCCAATATTCAAAGAGTAATATATACACTGATGCATATATCGATTGGTGTGCACTGGATATGGCGAATGACTATGGAAACAAACCCTATTGACTGTTATCAGAGGACAGCTTGCCAAAGTGTGTGAAGGTACCCAAAATGATGGAGGTAAACATGCCAAGACAGACACGTAACTGCAAAAATGGATGAAATTAATAATAATAAAATAGCAAAATAACACCAGGAGGTCAAAGTAAACAAGGAGAAATTAATCATAGTAGTGGGAAACATCCCGTTTAAAGTTCAGTCCGTTTGGCCACCTGGTGTTAAAAAAGAAAATCCAGTAGACTTCTCTCTGGCATAAGATAATAAAATTGTCACCGCCTCTGCGTGGCGATGTTACTTTTTCAACTGCCTGTATAGCCAAGCTGGATGGGTCCTTACAATGGACCTCATTCCAGTGTTTGGCGACATTGGTACCTCGATTTTTATCAATATCCCTAAGACGATCACGGAGCCTCCGGGTAGTACGTCCAACATATTGTAAATTACAAGCTGTACATGTGATGACATAAACTACCAACTTAGTATTGCAGTTAATGAATGTATGAATGTTGAACATTTGATTCGTTTTTGTAAACCTTATAACCTCCCCTCTCTGTATGTGAGGACAGCAGGGACATCCTTGTACACCACAGCGGAAGGTCCCTTTAAAATGCAACCAGTGCTGTCTGGTTATGGATCAGAAAAAAGACTGGGTGACAAGGAGGTACCCAAGGTTGGGACTCTATGGGATACTGTCTTGATTCTTTTTGATTGATAATATAGATGCATACTTGGGATTATTGTGTAATACGAGTAGATGCTTAGTGACAATGTTGCTGACTGAAAAGTCAACACTAAGTGGTGTAGAAAAAACAGGGGCATCACTAAATGGTGATGTTCGGCCATTTCTAAACCTCTCCCCCAATAGTCTACCTCGTGGGGTCTTATCTACAATACACATAGCTCTTTTAATTACAGGTGGGGCATAGCCCCTGTCGGCAAACTGATGAAACATGGCCAATTTCTCACTTCTTTGAGCCTGAGAAATTGGCCAACAGGTATTCCTCTTAGCATGTGTTTGGGGTGGCCAGGATCAGCTCTCAACAAAGAGTTTCCTGCTGTGGGTTTCCTGTAGAGACTAGACTGGACTTCACCATCTCTGCCAGTGAGAACAACATCCAAAAAAGTAATGGAAGCGTCCTCATGGCAGGCAGTGAATTTCAGGTTGAGGATGTTATCATTCATGTAGTCAATCCAACTAGCATGTCAATCTTATCTCTGGATACTATGAATAACAAGTCATCTATGTACCGACAGTAAAAATGTGTGTCCCCACGATGGGGGCTATCGAGTGCAAAGATGCGGACCTTCTCCCACCATCCCATGAAAAGATTAGAAAGGGAGGGGGAAAACTGGGCACCCATGGAGGCTCTGCATCTTTGCAGATAATAGTCCCCATCAAACATAAAGAAATTATGCTTGAGTAAGCATTCCAAACACAATAGTATTAACTCTGGATGATTCAATAATTGGTTATTAAACTTATCAAGAAAGAACTCAACTGCCCTTAGACCCAGAGAATGAAGGATGGATGAGTACAGGCTGGCCGCATCACATGTGATCCAGCCGTACTCATCTCTCCACTGAAAATCCTGGAGCTTAGCTAAAAGGTGCTAGGTATCTCTTAAATACCCCAGTAAGTTGGTCACTAGTGACTGTAACAAATGATCCACCCACTGACCCAGGCACTCGTTAAGTGAGCTGATGCCCGCAACTATAGGTCTCCCATGTAAAGGTTCAAAGCCTTTGTGAACTTTAGGAAGGTGGTGAAAAATGGGAACAATGGGATAGTCCAGTATTAATGACTCCTTCTCCTTTTGGCTAAGGATACCCACCACTACTCCCCTGTCCAATAAAGAAGAAAGTTGTTTTTTAAAGGGATGAGTGGGATCCCTGGGAAGGAGTGAGTAAGTGGCAGGATCAGATAACTGGCGTAATGCTTCTTTTTTATATGCATCCAAGTCCATCTCCACAACTGCACCACCTTTATCGGCATTTTTAATAATGATGCTATGGTCCTTTTTAAGGTTTTCCAAAGCAACCCTTTCAGGTTCAGATAAATTGTGGCAGGTGCAATGACTGGGAGCCTTACGTGCCAGGTGAGTAAGGTCCCTCTCGACCAATTTCTAGAAAGGTCCATTTCCCTACCTCGAGAGCCAATAGGGTAAAAATCTGATTGTAACCTGAATGGGACACCAATATATTCATTAAAAGGCTCTGCGGGGGAAGGAGTGGACTCCAAAGCTAAGTCAGTTAAATCACTCAAAATGCAAGTGTCTATAAATGATGGAGGAGAGGGACATAACTCACCGGAATCATCAAGAGATGCCAGACCTTCCCGATTCGGATAAGAGGGATCATCCAGATAGTGTTTTTTAAGGGTTAAAGTGTGGAGAAGTCTACTAACATCAAGGATTGTCTTGAAGAGAGTCTAGTGGGACAGAAATTCAATCCTTTAGCCAGCAGAGATGTCTCAGCCTCATTGAGTGGACATTGAGAAAGATTTATAACATTCTTGGGTGAATTCATGGGCGGCCTCGCAGTTGATAGTGAGTTTTGTTTGCACCGCTGGTGTCTCCTGCCTCCTCTCCTTGTCCGCCTGTAGTTTTTTCCCTTTTTTCCTTCCCAGATTTGGGGGGCGGACATTGGAGTTTAAAGCTTGTTATGTGTTACCCCGTTGATTGTTCCTTTGATTGGTAGTCTCAGGAGAAGAGTCTGGTGCCGTGGCTGCAAAGGTATCATTAACCATTTCATTCTCACAGAGAAGCTCACTCTCTTTTTCATATATCTTTTGGGGGAATGTTGTGAAGGAAGAGTCTTTTTCCATGTATAGAGTGTATTGTTCTCGTAATCAAGACGATCTCTGGTTAATTTCTCTTTCTTGCCGGCTATGACTTCCCTTTCCAGTTTGTATAGTTTCATGTTAAGCTGACCATCCAAATCTTTAAACTTAGCATTGCCTTGTAGTCCGGCTATATCTTTTTGGATGGTTGAAATGTCCTGTCTTAATTTCTCAACATCTTTAGTTCTGGAGGTTATAATGATTCTCATGAGTTCAAAGGAGCAAGCAGATAGTGTATCAGTCCATTCCTTTTTAACTCCTTCCTCAGTGAGGTCAAAAGTTGGAAATTTCTTAATCCTTAAACCTTGGAGGATTTGTCTAAGTGAAATATATTCCATTAGTGTACTGATATCCCAAAATGCTTGTATCTCCTTCTCCATGAGATGTTCCAACCTTCTAGAAGATCGTAGGAGCATAATGTTTTCATCGTCCGATGATTGGGATAGAATCATCTGGGATCCAGACTGGAGAGGATTGTCAGAAGGGCCGGTAATGGTCCAGCTGAAAACAGAATCTGAAGCCGTATGGACTGGAGTAGAGGTTTCCCAGCTTGCTCCTTAACAACCAGATGTTAAAGACACCAGTGGCTGCCGGCTCCAAAATTTTACATCTGAACCGCATCTAAAATCGCAGCTGAACCCAGTGGTGGCCACTCCATTAGGGGCGCAGCGGTGCTGCCCCACTATCAATGCATCTGGCCCCCTAATCTACATGCAGGGCGTCGGACGCATGAAGTCCAATGTTTTTTTTTTTTCTGAAGCCCATGATTAGAGCCAGAGGCTCGAATAGGTTTCAAAAAAGGGGGGGCTAGGGGGTGCAGAGCACTGCGCCCTGATTCCACCCAGTTGTGTGACAATAGCCAATGAATATTCGCTATTGCCACACCGATTCTCCTCCCGGCCAATCAAAAAGCGGAGGGAGGAAACACGCAGCCGTCGTGATGCAGTCAATGGAAAATGCTGGAGCGAAGAGTGATAGTATAAATAGCAAACAGCAATGTACAATATTTAAAATTTACAAATTTAAGAAGTCCAGGGCAAAGGGAAGTGAAAGAAAATGTCCATAATAAGGATGGATGATGTTTTCAGGGCACATGTTTTTTCAGGAGTGAAGTTGGCTCGAACTTGCAGCATAAAGGAGGAAACAGAAAAGCGCCTCTGAGTGCAATGTTTATTATACAATTACATTAAGTCATAAAAACATTTACATTAAAGTGTTACTAAACCCAGTAATATGAAAATAGTTCATCTGCCCCTCCACAGTGCCTACACCTTATAAAGCTTCCTTTTACATTAAAATACTGCCACTATATATCTCTTTCGCTGGTCTGCATACCGCAGTTTCCTGATAATCTGCAGTTTGTCCATAGCTCTGTGTTCAAATAGGAGGAGTTTTCCACTACAGCCTCTATACACGCCCACATGTGTGATGTCAATATCATTGCCTGAACAGTTCAACTGAAACAGGAAATGTTCTATCCAGTATAAGAGACCAAACTGAGCACGTGCAGCTTTACGACCCTGCTGTTTATTATATGGACTTGCTCAGATTGACAGTGCAGGAGGGAAGAATCTATGCACACAGGATAAAACAGCCTTCTTACACAATGCAGAGGATTAACCCCTTAAGTTCCGCAGTGAGTATAGCAAGCATGCTATGCTGCAGATACAGATTTATTTTACTGTTGTGGGTTTAGTAACACTTTAAAGTAAGGAACGGTAAGCTCACCTGGGGTAGGGATACCATGGGGAACAGTCTCTGGCACCTCCGGTATATGGGTGTACCCACCGCGATACCGCAGTAAATCAGGAGAGAGCCAGTAAGTCCTGCGTTGTTTTCGGGTATGCCTGATGAAACCTGCTTGAAGCACAATGCCAGTAGGCGTGTGACATCACCGGGACAAGGAGAGAACCACAGCGCATTTCAGAGCATGCGCCAAGTCCATATGGAGCATGTGCTCTCCTTTCTCAAGAAGATACATTACCAATTAGCCAGGTGGAGCCACTAAACTCCTATTACCGATGTGCGAGTAGCAGGACTTACGGACTGAAACATGCACTAAAAGCCTTTATCAGTAAAAGGAATGGACGTTAAAAGATATTAAAGGGACATAGGCTTACTAATATATAATCATTCATATAATCATTAAAAATAATGACTATACAATTGGGTATGAGGCATGCACACCTACATACAAATGTATACATGTATACATGCATGCATTGAAGAGAAGAAAATACCCGCTTAAAGCCACGGCTTCACTCCACAGATGTGACCGCTTCCATAGGGTGCAGGCTCCGCCATGATACAGGAGATACTGAGAAAAGTTCTTCAGACAGCCGCACTCCAAAAATTGCCGTTTATTGGTAAAATCAAATGAAATACAAGCAGAGCATATTGGGGGACAAACCCCAGGTACAAATGCTGACGCGTTTCACGTCTATATCTGACGCTTAATCATAGCTAGAGATGGTATGTTCATATCGCTGCTTAAATATGAATTCAAGATCCTCTCAAACAAAGAGAGGAGGAGGGGGAAAAGGAAAAACCAGGTGAGTGTAATTACCTCCAAATTGAAAGATTAACAACTCACTTTAGGCAGCGAATAAAATTAGCATAGAATCAATTGTGTCATCACATACAAAAAAACACAGATGTGTAACATACATAGTAAAAATTGGTGTATATAAACTAATTAAACACAATTAAAATGCAAGTACTATATTAAATTTGCTTGTGCACTCACTTTAAGAAAACATTACTACAGTGAGGGTGATGACTCTATGCACACAGAAAGTCAACAGGTTCTTTCTGTGAACTCTCCATCCTCTAATCTCACTTTTGCAGAGTTATGTGTGGTTAATGATTTGATGGATCTTGAGGGAGAGTCTGTGTCTGCACTACCTCCCTCTGATCCAGTTCCTGAACACACTAGCATTCCTTTCAAAATTAGGTCAGATTTTTACCCTATAGAGTCCAGAGGTAAAGATATGGATATTTATCAAAAATTAGTGGAGAAGGATCTCATTAAATTAGCCAAAAATACCCGCAGCAAACCCTTTTCTGATAACCTCACTGAAAATGAGAAAACATCTTTGAAAAATCTTAGTAGTGATTCCAGCATAGTGATTAAAAGTGCAGACAAGGGTGGGGCGGTAGTGGTCATGGATGCCAATGAGTATAGGAATGAAGCAATCAGACAGCTATCTGATACTTTTACCTATATTAAATTAAAGGGGGATCCTACATCTCCTTTCAGGTCGCAGCTGATTGCTCTCCTGGATAGAACTGTTGCCATAGGATTATTTTCTGAAAAAGAACGTGACATGTTTGTGCCTGATTTTCCTATCATCCCCATTTTCCATCATCTCCCCAAATTACACAAAGGTACGACCCCCTTAACTGGACGACCAATAGTGGCTGGGATAGGGTCGTTAAATGAGAGATTGGGGCATTGGATTGATCAACAGTTACAACCATTAGTTACTAACTTTCCCAGCTATTTAAGGGACACAAAACAGCTACTTGCCAGACTACAAGATTTTGATTGGAAGGATGAATATGTTTGGCTGAGTTTTGATGTCTCTAGTCTTTATTCATCCATTCCACACACCCTTGGTCTTAAGGCGGTTGCTTTCTTTTTAGAGGCGTCTAGGCAGTTTTCTCCAGCTGTACAGGATTTTATTCTATTGAGTTTAGAATTTTTGCTCACTCATAATTTCTTTATGTTTGACAGGAGCTATTACCTTCAGAGATGCGGGGCCTCTATGGGGGCCAGATTTTCCCCCTCCCTGGCCAACCTGTACATGGGTTGGTGGGAGAGGTCCCGCATCTTTGGATGTGATAGCCCCCGTAGACAGGACACTGTTCTTTATTTTCGATACATAGATGACCTGTTGTTCATAGCAAACAACAGCTGTGATTTGAGGGATTGGTTAGACTTCTTGAATGACAATGACTTGAATTTGACTTTCACTGGAAAACTCAGTCCAGAATCTATTGAGTTTCTGGACGTTGTTTTGTCTCACCATGGAGGCAGGGTGGTTAGTAACCTTTACAGGAAACCCACTGCGGGTAATACCCTGTTGAGAGCTGACTCTCACCACCCCAAACATGTCATTAAGGGGGTGCCTGTGGGCCAGTTCCTCAGGGCTAGAGATTGGTTAGGGAGTTTAGTGTCGACAACAAACGATACTTGTTGTCCAGTAGATACATAGCTTTTATTTCTTGTCACAGGACAGATGCCCCCGATAGTGTAGGTTTCTACGCCCTGGAGAGGGTGGTTGGGTACATGTCCAACCGGTCCCTCCCCCTTTTAGACCGGGGGTATCTCCGGGGCGTAGAGACTTCCATTATCGAGGACAGTTTGTATTTCTTTAAT
>BLSH010158757.1:326840-337642 GCA_018402905.1 Glandirana rugosa | reverse complement strand
CTTTTCAAGAAGTCTGTCGGCGTGAGGTTTTTAACGTCAAATAACCATTTTAGTTTACTTTATGTTCGTCTCGTATAATAGTTTATATACACCAATTTTTACTATGTATGTTACACATCTGTGTTTTTTTGTATGTGATGACACAATTGATTCTATGCTAATTTCATTCGCTGCCTAAAGTGAGTTGTTAATCTTTCAATTTGGAGGTAATTACACTCACCTGGTTTTTCCTTTTCCCCCTCCTCCTCTCTTTGTTTGAGAGGATCTTGAATTCATATTTAAGCAGCGATATGATCATACCATCTCTAGCTATGATTAAGCGTCAGATATAGACGTGAAACGCATCAGCATTTGTACCTGGGGTTTGTCCCCCAATATGCTCTGCTTGTATTTCATTTGATTTTACCAATAAACTGCAATTTTTGGAGTGCGGCTGTCTGAAGAACTTTTCTCAGTATCTCCTATACATGCATGCATGCACATGCATACACATAGATGCATATACGCATACATGCTTGCACATCCAAATCCATATGGACCCAAATGCACGCATGCACTTACAGGCAGACGTTTATCCAGGAAAAGGGGGAGGGAAGGAAAATGTATTTAATAAACCAGGGGAAGTTATATAAAATAATAAATGGGGAAATATTAAGATTGGAACTCAGATGGTATAACATATACATGAACATGGATATATAATTGGGATAATGGACAAACCTCGATGATATACAGGGCATAGTGTATATGACAAGTTGCACTAGTGTGAACGGAGCCTTGAAAAGCAACTTTGTTATGCATAGCAAACAATTTTGGTTTTCTCCTGCATGTGGAGCAAGTAATTGGTTGTCCAATCCCTGATGAAATGTTTTTAAGGGACCCCAACCAGTCCATCCTTACAATATACTGTGGTGAGACCTGTTGGTGATTGACGCTCTGGTTACCCCTGTGGAGTCATCCCCTGGAGTTGTCCTGTCCATTAGTGGAAGTACCATAGGAGCGATCCCATACATCCATCCTTGGAGTGAAGCCCATGAGCGTTTTATTTCAGGATCAATATATTTGGAATTCTGGTAAGCCTTGATTCACTCCGGTGGCAGTGTCTCACATCTATTTGGTGATTGATAAATTACTACCTCTTCGCATTTAATGATCGCCCACTATGAACTTTGAAGATTGGTCTAAAGTTATTTGCACAAATACCCCCTTTTTGCACTTTTTCGCAAATTTTGTACATTTTTGGACTGTATGCACTTTATTATCCTCTTTATAGAGGTGTTTCCCTTTGGGAACTTTGGGACTCTTCTTTAAGAATATTGGGGAATGTCTTCTTGGAGATATCCCTTCTCATTTTTTTCTTCTTTTCAATTGTTTTTGCAGATTTGTATTCACTTATGTATCAATATTCACTGATTAGGATATGTATATAAATATTCAGTTTATTGTATGAACTCTAATTATGTATAGCTTATGCACTTGCACCTATAATAAGCAATACATTTTAACCTATATACAGGACATAGACTGTCTGTAATCAAATTAAGAATAAATTATGTATAAAAACAATCATAGTGGTTGTGCTGTGGCATGGAGATTAATGAAAAATCAATAAAGGTAGAGCAATATAACCGACATGTGTGTATATATTGTGACGTTATGTGAGGCGAGGTGGTAGACGGATGCTATCTGTCACTTCCCATACATTCACTTGGATTGCACTAAAGCAAAGTCTGGGTTTTCTCAGTAACCCTGCTCAGTAAGGAATGCTGATGTCTAGTTAGAGCCGGAAAGTCAAAGATTTATTTTTATTTTATTTTAATTATTTCAGGTACTTGTATAGCGCTGTCAATTTACACAGCGCTTTACATATATATTGTACATTCACATCAGTCCCTACCCTCAAGGAGCTCACAATCTAAGGGTCCCTAACTCACATTCATACATATACATACTAGGGCCAATTTAGACAGGAGCTAATTAACCTACCAGCAGGTCTTTGGAGTGTGTGAGGAAACCGGAGTACCCGGAGGAAACCCACGCAGGCACAGGGAGAACATGCAAACTCCAGGCAGGTAGTGTCATGGTTGGGGTTTGAACCAGTGACCCTTTTGCTGCCAGGTGAAAGTACTATCCGCTACACCACTGTGCCGCCCATTTATTTTGCTTTTTTGTTTATTTTTACTTGCAACCTTTTATCAATAAACCTGGCTGCAAGCCAGAGTTTAAGGAACTGCTGTCTGAACTGTCTTTATCCCAGGGAAGCTGATCCCCACAAGAGCTAATCCCTCACAATATGTATATGGTCAAAAAATGAAGGGTGGAGAACACTATATAGATATGTAGGCTGTAAAGTGACTATATGTTATAAACAGGAATATAGCTATATTATGGTGTTGATGTCTAGTTCCTTGTTTAACAGGTTCCCCACCCCGCGCCGTCTTTTCACGGCGGCAGTCGGGGAGCCCTGCGCGAATCGCCGTAAATAAGTGGCGATTCGCATTTGGCCACCAGGGGGCGCGCCGCACTCCTGGGGAGTGTGCCCGCGGCTCGGGCGGACCCGATGTCTGCCGGAGAGCCACGATGAGCGGCTACAGGGAAAAGAGCGGGGAACCGCCGATGTAAACACGGCGGTTCCCCGCCCTGTCAGTGGGGCATGAGAGATCTACTGATCCCTGTCACTGGGATCAGTTAGATCGCTCATGCCCATGTTAGCCCAACCCCCCCCACAGTAAGAACACACCCAGGGAACACAGTTAACCCCTAGCTCTCCCCCTGCAGGTTAACCCCTTCACTGCCAATGACATTTATACAGTAATCAGTGGACATTTACATTTCTGATCGCTGAATAAATGTCATTGGTCCCAAAAAAGTGTCAAAATGTTCCGACATGTCCCCCCCAATATTGCATTACCGCTAAAAATCGCAGATCGCCGCCATTACTAGTAAAAAAAAATAAATAAATAAAAACCCCAGAAATTAATTCTCACCATCCGTAAACGCGGCCACTTTTGCGCAAACCAATCAATAAACACCGATTGCAATTTTTTTTATCGCAAATATGAGGAGTTATATAAATCGGCCAAAAACGGTGAAAAAAATGTTTTTTTATATTTTCTTTTTGGATTTGAATTTTAGCAAAAAGTAAGAAATTTGGGTTTTTTTGCAAAATGGTCGCTCTTCTTTTGTTTATAGCGGCGATAAGAAATGACGCAGAGGCGATCAAATACCACCGAAAGAAAGCTCTATTTGTGGGAAAAAAAGGACGCAAATTTTGTTTGGGTACAATGTTGCACGACCGCGCAATTGTCAGTTAAAGCGACGCAGCGCCGAATCACAAAAAGTGCTCTGGTCCTAAAGTGCGAAATTCTTCCGTGGCTGAAGTGGTTAAACTGTTAGGCAAAAGAGAATCAAAAGTGTATAGGCAGAACGTTTCACGTTCACATAGTCTTGTGAAACATTCCACTTCAGATAAATGTTTGGGTATGGCCTCAATAACCCAAACCTGTAAACCTGCAGTAGATTTACTATGGTGTTGTACAAAATGTTGTGGAACGCTGTGCTGGTCACAACACTCCTCCACAAAGCGACGGTATTTGCCGAATCGCTGTCTCAGTGGACGGATGGTGCAGCCAACATATAATAACTTGCACGGGTATGTGAGACAATAACCAACGTAATCGGTAGAGCAGTTATAGGATTGATCTAGATGATTGGTTGGTTTCCCGGCCTGGGGATGAGGGACCTTCCATCCCTCCACCTTTGCCTGCCCAGTCATCGCCACTACCCTATGCGGCCATGGGGGCGGACAAACCAGGCCGGTGGCGTCCCGGATCACTTCCGCATGACGCCGACCCGATCTGCACCTGCGCAATCTGGTCGTGCTTGACGCCCGGGGGGGCGACGTCACCAGCATCCATGCGGAAGTGACGGCAGTGGCCGGGGACGCTTCCGGGACGTCGGGGAGATCACACGAGGCTGCCATGGCAGCCAGCTGATACCCATCAGCTGTTTTGTGGTCTCACAATGCTGCCCCACTTCCTTTTGGGGCATATTTAGAAGGGAACCCAACAAGGTAAGATGTATGGGCTCCATTACCCTGTTAAGGACAATACGATTGGCAGTAGGTAAGGGATTTTTCTCTCCCGTTTTATGGTCTACCTTTTAAAGCCCTAGTGTGGCTCTGTTTATATTTGGTATCCCTTCTTTTTTCCTGCTTAAGGATACAGCTTCTCTACTGATTTGCAATAACTGGCCCCAATTAAGGCCCC
Organism: Glandirana rugosa; assembly: GCA_018402905.1. Lineage (NCBI taxonomy): Eukaryota > Metazoa > Chordata > Amphibia > Anura > Ranidae > Glandirana > Glandirana rugosa. The sequence continues at coordinate 333,374 of BLSH010158757.1, read as the reverse complement.
CAGCCTGGGAAACCTTACTAGTCGCCAGTAAGTACCTTGATTACTTCTAGAAAACATTGCTCTCTCTCTATCCTCTTGGTTTCAATTTGGGGACCTACATAATTCACTCAGTTCTGTTTTTGGTCTCACTGACCTCTTCCATTCTGGTATTCATCACCCCATGATTTCCACTACTGCACCACCGTCTGGCCATCTCCCTTTCTTCTTTCTTCCTTTCCCATCACCCACTTTTCTCCCTTGTCCCAACACCCTTGGTCACTTTGATCACTCTCATTCTTTCCTCCTTTTTCTTTTTCCCAACCACCTGATCCTCACCCCCCCTCCCCCCACTCCTTCCTCTCCCCCCTTCTTTTTACTTTTTTCCCAATTTCCTTTCTTTCTTCTCCTTTTCTTTCCTTTTCTTTCAGCTTTTCCTTTTTTTTTCCCTTTTCCTTTTCCCGCTTCTTCTTCCCCCCCTCTCCTCACCTTTTTCCATTCCTTTCCCCCCTCTTCCCCTCCGCTTTTCCCCACTTTTTGACATACTGGTCCCTTTTTTCTTTCATCCCATCTCTGCACACCGGTTTTGGGATTTCACCAGCACATAAAGGTTTTTTTCCTATCCCAAACTGCATTCTCTGATCCAAGATGAATCTATATAATTCTACTCAGGTATAAACTCCTTCTGAAACTACTTTAAGAATTGTTTTTTTCTTATTTTTGTATATATATTTTACCTTCCCAACTTATCCCTACTTCCACCTATGCATTTCACTTTCTGCTTCATATCTATAGAAATATATGCACTACTCTTTATATTTACTGTTTTAAGGGGGAAAAAATTCTTCAGCATAGACCGTAATCTCCTCTCACCACGAGAGGACAGAGTGTGATCTCTCGCAAGCCCCACAGCCGCAGTCTGGACATCTCGGTGAAGGACGGGGGGGGGTGGCCCCTGGTGGACTCTGCTGTTTTTTAGTGACTTACAATTTCAGCTATGCTCTGGTCTGCTGGGACTGGTACGTTGCAATCACATGTTACCAACAAATGTAAGTTTCTATACTATACGTAAGCATTGTTTATCTGCATTGTCTAATCAAGATTAAAATTGTAACTGTTTCTTACCATTTCTGTAGAGAGGGACATTCCCCCTGAGGAAGACCAATACACATCATTTTGACTGGTCGAAACGCGTTGACACCAAGTGCAGCCTTATGGCTGCAGAGTATGTTATGCTTAGTCCCGCATTTTGTTTTGGTATCATAGTATAAGCCTGTGTATATGTCCCTTGCCAAACACAACCAGAGCGTCTGCTTTTTTAAAAACTTTTGTATGTACATTTGTTAATAATACATTTTGGAATCAAATTCACAGTAGTGTACTATTATTACTTTTTTCAAACGCTTCTAAGTGTTTTACAAAACTTTTTTGCTGCCAGTATACCCTCCTTGGGGGATTTTTCCATTACCTTTGTATTACTGAGGGGAAGGCAGTAGCTCTAATACCTTCTTTCTCTCTAACAACATCCATTTTTCTATAGATGATAGGTCTTGTCTTGGTGCTTAAAATATTTCTGCCCATGTCTCACAAATTCACATGTCTTACACAATGCCTTATTACAACACTATAAGAGAGATTAGGCACAATGGATGGTCATCCTTGGGGTCCTTTAGCTTACTAGGAGCTATTTTATCTTTTAATGTAGGGGCCCTCCTATAAGTAACCTTGGGTTTATCACCAAGAATGGTGTTAAGGTGGAGATCTTGTTTTAAGATGTTCCAATGTTTATTGAGAATATATTCCATTTTCTTGTATTGGCCGTGATACGTAGTGATAAACCGAGCAGGTACATTTTCTGGAGGTTTTTAAATTTTTGGCTTTTTGCCTGGAAGGAAAGTTGTGTAGGCCTGATCTACAAGTGTTTCTGGAAATCTTTTGTCAAAGAATTTCTGCTTGAGATGTGTGCTCTGGGAAATGTAATCACAGTCTCTGGTGCAATTCTGTCTTAATCTGCAGAACTGCCCTTTAACCGCTTCAGATCCGCGCCATAGCCGATTGACGGCTACAGCGCGGATCTGCTTTGCCGGGAGGCCATCAATAGACCTCCCCTCATGCACGCATCGCTGCACGCCACGGGAGCGTGCCCGTGGGTCGGGCGGAATCGATGTCCGCCGGAGACCCGCGATCTCCCCACAGAGAGCTGCAACGGGGAACCGCCATGTTTACATCATGGGGGGGCATGACCGATCTAACTGATCCCTGTCACTGGGATCAGTTAGATCAGTTATGTCCCTGTTATCCCCACCCCCCACAGTTAGAACACATACAGGGAATACATTAAACCCCTTCACTGCCCCCTTAGTGTTAACCCCTTCACTGCCAATGACATTTATACAGTAACCAGTGCCTATCTTTAGATCTGATTGCTGTATAAATGTCATTGGTCCCAAAAAAGTGTAAAAAATGCCAGACAAGTCCGCCTTATATCGCAGTCCCGATAAAAATCGCAGATCGCCGCCATTACTAGTAAAAAAAAATAAAATAATAAAAACGCCATAAACCAATGTCCATAGTTTGTAGTCGCTATAACTTTTGCACAACCCAATCAATATACGCCAATTGCGATTTTTTTTTTTTACCAAACATATGTAGAAGAATATATATCGGCCTAAACTGATGAATAAATTTGTTTTTTTATTTTTTATGTTTGGATATGTATTATAGCAAAAAGTAAATAATATTGTTCTTTTTTCAAAATCATCGCTCTTTGTTTGTTTATAGCGCAAAAAATAAAAATTGCAGAGGTGATCAAATGCCACCAAAAGAAAGCTCTATTTGTGGGGAAAAAAGGACATCAATTTTGTTTGGGTGCAACGTCGCATGACTGCACAATTGTTATTCAAATAGTGACAGCGCTGAAAACTGAAAATTGGTCTGGGCAGGAGGGGGGTATAAGTGCCCAGTAAGGAAGTGGTTAAGTATATTTTTCACCCATTGTGGGTGATGACAACTGTCAAAATGTAAATAGGAATTACCCGTGGTGGGTTTTGTGTAATTCCGTGCAAAGATATGGTTATCCTCATGGCCAAGCTCAAGATCTAAAAAAGCTAGGCTGTCTGATTCCATACAGAAGTGAAAGAAAGCCCGAAATCATTGGCATTACAATGTGCGACAAACCCATCTATCAGTGAAGGAGAACCATCCCAGATGATGACAACGCCATTGTTGTACCTACCGCAAAAAAACACATTTTGTGCAAAGGCGTTATTTTTCCATATGAAGTTATTCTCCCAAAAACCCATGGTCAAGTTGGCAAAAATTAGCGCCCATCGCCATACCATGAGTTTGTAGGTAGAAATCACCTTCAAAATGGAAATAATTGTGCGTGAGACAAAGCCAGAGGGCATCTAGAATGAATGCTGCCTGTTTTGTATTTAATATGGGATATAGCACTAAAAAATATTGTATGCCTAACAAGCCCATGTGTTGGGGGATGGAGGTATAGAGGGAGTTTACATCTAAGGATAGCCAGGAGGTGTTGTCCTGCCATGTATAGGGGCCAGAAGTTCCAGTAGATGTATAGAGTCACATATATATGATTGGAAATTCTGTGCTAAAGGTTGTAAAAAGGAATCAATATATATCGAAAACCCACTCATGACACTCAAGATGCCACAATAGGTCTGCCTGGGGGGGTGCTGTTGGTCTTTTTGCATCTTAGGCAAGTGATACAAATATGGCGTGCTGTAAAAATCTTTGTGCAAAAAAGCAACCTCTTTTTTATGAATGGCCCTATCGGAAGTGGCCCTATGAATAAGTCCCTCTGCTTCTATTCTAAAGGATGGCAAAGGATCTGTGGGAAGCTTTTTATATGTGGTGGGGTCTGAAAGTAATCTCATGGCCTCCGTGACATAATCAACTCTGTCTTGAATGACAATCCCTCCTCCTTTATCGACTGGTTTAATGACTAAATTAGGATTATTATTAAATTGTTCCAGGGCAGCCATTTCCCCAGGATGAAGATTGGGGTATCGATATTCGCTAGTATTCTCGGACTGGTGACATAATTTTTGGAATTCAGAGAAGAACACTCTATACAAGGCCTCCAAGTAAGGTCCCTTAGACTTGGTGGAGTAAAAAACTGATTTAGGTTGAAATCGGGTGAAGATGTTGCAAGACAAATTCAATGTTTAGGTCAAAATTTGCCGCCCCAGACTCCAGACAAGAGTCATATATGCTAATGAGACTCTCTGGAATGTCATCTGGAATAACCTCATGAGAATCTATACCTGGTAAGGTGATATCAGGATCCCAAGGTAAATCTTTTTTGGATTTGATGTTAAAAATCATTTAAGGGTGAGGTTCCTCGTACATTTGTTAAGATCTTTAAATAAAAGAAATTAGTTAGGTTGGGTATTGGGGGCAAACTTAAGACCTCTTTTTAGTAAGGAAATGTCTTCAGATGACAACATATGAGATGATAAATTGAACGATTTCACAGTTTCCATAGTTTTTAATTTATTTTTGGGTTTTCTGCATCCACCCCTACATCCTCGTCTGTGTGTTTTCTTTTTAGTCTATGTTTTGGGCGGAGACCATTCTCTAAAAAAGAGAGTAAAGAGGAGTGAAAAGTCATTAGTGCTAGCATTAGTGCTAGATGGTAAGTTAATCTTGGATACTGTGGGAAGGGGTTCAGAATTGAGTGAGGTGGTTGTGGCTGGTCTTACAGAAATCAGCGGTGTAGTGTTGTTAGAAGTGTGAGACTGCACTGTAATATTAGCAGGTGAAGAGTCTATATTGGATAATGAGCATTTCCCTTGGGGTTTGGATCTTGGTATTATCTTTTGGGATAATGAGCTAGTGCTATTCAGGATAGCTGAACTGGTAGGTTTATTAATATTAGGCTGGTGTTGGTATTTATTCTTGGTGACAGGTTGTTTGGGGTGAAACCTGTGGGGTTCTGTGGGCCTAGAGGAAGCTCTGGGGGGAGCCCCAAGGTTAGGTAAAACAGACATTAAGGCAGGTATGGATTTGTTGCGTTTCCAAGAAAAGATCTTATTGTTGAGATAATCATCCAGGTCTCTATGAAATTTACCTAATTTGGATGAGAAGATCCTCTTTCTTTTTTGCATTCATTTTCAATGTGTCTAACCAAGTAGAAGGAATCTTTTGGTTATATACAGTCATTACTAATGCTAACATTTGTATATGGTGTACCAATTCATCATATTTAATGTGTCTCTGACTGATGAGGACTCCTATCCATTTATTGGTGCAAAATTCTGCTATTCCCTCCTAGTCCTTGACGTGACTAGTATCAAGGAAGGGGCATGTTTTTAAGATCCTGAGACCTCTAGGGGAAATTCATTGACAAAGGATATCCAGAAACACTTGTAGATCAGGTCTCCACCACTTTTCTTCCAGGCAAAAAGCCGAAAATTGAAAAACCTATAGAAAATGTACTTGCTCGGTTTATCACTAGGTATCACGGTCAATATAAGAAAATGGAGCATATTCTCAATAAAGATTGGAACGTCTTAAACCAAGATCCCCACCTTAACACCATTCTTGGTGATAAAACTAAGGTTACTTATAGGAGGGCCCCTACATTAAAAAGTAAAATAGCGCTTAGTAAGCTAAAGGACCCCAAGGATGACCATCCGTTATGCCTAATCCCTCTTATAGTGATGCACCATTGTAATAAGGCATTGTGTAAGACATGTGAATTTGTGAGCCATGGGCAGAAATATTTTAAGCACAAAGACAAGACCTACCATCTAGATCAATTCTATAACTACTCTACTGATTACGTGATTTATTGTCTCATATGCCTGTGCAACTTATTATATGTTGGCTGCACCATCCTTCCACTGAGACAATGCTTTGGCAAACAATGTCACTTTGTGGAGGAGGGTTGTGACCAGCATAGTGTTCCATGACATTTTCTAGAACACCTTAATAAGTCTACTACAGGTTTACAGGTTTGGGTTATTGAGGCCATACCCAAACATTTATCTGAAGCGGAACAATTCTCAAGACTATGTGAACATGAAACATTCTGGATATACACTCTTGTTTCTCTTTCACCTAACAGTTTAACCACTTGACAACTGGGCACTTAAACCCCCTTCCTAACCAGACCAATTTTCAGCTTTCAGCACTCTCACATTTTGAATGACAATTACTCAGTCATGCAACATTGTACCCATATGAAATTTGCGTCCTTTTTTTCACACAAATAGAGCTTTCTTTTAGTGGTATTTAATCAGTGTTGGGTTTTTTATTTTTTGCACTATAAATGAAAAAAGACCGCAAATTTTGTAAAAAATTGCATTTTTATTCATTTCTGTTATAAAGTCTTGCTAATTAATAATTTTTCTTCATACATTTTTGCTAAAATTTATACTGCTACATATTTTTGGTAAAAATAACCCAAATAAGTGCATATTATTTGGTATTTGAGAAAGTTATAGAGCCTACAAGCTATGGTGGCAATCATTGAAAATTGATCACACCTGATCATACCTGATATACTGATGGCCTATCTCATTTCTTGAG
>BLSH010158757.1:300620-311231 GCA_018402905.1 Glandirana rugosa | reverse complement strand
GGACGACAACGACATTCCCTGTCTAATAACAAGATTTTAGTAACGGATGAGGATATCCCAGATTATAGAACAATAATCTGTCCCTTACAGCAACAGCAGGAACCTGACCCTATAGGAGTAGGTGATGATTTTAGAACAATTATCTGTACCTTACAGCAACAGCAGGAACCTCTCCGTTTAGAACTAGGAGATGATTATAGAACAATAATCTGTCACTTACAGGAGCAGCGGGTACCTCTCCCTATAGAACTAGGAGATTAATTTAGAACAATAATCTGTCCCTTACAGCACTAGCAGGAACCTCTCCCTTTAGAACTAGGGAATGATTATAGAACAATCATCTGTCCCTTACAGCACCAGCAGGAACCTCTCCCTTTAGAACTAGGAGATGATTATAGAACAATAATCTGTCACTTACAGGAGCAGCAAGAACCTCTCCCCATAGAACTAGGAAATTATTTTAGAACAATAATCTTTCTGTTACAGCAACAGCAGGAACCTCTCCCTTTAGAACTAGGAGAGGATTATAGAACAAGCATCTGTCCCTTACAGCACCAGCAGGAACCTGACCCTATAGGAGTAGGCAATGTTTTTAGAACAATAATCTGTCACTTACAGCAACAGCAGGAACCTGACCCTATAGGAGAATGCAATGATTTTAGAACAATAATCTGTCCCTTACAGCAACAGCAGGAACCTGACCCTACAGGAGTAGGCGATGATTTTAGAACAATAATCTGTCCCTTACAGCAAAAGCAGGAACCTGACCCTATAGGAGTAGGCGATGATTTTAGAACAATAATCTGTCCCTTACAGCAACAGCAGGAACCTGACCCTATAGGAGTAGGCAATGATTTTAGAACAATAATTTATCCCTTACAGCACCAGCAGGAACCTGACCCAATAGGAGTAGGCGATGATTTTAGAACAATAATCTGTCCCTTACAGCAACAGCAGGAACCACTCCCTTTAGAACTAGGAGATGATTATAGAACAACAACCTGTCCCTTACAGCACCAGCAGGAACCTGACCCTATAGGAGTAGGAAATGATTTTAGAACAATAATCTGTCCCTTACAGCAACAGCAGGAACTTCTCCCCATAGAACTAGGAAATGATTTTAGAACAATAATCTGTCTGTTACAGCAACAGCAGGAACCTCTCCCTTTAGAACTAGGAGAGGATTATAGAACAATCATCTGTCCCTTACAGCACCAGCAGGAACCTGACCCTATAGGAGTAGGCAATGATTTTAGAACAATAATCTGTCACTTAGAGAAACAGCGGGAACCTGACCCTATAGGAGTAGGCAATGATTTTAAAACAATAATCTGTCCCTTACAGCAACAGCAGGAACCTGACCCTATAGGAGTAGGCAATGATTTTAGAACAATAATCTGTCCCTTACAGCAACAGCAGGAACCTGACCCTATAGTAGTAGGGGATGATTTTAGAACAATAATCTGTCCCTTACAGCAACAGCAGGAACCTCTGCCTTTAGAACTAGGAAATGATTATAGAACAATAATCTGTCCCTTACAGCACCAGCAGGAACCTGACCCTATAGGAGTAGGCAATGATTTTAGAACAATAATCTGTCCCTTACAGCAACAGCAGGAACTTCTACCTTTAGAACTAGGAGATGATTATAGAACAATAATCTGTCCCTTACAGCACCAGCAGGAACCTGACCCTATAGGAGTAGGCAATGATTTTAGAACAATAATCTGTCCCTTACAGCAACAGCAGGAACCTGACCCTATAGGAGTAGGCAATGATTTTAGAACAATAACCCGTCCCTTACAGCAACAGCAGGAACCTCTCCCTTTAGAACTAGGAGATGATTATAGAACAATAATCTGTCCCTGACAGGAGCAGCAGGAACCTCTCCCCATAGAACTAGGAGATGATTTTAGAGCAATAATCTGTCCCTTACAGCAACAGCAGGAACCTCTCCCTTTAGAACTAGGAGATGATTATAGAACAATTATCTGTCCCTTACAGCACTAGCAGGAACCTGACCCTATAGGAGTAGGCAATGATTTTAGAACAATAATCTGTCCCTTACAGCAACAGCAGGAACCTCTCCCTTTAGAACTAGGAGATGATTATAGAACAATTATCTGTCCCTTACAGCACTAGCCGGAACCTCTCCCTTTAGAACTAGGAAATGATTATAGAACAATAATCTGTCCCTTACAGCAACAGCAGGAACCTGACCCTACAGGAGTAGGCGATGATTTTAGAACAATAATCTGTCCCTTACAGCACCAGCAGGAACCTGACCCAATAGGAGTAGGCGATGATTTTAGAACAATAATCTGTCCCTTACAGCAACAGCAGGAACCTGACCCTATAGGTGTAAGCGATGACGGCTACCTGAGGAAGGTGTTTCACCTGTGCGTGTAGCTGGCATAGATCCACCACGTCTTCTCCTTCCAACAACCTGACCCTATAGGAGTAGGCAATGTTTTTAGAACAATAATCTGTCCCTTACAACACCAGCAGGAACCTCTCCCTTTAGAACTAGGAGATGATTATAGAACAATAATCTGTCCCTTACAGGAGCAGCAGGAACCTCTCCCCATAGAACTAGGAAATGATTTTAGAACAATAATCTGTCCCTTACAGCAACAGCAGGAACCTCTCCCTTTAGAACTCGGAGAGGATTATAGAACAATCATCTGTCCCTTACAGCACCAGCAGGATCCTGACCCTATAGGAGTAGGCAATGATTTTAGAACAATAATCTGTCACTTACAGAAACAGCAGGAACCTGACCCTAAAGGAGTAGGTGATGATTTTAGAACAATAATCTGTCCCTTACAGCAACAGCAGGAACCTGACCCTATAGGTGTAAGCGATGAATTTAGAACAATAATCTGTCCCTTACAGCAACAGCAGGAACCTGACCCTATAGGAGTAGGCGATGATTTTAGAACAATAATCTGTCCCTTACAGCAACAGCAGGAACCTGACCCTATAGGAGTAGGCAATGATTTTAGAACAATAATCTGTCCCTTACAGCACCAGCAGGAACCTCTCCCTTTAGAACTAGGAGATGATTATAGAACAATAATCTGTCGCTTACAGGAGCAGCAGGAACCTCTCTCTATAGAACTAGGAGATGATTTTAGAACAATAATCTGTCCCTTACAGCACCGGCAGGAACCTCTCCCTTTAGAACTAGGAGATGATTATAGAACAATAATCTGTACCCTACAGCACCAGCAGGAACCTGACCCTTTAGGAGTAGGCGATGATTTTAGAACAATAATCTGTCCCTTACAGCAACAGCAGGAACCTGCTGCTATAGGAGTAGGCAATGAATTTAGAAAACGATAATCTGTCCCTTACAGCAACAGCAGGAACCTGACCCTATAGGAGTAGGCGATGATTTTAGAACAGTAATCTGTCCCTCACAGCAACAGCAGGAACCTGACCCTATAGGAGTAGGCGATGATTTTAGAACAATAATCTGTCTCTTACAGCAACAGCAGGATCCTGACCCTATAGGAGTAGTCGATGATTTTAGAACAATAATCTGTCCCTTACAGCAACAGCAGTAACCTGACCCTATAGAACTAGGAGATGATTTTAGAACAATAATCTGTCCCTCAAAGCAGTAGACTCTACCTAGTCCAGAATCAGATTGTTCTGTAATGCAGGATGAGATCTGCAATCTGTCCCTCAAAGCAGTAGTAGTAGCAATCTCTACCTAGTCCAGAATCAGATCGTTCTGTAATGCAGGATGAGATCTGCAATCTATCCCTCAAAGCAGTAGTAGTAATCTCTACCTAGTCTAGAATCAGAGTGTTCTGTAATGCAGGATGAGATGTTATTATATCTGCAATCTGTTCCTCACAGCGCTGGCAGCATCCTCTCCCTAGACTAGCCTTAGAGCATGTGACATGCAGCACTACTTGACTCCAGCTTATATGGAGGCTGTGTCACATGATGCACTGGCCAATCCCAGCAATGCCATTAGTAGGCATGGCTGTGATGGCTTCTAAGGGCAAACCAGTGAAACACTTGTTGATTGGCTGCCCTGCAGCTATTCAACAGGCGGGATCAAATACCCGAACCCAGAACCCGAACCCAAACTTTTTTCAAATGTCCGGGTTTGGGTCCGGGTCACGAACACCCCAAAGTTCGGTACGGACCTGAACTTTACAGTTCGGGTTCGCTCAACTCTAATAATAAGCTTTTAGTGCATGTTTCAGTCATAAGTCCTGCTACTCGCGCTTCAGTAATAATAGTATAGTGGCTCCACCTGGCTAACTGGTAATTGATCTTCTCTGTGCAGAACATTTAAATCTGTCCTTTCTCCTTGCACCTTCACAGGAGATAGGAGAGTGCATACTCTGTATGGACTTGGCGCATGCTCTGAAACACGCTGTGGTTCACCCCTTGCCCCGTTGAAGTCATACACCTACTGGCATTGCGCTTCAAGCTGTTTCCATCAGGTATACCCAGAAACAATGCAGGACCAGTGTTAATTTTGGCAGCAAATTTCAATTTAGTTTTCGTCTTAGTCTTAGGACTAAATGGCATTTTAGTTTTAGTCCCATTTTAGTCTTCTGCAATTGTTTTAGTTTTAGTCGTATTTAATTGACCAAATCTCTAGGACATTTTAGTCAGTACATTATAGTGGGCTAAAATCATTTTAGTCCACTAAAACATATTTTATTTGTCTAAAATCTAATGGGTTAAGTTAAACTGTAATGTATTATTTAAGCATTTCTCTACAATTTCCAAACTTATTATATACTGCTGGAGTGAAGAATCTAATATGCTATTATTTATGTTATTGAGGTGTGAACATGCACTACAGACCAGTGTTAATTTTGACATCAAATTTCAATTTAGTTTTAGTCTTAGTCTTTTGACTAAAATGGCATTATAGTTTTAGTCGTATTTTAGTCATCTCAATTGTTTTAGTTTTAGTCATATTTTAGTCGATTAAAATTGTATTAAGTTATTCAATGAAAATGTTTTAGTCGGTTTTAGTAGATGAATTTAACACTGCGCAGGACCTCCTCTCCTGATTTGGTAATGGTATCACGGTGGGTACACCCATTTTTCCGGAGGCACTAGAGACTGTTCCGTGTGGTATTTCTACCCCAGATGAGCTTACTGTTCCTTACTTTAATGTAAGTGTTTTTATGACTACATGTAATTGTATTACAAACATTGCCCTCAAAGACGCTTTTCTGTTTCCTCCGTCATGATGCAGTCGGCACTCTCTGGAAACACACGGCTCTCAACCCCACCACCTCCTTCTCTTCTTCTCTATCAGAGCCATTGTATGAGCTCCACTCTGGGGGGGGGGGCAATGTGATCGGATGTGGCAGGAGACAGAGGATCCCCACCAGCAGACTCCCACAGAGGGGAGGTGAGTCCACACCGTGTGCACGGACACCAGACATCCCACCCTCCTCATCATCAGAGTGTTCTCTCCCTGAAGGGTTAAGTGAGCCAACAACGGGGGGGGGTGGTTATGGTGCGGGCTGGAGAGATGGGGGAGTGGGGGTTCCATAGTCAGGTCTGTCTGACACGCCCCAACGACTGATGGAGCACCAGCCACCACTGGCTGAACCACTGAACAGCTGCTTAGGAAATTTGCAGTGAAAAAGCAGGGTAAACTCACACCAGACATATGTGAACCTAGCCTTACTGCTTGAAACAAGATGACAGGTGAGCCATGAAGAATTTACTTTATTAGCTTTCAAATTAAAAATCTACCAAACTTCTTTTTGTACAATTGTTTTGTTTCGCTCACCCCCTGCACCCCCCCCCCTTATTTCAGCCACATATTTTCTTATAGATGAACATATGTTTTGCAATTCCAGTGGAATGACTGTGATCATAGATTCCTTTCCAGAATGCACGCTTCATTTTGCCACACAGCAAGCACGACATGGGCAAAACATAATATAGATGACAGGTGTAGTAGGCCTCATGATACTACACAACATAAGCAGATTGGGCGCATCATAGTGTCATGATGACAGCAGAAGCACAAGAGTTAGTAATAGGCGCAAAAAAGCAGAGGAGCCACAGTGTCCCCAGGGATGGTAGGGAAAGAAATTGTACACAACCAAAGCACTGCCAGGCACTCATGCTATAATGCACCAGAATGTAAACTGTCCATGGGCTATATGTGTGCGGCTAATGATAGTGATGAGTGGAAGTCCAGAGCCCAGTAACATAAGTAGCCAAAAGGCAAATAAAACACAATTTATTCCAATAATGAAACAGCAATAAAAACAGCATGAATGTGGAACAGCATTACCAGAGGTGGATCCAATCCTGTCCTGCAGCAGCAGAGGATGACGAGAGGAAACATGCATATACCAGGAGATCTGGGTGGAGGGCAGATCCTGTGTTAGAAAGTTGCCCGCCGTTGACAAACAGCGGGAAAGCACAGGTTACCGGAAACAGCGTGGCTGGAACACAGGGATCAGCTGATCCACCAACAGGAAGCTGAACAAACAGGAAGTGAAAATGGTTGCCAGGTCTACATGTTTTGGGACACACCCCTTTGCCAAATCCCCAGCGGCTATTCTGTGTGTATCTGTGTTTTTGAGCCATAAGCTTTTGTGGGAGTATAGTTTTGCTAAAAAAGCTTAAACGTGCTAAAGCTTAAAAAACGCTAAAAAAACACTGAAAAACGCTACTGCAAAAATACTGTAAAAAAAAACATTCTACAGCTTTCTACAGCTAATGCTACTGGCTTTTTTTTATAAAAACCAGTGCGCATGAAGCCTTACAATTGACAAAATGTTTGGGTTGATATTTTTCCCATTGGGTAAAATTGCACATTTCTCAGGGCTTAATTTTTTACATTAACCACAATTACCACATTTAAATGTGCCAAAATTCATACAGGGGTCCTTTCTGACTACTGGCCCAGATGTCCTGTTTAAGGGTGGCTCCTTTCTCTTGGAGCATCCCGTTCATTAAAAGTAATGGGAATTTGACTTGGAATTTAAAAAAAAACATGTTTGTAAATACACCATTATGTTTTTCCACTGCTTTGTAAATGTATGATTGTCTGACTGATCGCTACAAGATGACAACTGGCAAAAAAAAAAAACTTGTTGGATAATTCTTAGAGAGGTATGTGTTACAACAGTTTAGGGATCAATTACTAATCCTAGGGATTAAGCCCTAGTTATTTTTGTACCACAACTGAGCCACTAATGCTGTGTAGCTCTGACCTAAATAGGTGACAGCCAGCAATTGTTTTAGGGCCCTATCACACTTTTATGTATGTTTTTGTTACTTTAGAAAGGGCAAGTAGCACACGTAAATGAACAAAAGCTGCACTTGTGATATTTTTAGCAGTGCAGTTGTACATGCATTTTGCTGTGTGTTATCGCAATGCACAACAGTGGTGCCAACATTTCCCAGTAACAAGAGATTAAATGTAGCTCAGCCCTATACTGTATAAGCACACCTTCATAAAACGCTTGCTAAAATGCTTATTTAAAAAAAAAAAAAGAAACATCCTGCAGAGATGCTGAAAAAAAAAAGAAAAAGCATCAAGCTCCCATTAGTTACTATGGTAAAGTGACAGAACAAAAGTACAGAAACATACAATATATGGGTTAAAAAAAAAGATTTAAAAATATCTGGCACCTTAAAAATAATCAGAATCTTCCAAACTGCTGAACTACAATCTGTTAAAATAAAATAACAACAATTAGAAATGTATTTATAAAATAAATTGCAGAGCAACTGTATTTGCCCTGCAAAACTGCATGCACATTTGTTCTGTGTGTATGCCGGCAAAATCATGTGGTACTAAACTACAGGGTGGGCCATTTATATGGATACACCTTAATAAAATGGGAATGGTTGGTGATATTAACTTCCTGTTTGTGGCACATTAGTATATGTGAGGGGGGAAACTTTTCAAGATGGGTGGTGGCCATGGTGGCCATTTTGAAGTCGGCCATTTTGAATCCAACTTTTGTTTTTTCAATAGGAAGAGGGTCATGTGACACATCAAACTTATTGGGAATTTCACAAGAAAAACAATGGTGTGCTTGGTTTTAACGTAACTTTATTCTTTCATGAGTTATTTACAAGTTTCTGACCACTTATAAAATGTGTTCAATGTGCTGCCCATTGTGTTGGATTGTCAATGCAACCCTCTTCTCCCACTCTTCACACACTGATAGCAACACCGCAGGAGAAATGCTAGCACAGGATTCCAGTATCCGTAGTTTCAGGTGCTGCACATCCTGTATCTTCACAGCATAGACAATTGCCTTCAGATGACCCCAAAGATAAAAGTCTAAGGGGGTCAGATCGGGAGACCTTGGCGGCCATTCAACTGGCCCACAACGACCAATCCACTTTCCAGGAAACTGTTTTATATTTTGCCATAAGTTTCGGGGAAATGACAATTGTTTTTTTTTTCACAAAGTCGTCACTACATGATATATTGCTCAAACATGCCATGGGTATATGTAAAATTACACCCCAAAATACATTCTGCTGCTTCTTCTGAATACGGGGATACCACATATGTGAGACGTTTTGGTGGTCTAGCCATGTACAGGACCCCGAAAACCAATTACCGCCTTCAGGCTTTCTAAGGGCGTACATTTTTTATTTCACTCCTCACTACCTATCACAGTTTCAGAGGCCATGAAATGCCCAGATAGCACAACCCCCCCCCCCCCCCAAAGACCCCATTTTGGAAAGTAGACACTCCAAGCTATGTGCTGAGAGACATGTATTTTGCATATCTTGTTTTCTGCCACAAAGTTTTGAAATTTGAAAAAAAAAAAACACATTTTCCTTTTATTTCTTCATTTTATAAAACAAATAAGAGCTGCAAAATACTCACCATGCCTCTTAGCAAGTATCTTGGGATGTCTACTCTCCAAAATGGCGTTATTTTGGAGGCTTTTATGCTATCTTGACATTTCAGGGCCTTCTAAACCGCCCTTAGAAATCATGAAGGCAGTGATTGTATATGGTTAGACTGCCAAAAAGTCTCACACATGGGGTATCCCCATACACAGGAGAAGCAGCAGAATGTATTTTGGGGTGTAATTCCACATATACTCATGGCATGTGTGAGCAATATATAATTTTAGTGACAACTTTGTGTAATTTGTTTTTGTCATTTTTCAATCACTTGTGACAAAAAAATTAAATATTACATGGACTCAACATGCCACTCAGCAAATAGCTTGGGTGTCTACTTTCCAAAATGGGGTCATTTGGGGGGTTTGAACTGTCCTGGCATTTTATGCCCAACATCACCCACTCTTCTAGCCACTTGAACCACCAAGTCTTTTTTAACACTAAAACCACTCTAAACCAGAGGCCCTACAGATTAAAATGGTGGGTGTTGCATTTTTTTTTCACAAAGTATTTCCGCAGCGATTTTTCAAACTCAATTTTTGGGAAAAAAACACTTTTTTGAATTTTAATGCACAAAAATACACTATATTGCCCAAATGTTTGTTGAAATATAAAATATGATCTCATGCCAAGTACATAGACACCAAACATGAAATGCTTTAAAAATTACACACACCCTGTTTACATATGACACAAGACTGATGCTTGCGTACACCTTTGCGCGCATGCATGGGGGGACAGCGGTGCATTTTTTTTCAATTATTCGTTTTGCTTTTTGTTTTATTTTTACACTGCTCCTTGAATTTTTTTTATCATTTTTATTGTTATCACAGGTAGATATTTTTTTCTTTTAAATGTGTGGTCTATTAGACTCTAGATCTCTCCTCAGACCTTAAAGCTTCTGACCACACCAAGATCGGTGTGATAGGATGCTTTAACAATTTCCATATGATGCTGTTTATATATGGTGAAACGAAAGTCATGAAATGCTCATAACCTCCGGTTTCTTAGGCCATAGAGATGATTGGAGCCATTCTAGTCTTCCATCAGCTCTATGGTCAGCTGGCGGAACCACCGTCTGCATTCTCGCGTTCCCCAGTGGGACAAGAGAGCCTGAGAAAACCACTCAAAAACCAGAAACATACTAGTATGTCGCTGGTCCTTGTTGGGTATATGTTGTAATGTTGCTTTTTTTCATACAGCCTGTGGGTTAAATTTAAAAAAAAGAATCAATCGGTGGGTATGCCCACCATTACTGTATAAAATCTGCCCTTCATCCACCCACTTCTACACTGTGTGCAGAATTATTAGGCAAATGAGTATTTTGACCACATCATCTTCTTTATGCATGTTGTCTTACTCCAAGCTGTATAGGCTCGAAAGCCTACTACCAATTAAGCATATTAGGTGATGTGGATCTCAGTAATGAGAAGGGGTGTGGTTTAATGACATCAACACCCTATATCAGGTGTGCATAATTATTAGGCAACTTCCTTTCCTTTGGCAAAATGGGTCAAAAGAAGGACTTGACAGGCTCCAAAAAGTCAAAAATAGTGAGATATCTTGCAGAGGGATGCAGCACTCTTAAAATTGCCAAGCTTCTGAAGCGTGATCATCGAACAATCAAGCGTTTCATTCAAAATAGCCAACAGGGTCGCAAGAAGCGTGTGGAAAAACCAAGGCGCAAAATAACTGCCCGTGAACTGAGAAAAGTCAAGCGTACAG
>BLSH010158757.1:259011-278927 GCA_018402905.1 Glandirana rugosa | reverse complement strand
CTTTTATATAACTGTTCAGAAAACCCAATACTAACAGTTCATGCACGAAAATGGTCAGTAATGTCGATAGATTTCCGTTATACACTAAACGTTATATAGTGTATATGTGGTTTATGACAAATATAGTTATCTAAAACTCGGTCGTTTCGGTATATATGTAATATGAAACGTAGTAGATCTGAGATCTCGAAACGAAATTTTACTTAACGTGAAATTTGCATCCAGAAAAAAATTCTCACTCCATGTTATTATATGTAAGTCACATAGTTTAGACAGAAAAAGGTGCGAAAGAAAAATATTTATATCTTCCCAAAATCAACGCGTTTACCATATACTGTTATTTCGTAATTTTTATATAAGACGTATGGAAAAACTGAGGAATATCACAACCCGGGAGACGACGGTTTATCATGAAGGACCACTAATTTATACCATATAGTAATATATATGTAAATAACTCTTTACAGCTTTTTTATTAAAGCAACAATTCTTACAGAACTTGTACATTTTTTTATACTTCTGTAATGCACTGCAACATACCAAGTCATTAACTGTTTGGTAAACTCCAACACCTGTGATCACAATATATACGGTATAGATCAGACCAAGCATTTTAAACAGTCAATGTTTTTGTTAACCAGCAGAGGGCCCAACACTATAAGGAGTCAAAAAGGTATGCAGAATATATTTTTAATGCTTTATTGTCATATACCATTTGCGCAACTAAAACCCTTCTATATTTATAAAAAGAAAGCGTGGAAAAAGACAGATTTGATACACTGAATGTATATTATTGTACCTCACTCTTAAAAAAAGACCTACGTTTAAAGTGCAATTCATTTTAAAGCAAAGCTCTAGAGTCTAGATGATGCAAAGTATAATGTATATATGGCTTTGCTGGCTCAAAATCTATTGATATAAACAGTATTTGGTGTATATGTGATATATTGCAAATCACATATTGCCTTTAGATAGCTGTAATGACTGGTAAAAGCACGTACTTGACAATCATAACCCAAAAGACTTGTCAATATATTTTCACTTTTGTATTAACAAAATTTAATTTTACCCTTTTTTTTTTTTTTTTTATTTTTTTTTTTTAAAAAAAAAAAAATCTTGGTGAGCCAGTTTGATCATAGTTTATTTTACAGCAGCTAATGATCTAGTGTTTAACCTGGAGACAAGATCTATAGCACAGTGACCTATTCCTTTAATCATTGTGTTTAGCTAAGATGTGGTGTTTGGTTTTTGGCTGTGCTTGAGTGGAATTCAAACACTACTTTCTTAAGTATTGTTGCAGATTTTCCACACTATTTTCTTGTGTAGGACAGCAGAAATAGCAATACATTTTATGGAGTAGTGTAATATTTATTTACTAGAAGATGATTTTAGAATTCACAGACCATATGTTAACTAATAATCAATTCCAATAATGACTATTATTGACTTGGCTGTGACACTGAACTGGCCTCAAACCATTTCTGCAGATGTCAAGTGAAAGCACTGTACGACTATATGTCCACCTGATATTTCATTGTAAATAGCTGGCAAAAATGTGACCGTTTTCTAAGAAAAAAAAAAGAGGGTAAAAGTTGATGAATTTCTGCATTATGTCTGTACAGTACCAAAAGTGTTTATATGTCTTTAAATTAAAGCTATATATTTTCATAAAATGTATTTGTTTGAATCATTTGATCTGGAAGTGCGTGTAAACTATGAATTGTTTGAAATAGTAACATCCAATCTGTGTTTTTTATTTATTTTTTTTTCTTATCATTCTCTTAAGTACCGGCACCAGACATCAAACAATTATATTACTTTGCAATATACAGTATAACACCATGTAAATCATAGGTGTGTGCAGCCTATTGCATTAGGGTGTGTACCCCTAATGCGTGTGATATATACTGTATATAGAGCAGTAGGGCAATGGACAGTGCAGAGGTTGGTGTCAGCAGAGAAGTGGATGGTGTCAGTAGGGCAGAGATTGGTGTTAGTAGTGTATTTTTATTTATATTCAGTGATTTCAGTGATTCAGTTATTTATATTCATTTATTGCTTTTTTACAATTTTTTTAACAATCATTTTTTATTTTTTTTACAATCTTTTTAGATGCCCCATTGGGCGGCTTTGGTGAAATATTAGGAGTCTGTTTTGACCCCTAATATTTCACCAACGCCCCTCAATGGGGCTCCTAAAAAATTATTGTAAAAAAATAAATAAAAAAAATTATTGTTTCACTTTTGGGACAGAGAAATAGAGACAGAGGACAGAGATTCCCAGTCCCTTTCTATGCAACCAATCAGCAGGGGAAATCTGCAGAGCACAGGGTGATTAGGGTGTGCCCAGGCACACCTTGCACACCCAGTGCACACACCTTAGATTTTCGGACGACAGAACGTTCGTTCTTTGTTGGATGCTAGTCTCATGTCGAAAGTGAAGAGTGTACGAACAATAAGAACATTTTCGTACGACCAAATTCAACGTCAGAAGTAGCGTAATGTGTTGAATAGCTTTGTATGTATTTTTTAATTTCTGAGCATGCGTAGCCTTGATGGTACGATTTTATCCGTACGAAAACCATACTAATGATATGAAAATCAGACATTGCCTTGACGTAGGAAAACAGTTTTCTAGTCTGCCAGC
Organism: Glandirana rugosa; assembly: GCA_018402905.1. Taxonomy (NCBI): domain Eukaryota; kingdom Metazoa; phylum Chordata; class Amphibia; order Anura; family Ranidae; genus Glandirana; species Glandirana rugosa. The sequence continues at coordinate 276,281 of BLSH010158757.1, read as the reverse complement.
TTTTGTCTGAAAAATCAAAATCAGCTGCCAAAAGGAGCATACTAATGGTAAGAATTTCAGACGATCGGTTGTCGTGCGAAAATTCCTGTACAAAATTCACATTGTGTGTACGGGGCTTAAGTCTTTACAAATTTAACCTTTTGGCTACATACTTCACATTCTGATTGCACAATCTGTTAACTACTTGTTCAGAAGTCTACGTGTGTACTGTATGGTGGGGGTCCATTTTAACAAGTTAAAATGTGTTATTCAAATATGGATAAGGTTGTATTGAACAGTGATTGGATAACATATTGAAGTCTAGATGGCCAGACCAACAGCACCAGTATGCTTTAAGTGGTATTAAACCCAAAAGCAAACATTTATTATATTGCAGCTTACCAATCCTTAAATGTGATACCTGCATACATTTTCTTTTTATAGGTTTTTTATTTTTAATTTATTTTCATCTGGTGACCTGACCAGTAAGGCTGGCCATACACTATACAATTTTCCTGTTCAACTTTCCTTTAGATTTACCAAAACTATATAATAGGAGTACAAACCAAAGCCCTTTCAATTTGAAAGCAATCAGGCAGGCCCTTCCACTACATAATTGAAGGTAAATCTAAAGAAAAATGTATGGTGTATGGCCAGCCTTATGCTGGCCATACACTATATGAAAAATCGTTCAAACCCATTTTTGAAAAAGGAACACTCGGCCATGAGAGCAAAGGATAGTACCATCATGTAATGACCAATAAATCGTTCAATGGACATAAATGAATCCGTTTTTGTTTGGTTTTCTAGTGCAAACAGTTTGGACGGGAAACGCATTAACCTTTCAATTTATTGTTCTTTTGGCAGAAAATTTACAAACTTGTTCTTTGTTTTTTTGGCTCAAACACTTTCCAACAGATTACCAATTTGTGTGCATTAACTGGCCTAATAATGAACAAACTGTCCAAATGACCGAATTTCAGACAATTTTTTGTATAGTGTATTGCCAGGATAAGTCTTTTGTTTTTTACCAAAATAAACTGTTCTGCAGATGTAGCAGTTACAGGGTTGAGACAAACCATTTACAGCTGAGAGGGTGCTTACAATGATCAGCCTTTATTTATTTAAGCCCTTTATCCCAAAAGAAAAACAAAACTGTAACTGCTTATAAAGTGTGGGGTTTGGCTTTAATTTGTTAGTGTACCTAAATTGGACAGTGTGCTTCACACTCCCCTCCCCCAGATTAACAATGCTCATAGGTGTGCGCAAGGGGTATGCCTGGGCACACCCTAATCCCCCCCCCCGCCCCAATACAATAGCATTATCGCTCTGGATGCCTGCAGGGAGATGGGAAATATCTTCCTCTGACCAGTTCTGCTATTAATGAAGCGCTACTGTACTTATCTTTCACTGTACCAGCTCTGCCATAAGAGTGTGTGTGTGTGTGTGTGTGTATGCATATAAATAAAAATATATATACATATATTGAGCTTTAGGGTGCACACCCTAATGCAATAGGCTGGGCACACCAATAACAATGCTGCAGTTCAAAAGTGTCCCTGTGCCCCTTCATCGAGAGTGTAGGCACTCAAATACAGATCGCCAGGTGAAAACAAAGGGGGGAAAAAGTAAAAAAAAAAGCTGTAGTATATTACATTTTTGGGTTTATTACCACTTTCAGTCAACTTGACAACACCCCTATACTTAATTTGTCTACCTAAATAATCTAAAGGCAAAAAATGCTTTTCTTTGGTACCATTTTTAATAAATACCTATCTTGTATTATAAGCTGACATCTGGATACAATACAAAATACATATTATTTTATGTATAACTCCTTTTTAACTGTTTGTACTATTGAATTAATTTGCAACAATAATGTCTTATTCACCCTGGGCAAAACTTTCCTCTAAGCCTGGACTCCAGTGGACCACAAAATCCTGGTCCGGAACCAACCCTACCAAGGTGGCTGGTAAAACCCGGACCGGATTCCACCTTAGTCCACTCCAAATGAGCAAATGTGAGGCGACACATAGCGACCATCAATCGTCTCGCATAACGTCACAATATATATATAAATATATATATATATATATATATATATACACACACACACTGTGTAATATTAAACAAATATATACATACATACTTTTTTTTTTTACCTTTTGCATCATTCATCCATCCCTGTGCCAACACATGTACATTGGGGCTGTGCACATAATCTGTGACTTCAGGCGCAGGAATTTGCTTATTTTTTACAGTGTACAGTAGGGTTGCCACCTCATCCATCACCATTAAAGTGGTAATTAAACTCGGTGCCTTATCTGCATTTAATTAGCCACAGAACCTGTGGAATTCATATGTGTTCAGTTTTAAAGGGATGAAGTGGCAAACCCTAGTGTACAGCCATCTGTGCCCTTGTGAATGCCATAATGAGTCCTAAAGGGCATAGTGATATCTTCAGACAGAAATGTGTTTGCAATCAAACTTGCAAAAAAGCATTCAGTGATCACCGTGATTGGCTATCATTGTGATCAGTTGATTGGGGGCTGACTCTAATTGGTCCACAATTGTTAGTTTGAGACCTGCATCTGTAAGTGACAGTGTGGTCACAAACCATGGAATGCTCAAAGCTGCAACTTTAACATTCTCATAGCACAGGTTGCTGTGTCTGAGAATGTTAATCTACAGATTGTGTCCTAGTGGTTGACAAACTGTTCAAAGACTGCACCTTATCCAGCAGATGGGAACCAGAACATCACCAACTCATTTGCATTATGTTCTAAAGTCAAAGCATCTCATCTCAAGCATGCAATCTTCAGATAGCTGGGCACCTATCACTCTTCACCTTCTGGGAAAGTGTACTGTGCACTCCTGACTGTCTAATAATGGCTTTCAGTCTGAAAGTGTTAATGCACATTATACATTATGTAAGGTTCTGGTTGTCATTCAGGCAAGAGATGAGGTTGCTGCAAAGTAGCCTGTCCTATTGCAAGCTTAGCAAGGTCATGTATAAATAGGAGGCAGGTTTTAATCAACAGCAGTCCACGAGTGCATATTAGATGATAGAATCAGTCAGAATAATTCAAGCGATAGGGGTAGCATTTATGTATTAACACGTAGGCTCCCCCTTTTTTCTTTAAACACTGTTTAATGCACCTGTCACCATGCAGAGATGGAGATGGCTATTTTCTAAATTGTATTTGGAGTGTATCAGTGCAGACTTCTATAATGGCCAACCCCTAAATATTCTAAGTTCAATCTGAATACACTAGCTGCATACTTGTTATGGGTCTGTGTCTAAGTACAGGCGGTAAAGATATATACGCAGTTGAGACAAGGAGATCAGCTGTAGTTGACATTGTTGCATTTTAAAGGTCTGCACAAGGGAGAGTTTTACAGGTAAATAGCATGAATGAAATATAAAAATGCTCATATCCTAAGAAAAAACTGTTAAAATGAATGGTCTAGCAACAGGGCCCCTTTTTAGGTACATTGTTTTCATATGCTCCATTGTTCTTTAAGATTGTAAATGTAGATGTTTCTTAACCCTTAGGTTCCCACTAATCAACAACAGCATAGGCTTTTCAACACACATTGGACTGCTATAGCACCTGTTTTACATTTACAACTTTCAAATCAACTATCATCTTTCTGCTGGAACTGACAACCAACTACCCTATATGCCAGGTTCTGCTGTCCCCGATGCTGTCTTGGGCTGGGCATAGCAGATGTCAGCAGAGGGAATGAGCAGATAAACACAGAAGCAGCAAACATTTTGTCACTTTCAGGTTCAGCGCTGTCATTTCTTGCCAGCAATGGCTGGTAAAGAAGCTGAGTAAGCACAATCTGTGCTTAAAGTGGAACTTTAGTCAAAAAATTGAGTTCCACTAAATCACTTTTATCCTGGCCCATTTTGCGATTATAGCTATGTAAAACATTAAAAATAAGTGTCTATATTGCTTAAAATCCAATAATACACTGTCTCACCCTGCTTTGCGCATGTTCAGTTGTTCTATATCTTTCTGCACTGTGCCAAAAACATAGATCTGCTGAAAGCCTAAGGATTTACTGCTGCTCAGGTGCTCCGGGCTTCAGAAAAAAGAAACAGAAGCAATGCTGAAGGCAATTTACAGCACACACTAATTTTGGTATCATAATTATTAATATGGAATGTATGTTCCTTGCTAAAGAGCATTATTTTTTTTATCAACCTGTATAGGGTAAAAGTTCCTCTTCCAGCTTCAGTGGGGTCTAAAGGTGACATCCCTAAAGTGGACCTGTCATTGTAACTATGCTATCACATAAGGACCTATTAGCCCCTAGGTGAAAGCAATAAAGTTAGGTGAAAAAAAAGTTTAAAATTTTAAAGTAACACACACTTATTGAAAGAAAACATTTTTTAAAGCCTCCTGCTCTGACATTAATGCACATATGTACATAAACATGTGCATTGGGTTGCACCTACTCATGAAAATGACAATTGGGCTATACATATTAGGTATGGCGTTGCCAATCAAAGTGAGGGCAATAATTCCAGGGCCATCATCTAAGGTTAACTCTAATCCGATGACCTGTAAATGCTTTTGAAGCATCGCCTGTGGACAATTTTGGGTACCAATTTGTTGCCCTTTCACGGGTGCATGCATTTTTAAGGTTTTACATTTATGGCTTCTAATTACTCGATGCAACCTCTTCTTTTATGTTTTACAAAAAATCTTACAAAAATTACAAAATGTGTTTGTAGTAAAATTTAACTTTAGTGCATTTTTTAACCAAAAATATGGGTTTAAATACGTGTGCTTATGTCAAATGTCAAAAATTCTAAGCGCCACCATTTTTTTCCTCCATGGTCTCTGATTTCAGAAAATGTATAATTGAGAAGAAGTGAATACCGCACTAATGTAAAGGCCCTAACTGAGCTGCAGCCTAAATGTGGAATACACATCAAAATAGCATAAATCAAAAAAGTGTCCACGCTAGAAAATCTATATATGAATAGATAAGTTGCCAGTTGAGTGAATAATGTGGCCCGAGACAACGTCTGGTTGGACGAAACGCTGCGTCGGGTGAAGGGGGCGTGCTGACGTCACCGCGAACATCTCTGTTTACCTTGGAGAACGAGATTTAATGTATAGCTGGCTGGCTGACCATTTTTATGCTTGAAGTTTTGCTGTTACCTGTAAGTGCAATACTTTTTACTTTTAATAAAGCAGTAGCAGTATTACACTATGTGAGCCCCCCTTTTTTTCATATATGCCTGTTGTGAGATGGACTTATCAGGCTTTCCTGAAATGGTTCCCCTCCTCTTCCCTCCTTTCTGGGATGGCTGGGATTTGGAAACTTCATCTCCCTCTGGGACCCTGACTGGGTAGAGTCACAGGTGTATAGATAGCTTGCTTCTGGTAAGCATATAAATCATTCGGTGGAGGCACTTGTCACTTTGCGGAGTGGAGCACTGGGTGGATTCAATCTGAATTTATATTTACATCAGCAAATCATTTCTACTTGGTTTAAGGACTTTCTATGAACTTTATTTACATATCCTACCATTTGACTATGGAATGTTGCCTATTTATTACACCAGTACATCATCTGTGCATGGTTTAAAGACTTCTTATGCACTTTATTCACATTTTTTACCGTATCACTACAGAATTTGCCTAATTATTACTTTTTTTCCACCATATTGATTGATGGTATATTTAAACAATTATTTATATTTATCACTGTGATTTAATTTGTGAGGTTATTATTTATTATTCATTCAACTGCCAACTTATCTATTTATAAATATAAATTTTTATATATTTATAGCACATTATGTGGTGTGGGTCATATTATCATTAACTTTTCTAGTTAATAATCATTCTCTAGCGAGGCCACTTTTTTGATTTAAGAAAATCTATAATGTGTGGGCAGTCTTAACTGACCTATAGGTATAGGCCTGAAAGGTGCATTTTAATGTGTGAAAAAAATGGTTCTATCAGTGAAGGGGTTAAAGCAGGCTTAACATCAAATTTTATATGTTAAATTCAAAAGGATTACAGTGCTCCCCTAACAGTGCTTTATGTTATATTTTCATTGGAAGGCCTGTGGTATTTTGTTTGATTCATCAGACGGGGTCAGCATCTACTTCTGGGCCTAAGACGTTAGCCAAGGGATGATGTAATCATGTAAATCTCACTTTTTGAACAATAACCTTTATGTTCTTGGCTTTGTATATGCAGTTTATTTTAAACAGGTCAGGCCCCTGCTGCTGTCTTCCACTTTGTGACAAAAATGTGTAATGTACCATCTGAGTGAGTGATCACTGGGGGAGGGGAGGGAAGAATGAGAGAATGCTTTGCTTTTCTTCTTCTTCTTCAGCCAGCTGATAACATCATTCAGCAGGCCTTGAGAGTGTATGTCTAGGCACAGTCACTTGTCTAGAGCTCAAAGACTGTTTATTAATAATAAAATGTATTGTTTTCACAAATGATACTGTTGTAGTAAATGATAAGTTGTCCTGAATGTATAAATGCAGGCCTGCAAAGCTATTATTCACTGTACTTTTCCATTTTATGATTCCATTAGACATTTGGGATTTTCATTTACGTATTTATTACTTTTATCCCATTGTCTCTGGGTAGGCTGTAACCCCCAGCTATCTATTGTTGTCTATGAAATACTTGTATCGGTAAATGCGTACCTATCGGGAATTTTTGTTCCATAAATTTATTGTTGCTGTATATGGTAAGCTGTTATGCATATATAAATGTAGACCTGTAAAGCTATTGATCGCTCTACTTACCCCTTTTACATTTTCATATGAATTTCAGATGAATTTCTGCAGTATATATTGAAAGTGACAGTAGCAGGATTTTTATTAATGTGTTTTTTTTTACTTTTATCCCATTTGATTAGACAGTAACCCCAACTATCTATTGTTTTCTAAGTCACACTTGTATCACTACATGCGTAAGCTGTCATGAACGTATAAAAGGATTTTTACTATACCACATTGCCTCTGGGAAGACTTTAACCCCAGTTATCTGTTGCTATCTATGAAATACTTGTATAAGTACATGTGTACCTAAAACATCTTTTTTTCACAAATGTTTTGTATATGGTAAGCTGTCATAAATAAATACATGTATGTAACTGGTAAAGCTATTGATAGCTCTACTTTTCCATTTTATATTTCCATATCTAGGTTCTAGAAATTCTGCAGTTTATATATATATTAGCAGGGTTTTTATTTAAAGTGGAACTTTACCCATAACAACCTAATAAAAAAGAATATTCTTTAGCAATGAACATACATTCCACATGGATAACTATGCTACCAAAATCAGTGTGTGCTGTAAATTGCCTCCAGCATTGCTCCTGTTTCTTTTTGGAGGCTGCCATTTTGCTGAAGCCCAAATCCCCTGAACAGCAGTAAGTCATAAAGTGGAACTAAACCCATCAATTTAATGGTTTCAAAAAACAATTACATCCCTAGATTGCTAACTGTCTCATTTGCTTATGCCCTCAACCAAACTGTCAAACCATCAAATGGCTGGTGTCATAACTGATCACATGTGCAGCACCATGGCAGTTGCAGATCCTTGGCTGTAAAGGATAGGAGGGTTTAATTCTGCTTTAAGGCTGTCAGCAGATTGGCCTCTAAAATTCAGTAGTGTCTATAAATGGAGAGCAAGTGAGCATGTGCAGAGCAGGGTGAGACAGTGTATTACTGAATTTTAAGCACTTATTTTTAATGTTTTACATAGTTATACCTGTAGATGGGGCCAGTCCGAAGTAACCTAGCAAATCTTCATTTTCGCTCTAAAGTTCCACTAAGTATTTTTTTTTTCTTTCACCAATTGTCTTGGGGTAGACCGTAGCCCCAAATATTATTATTATTATTATTCAGGATTTATATAACGCCAACAGTTTGTGCAGTGCTTTAACCACTTCAGCCCCGGAAGGATTTCCAGCTTTAGGACCGGAGCACTTTTTTCAATTTGGCACTGCCCTGCTTTAACTGGTAATTGCGCGGTCATGCAATGCAGTACCCAAACGAAATTTGCGTCATTTTTTTCCCACAAATAGAGCTTTCTTTTGGTGGTGTTTGTTCACCACTGCACTTCTTATTTTTTGTGATATAAACAAAAAAAGAACGAGAATTTTGAAAAAAAAATTATATTTTCAACTTTATGTTATTACAAAAATACAATAAACTAAATTTTAGTCATAAATGTTTGCCAAAATGCATTCAGCCATATGTCTTGGGTAAAAAAAAAGTCAATTGGCATATATTTATTGGTTTGCGCAAAAGTTATAGCGTCTACAAATTAGGGTACATTTTCTGGAATTTTCTCAGCTTTTATTTTATGACTGCCTATCTCATTTCTTGAGGTGCTAGAATGGAAGGGCAGTACAACCCCCCCCCCCCAAATGACCCCATTTGGAAAGTAGACACCCCAAGGAATTTACTGAGAAGCATGTTGAGCACAGTGAATATTTTATTTTTTTGCCATAAGTGATTGAAAAATTACCAAAAAAAAAAATGACACAAAGTTGTTACTGAAATGATATATTTCTCACACATGGCATGGGTATGTGTGGAATTACACCCCAAAATGCATTCTGATGCTTCTCCTGAGTATGGAGATACCCCATGTGTGAGACTTTTTGGAAGCCTATCCGCGTACGGGACCCCAAAAACCAATCACCACCTTCAGGATTTCTAAGGGCAATGATTTATAGCTTCACCCCACTCTATCTATCTCAGTTGTGGAGGCCATGAAATGCCCAGATAGCAAAAAAATACACAAATGACCCCATTTTGGAAAGTAGACACCCCAAGGAATTTGCTGAGAGGCATGTTGAGCCCATTGAATATTTTATTTTTTTGTCATAAGTGATTGAACGATGACCAAAAAATAAAAACATAAAAAAATTACACAAAGTTGTTACTGAAATGATATATTGTTCACACATGCCATGGGTATATGTGGAATTACACCCCAAAGTTCATTCTGCTGCCTCTCCTCAGTACGGGGATACCCCATGTGTGAGATTTTTTGGGAGCCTATCGGCATACAGAACCCTGAAAACCAATCACCACCTTCAGGATTTCTAAGGGCAAAAATGAATGCCTTCATCCCACACTACCTATCTCAGTTTTGAAGGCCATGAAATGCCCAGATAGCACAAACCCCCCCCCCCAAATGACCCCATTTTGGAAAGTAGACACCCCAAGCTATCTGCTGAGAGGCATGTTGAGTCCATGGAATATTTTATATTTTGACATAAGTTTCGGGAATATGACAATTTTTTTTTTTTTTCACAAAGTTGTCACTAAATGATATGTTGATTGAACATGTCATGGGCATATGTGGGATTACACCTCAAAACACATTCTGCTGCTTCTCCTGAATATGGGGAACCTCACATGCATGGTGAAATTGTTATTTACATACGTCACGAGACTGACTCTTGCGCGCGTGCATGGGGGGCAGGGGTTCTTTTTTTTTTTTTTTTTTTAATTATTCATTTTGCTTTTTAATTTTATTTTTACACTGTCCCTTTTTCATCTTTTTTTTTTTTTATCATTTTTATTTTTATCACAGGGATTTTAAATATCCCCTATGATAAAAATAGGTATTGTCGCATATTTTTTTTTTTTAATTTGGGGTCTACTAAACGCTAGATCTTTTCCCAGCCCTTAAAGCTTCTCACCACACCAAAATCGGTGTGATAAGATGCTTCCCAGATTTCCCAATGGCGCTGTTTGTATCTGGCGAAACCAAAGTCACAAAATGCTTGTGGCCTCCGGTTTCTTAGGCCATGGAGATGATTGGAGCCATTCTAGTCTTCAATCGGCTCTATGGTCAGCTGGGGGAACCATCAGCTGCATTCTCGCGTTGCCCGGTGGGACAGGAGAGCCTGAGGAGAGCCAGAGAAGACCAGCAACATACTAGTATGGGGCATATATTGTAATGTTCTTTTTTTCATGAAAAAAAGAATCAATCGGTGGGTATGCCCACCATTAGAAAACCTCCCTTCATCCTCCCACTTCTAATGGTGGGCATAGCCACTTTTTTACAAAAAAATATACCGGAGCATAGGGGCAATCTGCCACAATTTCCACCCACTGCCCCTATGCTCCGGTATATTTGCTCTTTTTTAACTGTGGTGGTGAAATCACCGCCAACAGCGCTGGAGTTGCTGCTTTATGAATGGTGGGAGCAAACGCTTTTGCTGTCACCATTAATAAATCAGTGCTGCAGCTGAATGGTGTACCTGAAAAGGAATAAACAATTAATAAAACACAGTAACATAAAAAAATTGCATACCTGCTAAAAAAGAAAAAAAAAATATAAAACGCATTAACAATATAACATTACAGGTAAGCATTAACATAAAAAAAATTACATACCTGCAAAGAAAACATGATAAAAACAGTAACAAACAGGTATGCATACAAAATATTAACAATAGAGAGAGAATAGAGAGAGATTAGAGAGAAAACAAGAGAGAGAGAGAGAGAGAGAAAAAAAAAGAAACATACAACTGTTTTTGGTTTTTTTATTTAATTTTTTTTGTTATTTTTTTGTTGTTTTAAATTTTTTTTTTTTTTTGTTGTTTTTTTGGTACACCTTTTTTTTTTTAACTAAAAACGATCTGGTTCCAGCTTTGGGTCTCTCAAAAATGCACTGCCATCTTTGAGACCCTATGTCAGTGTGCCTATCACTGTGTCTGCTGCACCCTACGCTAATAATTCACTAATGTGTGATAGCGTTCAAAACATTCATTGATGCAGAGACCAGGCTGGTCAGGACAGTAGGGGCAATAAGTGCGGGTGTCACACCTGTATCCGCGTCGTCTGCAGACACGACATCTCTTTTGGGGTGTTCTTTGGCCTGGGGTACCACGGAGGACACGTGGAAAGTGCCTCCCACTGCATTCACATTGTGAACAGGGGGTGCAGCACCATCTGGAAACAGAAGGGCTGTGACGATCTCTTCCATGAATTTGAGGAAGGATCTCGTCAGTCCTGACGCTCTGTATAAGACATGAGCGTTCAGCAAAGCAAATTGAAAAAGATATATAGACACTTTTTGTACCAGCGTCTAGCTTTACGGGTGATTAGGTATGGCGCCAGTAACTGATCATTGAGGTCCACCCCTCCCATATTTAGGTTATATTGGTGGACACAGAGGGGTTTCTCCACAAGACCAGTCGTCGTAGAAATTTGCACTGTCGTATCTGCATGAAGGGAGGTCAGAACGAAAACATTCCGATTGTCCCTCCACTTCATCGCGAGCAAATTATTACACTTAGTGCAGGCTCTCTCCCCCGACTAAGACGGTAATCTACAGGCCATTGGGGGAAGCCCCGGTGATTAGGTCGCACGGGGCCACATGCGCCAATCTGATGATCAAATAAGTGACTAAACAGTGGCGTGCTCGTGTAATAATTGTCCACGTATAAGTGGTACCCATTTCCGAATAAGGGTGACACCAATCTCCACAAAATCTTGCCAGCACTCCCTATGTAGTCTGGGCATCCTTCTGGCTCTACCTGACTATCTTTGCCCTCATAAACCATGAAACTATGTGTATAGCCTGTGGCCCTGTCACGGAGCTTATACAGTTTGACCGCGCATCTGGCACGCTTGCTGGGGATGTACTGCTTGAAAGCAAGACGGCCAGAAAATTTAACCAGGGACTCATCCATGCACACAACTTGGTTGGGAATAAAAAGTGTGGCGAACTTCTGGTTGAAGTGGTTTATGAGGGGCCGCATTTTGTAGAGCCGGTCAAATTCAGGGTCACCCCGTGGACGACTAAGTTCATTATCACTGAAGTGCATGAACCGCAAAATCTGCTCGTATCGTGTCCTGGACATGCAAGCAGAGAACACGGGCATATGGTGAATTGGGTGCGTGGACCAATATGACCGCAATTCAGATTTTTTAGTTATGCCCATGAGGAAGGAAAGGCCCAGAAAGATCTTAATTTCTGGAACCGTGATTGGTTTCCAGTTTCTGGCAAGCATCAAATGGGGATTAATGGTGATGAATTGACCAGCATATAAATTGCTTTGGTCCACTATAGATCTATAGAGATCTTCCGTGAAATACAGTGGCCGTAAAATCAGCTGTATTCACTGTGATTCCGGGTTGGGCAGTGAATAGGGGAAGTACGGGTGCTGCATCAGTGGTGGGTTGCCAATCAGGGTTTGCAAGCGCATCAGGAAGGACACTATGGGCTCTGCGGGCCTGTGTTTGTCTTCTTCGTGGCTGCGGGGCTAGCCACACCAGCTTGTACTGCACTTATGGGACTCGCAACGTCACCACGTGATACTGCAGTGCTGGTTCGTCTACGTCCAGGATGTACTAGGCCGCTGGTGCTTGCCAGGTCACCAGAATGGGTAGCAGCACTAGTACTGGCTCTCTGCTGCATACGAGAGCCCTGCGGTTCATGCACATCAGTGACAGCAGAACGGGATCTGGTACGCCTGACTCTAGCAGGGACCACAACTTTGTCGTCAGAGCTATCTGTCAGGGTGCTGCTGCTGTCTACAGGTTCATATGCTGAGCCTGATTCTGACAGTGAGTCTTCCCCATCTCTCTGATCTGTCATACTCAGCATATTGTAGGCCTCTTCGCTAGTGTACATGCGGCCAGACATTTTGGGCTTTCTAAATTTGAAACGTACAGTAGCGTGAGTCACAGGCAAAAAAGCGCACCTGGTTGTCAGAGCCTGCTACAAACGCTACCAAATTCACTGTCAGAATTCGCAGGGATCGGGCGTGATCTCTGCAAAGGCTGCAGATATGTGATATGTGTAAAGTGTTTAGTAAGTGACAGCGATCTATTGATCCTGCACTTGGGTGGGCTGGGCTGGGCGGAGGGGCTAAACGCAGGTGCTAGCAGTTATCTGGGCTGATCCCGCTGACACTGCATTTTTTAGAACCCTAATCTAGTGGGGACGCTAATATATATCTGATCAGATCGCAGATATTGCTCTGATCAGATACTACAGTAACATCTAACACGTATCTAATGTGCATGCGTGCGTGTCAGAGTACCTCGCTAACTGGCCCTGCCAGGCGTTTACACTGACCCTAACGCACACTAAAACCTAACTGTGGTCACCGCCGGGCGATCGGGGGTTAAAACCTATAAAAGGTAAATAAAATAATATACGGCGGGTAATCTGATTTAAAAAACTATCTATCTAGCTAGCGTCACCCGTGACACTTATACGGTGATCACAGGTGACAGGGGGCAATCAAGGGGTTAAAAACTTTATTGGGGGGGCAAGTGGGGGTATTTTCACCTAATTAGGCCTAGTACTAGCCTAACCTAACACTGATTAGTGTCACAAGAGCCACAAGTACAGCGATCGGTAAAAATTAGATCGCTGCACTATATGACACTGTGACAGGGGGTGACAGGGAGTGAAAGGGTTAACTGGGGGGTGATCAGGGGGTGATCAAGGGGTTAAATGTGCCTATGTGACCTGGTGTCAGTGTGGTGTTGTGCAACTCACGTTTTTTGATGCTCATTCTTCCCCGCTGAAACCGAAAAGGGCGTCAGGGAGGAAGGGGAGTTAACTTCCTCTGCCTCTGTTTACATTTCAGAGGCAGAGGAGCAATGTCATTGGCAGGACCGATCGGAAGGGCCAGGCCAAAAATCATTGGCCTGGCCCTGTAGAGTGATCGGTCCTGTGTCGAATGAAACAACAGTGCACGCTCTGCGAGCGCACGCTCACGGCGTGTGATTGCGGCCGCCGTCCCCTGACGGCAATTCGCGATAACAAACCACCTTGCCGCCGTCACACTGTGGCGGGCGGTCGGCAGGTGGTTAAAACATGAGAGCAAATGGTTCAGTTGCAATAAAATTCAAGAGGAATCAGAGGGCCCTGCTTGTTAGAGCTTACAATCTAATAGGGAAGGTCAAGTGATACAAGAGGTAATAACTGTGGGGGATGAGCTGATGGAGAAATTATAAAGCACAAAACAAATACAAAACAGTACAGTTGTGGAGACTGGATAGGATTCTCCGAAGAGAAAAGTTTACAGGGATCGCCTAAAAGTGGATAAAGTAGGAGTTAGTCGAACATATTGGGGTAGGGAGTTCCAAAGGATAGGAGAGGCTCAAGAAAAGTCCTGGAGGCAAGAGTGGGAGGAGGCGACAAGGGAACTAGAGAGCAGGAGGCCTTGGGAGGAACAAAGAACGATTTGGTTGGTATTTTGAGACAAGGTTAGTGATATAGCTGGGAGCCGAGTTGTGGATGGCTTTGTAAGTTATTAAGTATCCAATTATGTCTATGGTTTACTTGTAAAGGTACTGTACATGCATTTACTGTCTACTTATTTATAAGCAGTGTCTAAATGCAATGGACACATCTTTAGAATCATTTAGCATTTCCAAGCATAAATGTTTTAAGCCTTTTGATGCCTTCCTTTCTGCTACTGTATATAGTTTTTTATACACACATATAAATAGTGCAGGTTTGCTTTAACTAATACTAATGCCAAAACAAGCAGTCTTCTGTATAAAAATGCCAGGTCTTCTGACATGAACTTTCAGTTTGCTGCAGACATAGATACCTGACTGAAATGTCACACAACACTTTATTCATGTCAGCACCACTGAACAAACCTTGACTCTAGCCCCTGGCTGCCACAGCGGAGTTAAACTCCTCAGTACAAACAACACGCTGGAGGAGATTTCATTATTGCACTAAAGAGGCAATAACTAAAGTGGGTTGGAATTTTTAAAATACGTACCAGAAGGTGCACATTATACATTTTAACATGTTTAAACAACGGAAAAAAATAATAAATCATTTTAATAGAAGGATTCATTGAAATACATGCCCAGGGATGGCAAGATTTAAAGTATTTTGCATATATAAACACAAAATATCCCTATTGCTTTTGTTTTTTTCTCCATTTTCCATCTTTTGGCTCCCAGCTGTCTTACAGTATAATGAAAGGCAAACCTTTTTTATATAGAGGGAAGAGGGATTAACACACCTGTTTTTATTGCTGTCTGAGTGTCTGTGTCCCCATTAGGGAGATCCAACCTCTCTATTTGTTCTGTTTACTAGGGATGGGAGAACGCTTTGGCCCGAGCATACCTTTGGGCCGAACTTTTGCTGTTCGGGCATAGAGCGAACAGCCGAACAAACGGGACATTCGACCATCTGTTCAGCCCCCAAACTGACTGCAATGCATTGCGGCACTGAACAGTGCATTGCAAGCCCTGATTGGCTGAAGCAGTGAAAGCTTCAGCCAATCAGGGCACAGAGCACTGTCAGAGTCATGAATGGACACTGTTTCATGACTTTATCCAATCATGGCTCATTCCCGCCCCACAGTATAAAAGTATTCTTTCAATGGCAGTCATTTTCAGTGTGATTTTGGTGTGGAGAGAGATAGAAAAGTGCTCTTTTCAGTGCTATTAGTTAGTATGCTATACTGTGCTATTGTGCTTCAATTGTCAGTGTAGAATATTAGTTTAGTGTCAGTCTAGAGATAGTGTGAGTGTAGTGAGGAGGACCGTCATTCAGCTTTGCATAGTGCACAGCTAGAGTAGGGACAGCTCACATAGTTTCACTGTAGTGTAGTGAGACTGTGTCATTCATACATACATTAGTGTATATGCAGAGTAGGGAGATCTCAGATAGTTTCAGTGTAGTGTAGTGAGACCGTGTCACTAATATTTATATTAGTGTATAGCTAGAGTAGGGGCAATTCAGATAGCATCAGTGTAGTGACAGTTGAACACCGTATATTTGATTGCGTTACTGCAAATTTAACTCCATATAGTTCTGTGTGTGTTATTGCCAGTTTAACGCTATATAGTTTCGTGTGTTACTGCAAGCTTAACCCCATTTACTTCTGTGTGCGTTACTGCAGGTTTAACACCATATAGTTTTGTGCGCTACAGCAAGTTTAAAGCCATATAGTTTTGTGTGCAGTACTGCCAGTTTAACTCCATATATTTCTGTGTGTCACTGTACATTTGACACAATATATTGTAGTATATTATAGTGTATCCATGGAGTGTCTGTGTAGTGTGAGTACTCCAATTAAAGTGCATCAACTACCACTTTACATTGATTAAAGTGCACCTACGGACATATTTCCACTTCTTTACATTTGCTAATAAGCACCGCCCCTCCCTCCCAATAATGTCTGGGAGGACAACAAGGAGAGGCAGACATTCCCTTGGCACTGTAAGGGGGCCAGCAACAAATGTGTCCACAGGCAAAGGTGGACGTGGTGGTCAGTCCTTAGGCAGGGCATCATTTCCTCTGTTTAGTGAGTTTGCCTATGCTATCCAGCCACAGCATGCAGAGGAGGTGGTGGACTGGCTTACTAAACCTTCCTCATCCTTCTCATCTGTCACGCAAGTAGAGACAAGTGTGCAGTCCCCTTCAGTTGCCAGAGTGGATAAACCTGCCTCCTTGTCCACATCTATTCCTGCCATAGCCCCAACATCAGCCATGGAGAAGTCAGCTGAGTTATTTGGCCACAACATCAGCCACTTGCTTCTTGATGATGCCCAGCCATTACTGGATTCAGATGTTGGTTCTGAGGTTGAGGATGACAGGAACATGAAGCAATTTTTTACAGCAAGACCAATTCTTGCTTTCATCAAGAGTACCTCTATAGGGTTACTGTGGGAAGGCACCACCGACACCCAAAGACCGCTTTTTCTGCACCTGTTTGACAGGTGCACATCATTGCAATTTTTTTTTTTACAGAAAGGCCAATTCTTGCCTTCATGAAGAGTACCTCTATAGGGTTATAGTATGAAGGCACCACCAACACCCAAGGCCCAATTTTTTCCGCACCCGTTACTTCTATCCAAAGTCAAAGTGACACCAGAATTTATCCAAAAAATCTCTAATCTTGTTCCCAGTGCACTACATTGTGGCCTCATCATACACACTGGCTCCCCAGCTGCTGCTGGCTTTATAAATGCAATTATTGTTGCAGCAGATTCTAGACATGGTACAGATCTGCTACTTTACAGGTAGACTAAGGGGACCCCCCAGGCACTATATTGGAAGGAATTTTTTTTTAGTTTGTATGCTTTCACTTTCAAAATCAAAACATCACTGTTCATTTAAAAATGACGATTTTTACAAAAAAAATTAATTGATACATTTCCCCCAGGGCAGGACCCGAACCCCTATAACCAATACTTGAATATAAGCCTTCAAAATTTGACTTTAATGGGGGTTCGTTATTTGGGTCCGAACTTTGGCGATGTTCGAAAGTTCTGGTGCGAA
>BLSH010158757.1:219675-259001 GCA_018402905.1 Glandirana rugosa | reverse complement strand
CACCTATTTGACAGGTGCATATCATACAGAAAGGAGAATTCTTGCCTTCATGAAGAGCACCCCTATAGGGTTATGGTGTGAAGGCACCACCGACACCCAAAGCCCAATTTTTACGATTCCGTTACTTCTATCCAAAGTCAAAGTGACACCAGAATTTATCCAAAAAATCTCTAATCTTGTTCCCAGTGCACTACATTGTGGCCTCATCATACACACTGGCTCCCCAGCTGCTGCTGGCTTTATAAATGCAATTATTGTTGCAGCAGATTCTAGACATGGTACAGATCTGCTACTTTACAGGTAGACTAAGGGGACCCCCCAGGCACTATATTGGAAGGAATTTTTTTTTAGTTTGTATGCTTTCACTTTCAAAATCAAAACATCACTGTTCATTTAAAAATGACGATTTTTACAAAAAAAATTAATTGATACATTTCCCCCAGGGCAGGACCCGAACCCCTATAACCAATACTTGAATATAAGCCTTCAAAATTTGACTTTAATGGGGGTTCGTTATTTGGGTCCGAACTTTGGCGATGTTCGAAAGTTCTGGTGCGAACCGAAGAGGGGTCCGTTCGGCCCATCCCTACTGTTTACTTTTTATCATTGAAAATCCCAAATTTTGGGATGTGACCCGAACAGGAAAGTATTGGAAATCTACCAGTTTGGATACTAGTTCTGGTAACCTGGTGACACCCCATGATTCCCTCACTCTTGCAGGGATTTTCTCTCACTTCCTGTTTTGACTATGGACATGAAGTAAACGTAAATCTTCTCAAAAGGGACACAGATGGAAAAATATACTGAAATGGGGTTGTAATCTTCCCTTACTCTGTCCAAAATGATAAAAAAAAAATTGCCTTTAGTTCTATTTTAAAGGATATCTAAACCTAAGTATAGATAATGCAATTTACCAGGTCATAGATGTGGTGGCTGCCTTAGTTATTTAATTCAGCTAATTAAACTAAATAAACATAAACATTTTAATAAAAATAATCATTTTTTTGCAAGTACAGAAACATACCTGTTAATTCTTCATTTTCCTTGTAACCTACTGTGCTCTGAACCAAAATCTCAAAAACACATCCCCCCATGTAATGGAGAAAAGAGGAAAAGGTGTTTGCAGTCCAGATTAGAAGAACAGCCCAGCACGAACTTTGTGAAACACATACAATACAGGGTGTAGTCACCTGAGTACAGGAAGTTTGTTACTGTCAGGATTACCGTTTGAAAATAAAGTGAGTAAAAAAAAAAAAATCAGTATAGTTATGTTTAAGGACTGGAAAGCTGCAGTATATTCCAATTTTGTTTTGCGGTTTAGCTACACTTCACGTTAGTCATGCACATTACAATCCTAATTTAGAACTTAGCTAAGATATACAATCAGTTGTGTAGCATGAGGGTCTAAGAGACTGTATTTACATAGAATGTCCCTCAGATTACTTTTTCATGTAGTGTGCAATGCGTATGGCCAGCTTTGGGTCTTTTTTTTTACAGGATTCCTTTTCCCCGTCCCCCTTAGTGCAATGCAGTCATCAAGCTCTGACACTCTTGTATGATCTGCCACTTCTTCATGCCCACTCTCTTCATTACTAGAGACTGGACAGGAAGCTGCAGCTTCAGTAACATCACTGCCAATTACTGATCCCTGGTGATGTACCCTAGCTTATGCTCCTGGCATTTTCTTCCTTATCATCCAAATACATAACTTTTTTGAATCTATTTGCAGCAAGTTACTGATAATGTGCTGAATCTTCAATGCTAGTTTGTGGGGCTTGGGCAGAATTAGCAGCACAGGAGAAGGAAGAGGAGAGCGCATTTGCAGCTGTTACAGAAAAGTGTCTGCTTCTGCACATGGGGAGAAAAATGGGGAAGGCTTTGTAAGCCACTCAACTACTTGCTTCATGTGCTCTGGCTATTTAGCATTTCTACTACCCAGAAAAAAAGGGTAGGTGTGCTTTGTCGCTTGATGGTGCTGCCCAATCACTTTGTCCTGAACATTCAGATCTACAGGGTGGGCCATTTATATGGATACACCTTAATAAAATGGGAATGGTTGGTGATATTAACTTCCTGTTTGTGGCACATTAGTATATGTGAGGGGGGAAACTTTTCAAGATGGGTGGTGACCATGGCAGCCATTTTGTAGTCGGCCATTTTGAATCCAACTTTTGTTTTTTCAATAGGAAGAGGGTCATGTGACATATCAAACTTATTGGGAATTTTACAAGAAAAACAATGATGTGCTTGATTTTAACGTAACTTTATTCTTTCATGAGTTATTTACAAGTTTCTGACCACTTATAAAATGTGTTAAATGTGTTGGATTGTCTCTTTGTCCTGAACAATCTCCATCTACTACCTCCACATGTAGAACTTCTGCCTCTTACATTGGGCCTGTCTGACATTATGAATACAGGAGATTGTCTAACTTTATTATCAGTATGGCAATATGGGCAACAAGGATGTGGTGCTTTGGTGCACTAATGACGTGGTGATTTGTAGGGATGGGCCAAACACCCCCCTGGTTCTGTTCGCACCAGAACATGCGAACAGGCAAAAAATGTGTGCGAACATTCCAACACCGTTAAATTCTATGCAACCGAACATGAAAAATCAAAAGTTCTCATTTTAACGGTTTATATGCAAGTTATTGCCCTAAAAAGTGTATGGGGACCGGGTGCTGCCCTAGGGGACATGTATCACTGCAAAAAAAAATGTAAATCAGTCTTTTTTTCAGGAGCAGTGATTTTAATAATGCTTAAAGTGAAACAATAAAAATGAAATATTCCTTTAAATAATATGCCTGGGGTCCCTTAGTCTGCCAAAAAAGGGCACACTTCTGTGATGTTTAGAACAGTGCCAGAGCAAAATGACATTTCCAAAGGAAAAATTGTAATTTATTATCGCGGCTGTAATGTATTGCCGGCTCCCAGCAATATACATAAAAATCACTGAAAACATTTGTGTGGGGTCCCCTCTCCCCCAGTCCATAAAAGGCCCTTTGAGTCTGGTTTGGATTTTAAGGGGAACCCTGTGCCAATTTTTGAAAAAAAATTGACGAGGGGTCCCCCTAAAATCCAAACCAGACCCTTATCTGAGCATGCAACCTGTCAGGCCAGGATAGGGGGGGAATGAGTGGGTGCCCCCCTCCTGAACTGTACCAGGCTGCATGCCCTCAACATGGGGAGTATGGGTGCTTTGGGGCAGGGGGGGCTCTGTGCCCCCATCCTCAAAGCACTTTGTCCCCATGGGGACAAGAGCCTCTTCCCCACAACCCTGGGTTGTGGGGGTGTGCAAGTGGGGGTCTTATCGGAATCTAGAAGCCCCCTTTAATAAGGGGATCCCCAGATCCCGACCCCCCCCATGTGAATTAGTATCGGGTACCTCGTACCCCCATTAATTCACCAAAAGTGTCAAAAAAGAAAAAAAACACAGGAGACAATTAGGGACAAGTCCTTTATTAAAAAATAAAAATAAGTGTCCCCCATTGTAATCGATCGTAATCCATCGTCAATCACGGCGAGCGACGGACACAAAAAAAAAATTAACCGCTCCTCCTCCATGGGAGGGCCCTTACTGACTGAGCTCTCGTTGCTTTGAATTTTTATAGTGAAGGGCGGGGCCACCCAGTGAAGTAATTGAGTGACCAGACCCTCTGACGTCACATGATGTCAGAAGGGGGCGGGGTCACCCGTACGTCACCCGGTGGCCCTGTCCTGCACTATAAATAAAACGTCAAAACAAAGCCAGTGCAGATGGAGGCAGCCCTCACATGGAGGAGGAGCTGTGTGCGCCGTCTGCGTGCAATGCATTATGGGGTGCTCCACAGCAGCGAAGTCGATTTGAACGCCCCATAATGTTCTAAATTTGACTCAAACCGCGGGCCCATCCCTAGTGATTTGTTGCATAAAACTGCACCGCACAAGTAGGCAGTGATGTACTACAAATAACAGCCCATCCTGTGCTAGTTAAAAGTTCATAAATACCAAAATTGTGCAGCGCTTAAAATTATATCAATCCTAGTGTTCAAAATTTCAATTGCAAACCATAAGGTAAGTCAACCTTACATTTATTAGATTAATATATTCCAATAATAAAGATATTTTAGTGCAAAAAAATCAAACTGCATATATAGTGCATATTGAGTGAATGTCCATAATCTTAGTCCATGAAAGTTAATATCTGTGCAAATGGTGCTTTCCCACTACCACCGGCATGCATTGTGATCCTCCACCAGCTAGATAAATGGGTACGTACTCTTACCAGAAATCCCCAAAATCAAGTGTAATCAACCAATATTATTGATGGACCATATATGAATAAGTGTAGGTTCTGCTCCAAGACACACATCCAATCACTGTTTTGACCTTGTATCTGTCACCCGTTATAGATGACCATTTAGACTTGTATATGCGGGTATTGTATCCAATGGAACCAAGGTCTTCATAAATCCAACCTCATATAAAACAAACATGCCACTTGGTGTAGTACTTGATCTTTGAGTCCAAATTATCACACAGAGCTCACCCGGCTTTCTCCCTCTCAGATCCAGGATAGAGAGTTAAAAGTTCACACTGCTAACTCTGAAATAAAAAAAAATATGTTTATTTTAACCTAGTTTAAAATATAATATACAAATATGATGAAAAGGAACAAAAAATGAATAACAACCCAAAAAAGACTGTAAGGGGGTCCAACAGCTATACACAACTGCAGTGGTTGCTGACTCATACAGAGAATATATTTAAAGGATAAGTTCACTTTAAAAAAAATTGAAACTTACATGTGCATTTATTAACTTTTTTGTTGCATGAGCCTGTAAAGCATTGCACCAGTGATCAGCAAAGTTGTGGTAGCACATTGAAACCTACAAGCTGACAGCCACAAAGGCTGCCAGGCCCTGTCATTTTCCATTGACGGAGGGCTGTGAATTATTGACGCGCCTTTATTATGACAGCCAGCAGGGAGGGAGAAGATCCGCTAGTTGTCCAATAGGGAAGCGAGGGGGGGTGCGGGCGGCCGGTCCATTCGCAACATGTTACACCCTGAATGTGGGCGTAACATTGTACGAAAGATAAACTTATCCTTTAAAAGGACTGTTGGTTGTATTTTTTTGCAGTCTCAGATGTGTTTATGCAATGGTTACGAAGAGTACATTTGTATGATGTTCTAGACAACAATTCATTTAATATCATTCACAAATATCATTTAAGATGTGTTGGCTGTAATATTGTCCTGTTTTATTGAGAGTCTGTCTATCATTCTATTTCTTCTCTGTGTGAACTCTGGGATCTGTATAAGATATTCTATACAAACTGTAGGCAAACTGTTGTGGATATATATATATATATATATATATATATATATATATATATATATATATAGATATAGTATACAGTATCTCTCAAAAGTGAGTACACCCCTCAGATTTTTGTAAATATTTTATTATATCTTTTCATGTGCCTACACTGAAGAAATGACACTTTGCTACAATGTAAAGTAGTGAGTGTACAGCTTGTATAACAGTGTAGATTTGCTATTCCCTCAAAATAACTCAACACACAGCCATTAATGTCTAAACCGCTGGCAACAAAAGTGAGTACACCCCTAAGTGAAAATGTCCAAATTGGATCCAATTAGTCATGTTCTCTCCCTGGTGTCATATGACTTATTAGTGTTACAAGGTCTCAGGTGTGAATGGGGAGCAGGTGTGTTAAATTTGATGTTATCACTCTCACTCTTTCATACTGGTCACTGGAAGTTCAACATGGCAACTCATGGAAAAGGACTCTCTGAGGATCTGAAAAAAAAAGAATTGTTGCTCTACATAAAGATGGCCTAGGCCAAGAATAAGCAATTAGCGGGCCTCCAGATGCTGCAGAACTACAAATCCCATGAGTCATAGCAATACTCTGATAGCCACAAGCATGACACCCAGAGGCAGAGGCATGATGGGACTTGTAGTTTTGCAACAGCTGAAGGTCAGCTAATTGCATAGCCCTGGCCTAGGCTATAAGAAGATTGCCAAGACCCTGAAACTTAGCTGCAGCATGATGGTCAAGACCATACAGCGGTTTAACAGGACAGGTTCCTCTCAGTACAGGCCTCGCCATGGTCGACCAAAGAAGTTGAGTGCACGTGCCCAACATCATATCCAGAGGTTGACTTTGGGAAATAGACGTTTGAGTGCTGTCAGCATTGCCGCAGAGGTTGAAGGGGGGGTCAGACTGTCAGTGCTTAGACCATATGTCACACGCTGCATCAAATTGGTCTGCATGGCTGTCATCCCAGAAGGAAGCCTCTTCTAAAGATGGTGCACAAAAAGCCCGCAAACAGTTTGCTGAAGACAAGCAGACTAAGGACATGGATTATTGGACAGATAAACTTATTTGGTTCAAACGGTGTCAAGTGTGTGTGGCGGCAACCAGTTAGTAATACAAAGACATGTGTTTCTTGCCTACGGTCAAGCAGTGTCATGGTCTGGGGCTGCATGAGTGCTGCTGGCACTGGGGAGCTACAGTTCATTGAGGGAACCATGAATGCCAACATGTACTGTGACATACTAAAGCAGAGCATGATCCCCTCCCTTCAGAGACTGGGCCACAGGGCAGTATTCCATCATAACGATCCCAAACACACCTCCAAGATAACCACTGCCTTGCTAAATAAGCTGAGGGCAAAGGTGATAGACTGGCCAAGCATGTCTCCAGACCTAAATCCTATTGGGCATCTGTGAGACATCCTCAAACAGAAGGTGGAGGAGCACAAGGTCTCTAATATCCACCAGCTCTGTGATGCCGTCATGGAGGAGTGGAAGAGGACTCCAGTGGCAACCTGTGAAGCTCTGGTGAACTCCATGCCCAAGAGGGTTAAGGCAGTGCAGTTTTTCTTACCTGAGCCCAATCTGATCTAGTGATGTGCATAAGTGTAGCGCCTCCAGCTGCTGTCTCTCACATCATTGGACAGATTAATAGCAGCAGGATCCATTGGTTCTCAATACTTTCAATCATATCCTGTGACATGGCATCTGGGGGTGGGGCCAAGTCCCGCTGTCTGCGTCAATAGACACAGCAGAAGGACTCAGGAGAGAGTCTGCAAGGATGCTCCCAGGGAAAGCAACTTTCTGTAGGGACACCCAATGAAGAGAAGGGGACTGGAGCACCGGCAGGGGACCCCAAAGAAGAGGATTGGGGCTGCTCTCTGCAAAACGATTGCACAGAGCAGGTAAGTATAGGCATTTTTGCTCTTCAATTTTTTAAAAAAAATAAAATGTTTACAAACACTTTAAGTAATATCAGTTATTGCAGAACGATTAGGCTCATATCAGAAATGTACATATTGCTCTGATTCATGGTGGCTGTACAGGAGTGAGAACTAAATTGAATTATTGTCCAAAGTAAAGTAAATAGTATTCCTAAATCTTGTAAAATTTAAACCAGATTTTTCTGTCTGATGTAAAATTTAAACAATGTAAAAGGAATCTGATATTTGATAGAAAAAAGCAGAACGGCACCCACACTTGAGACATGCAGAGATGCTTTATTCAATACAGGTTAAAAACAACAAGTCTGCTTGCATGCAAACATGTTTCAGCCCTGCGTGGGCCTTAATCATAACACATGGAAAACACTTCACAAATCCTTTTAAAAAATCCATCAGTGGCTGGATGGCCACAAAAAGCAACTACTTAATGAAAAGATTAATATCCCACCTCTAATTTAATCTCTGGAGGGTATGGGTGTTAGGTTTATGGATCCACTATGCCTCATGCTCTAACAACTTCCTATTCAGTTGCCTCCCCTTATGGATTTAACATGGGAATGTAGACCGCACCATCCTTTCCCCGAATACCAACCAATAAGCCTTAACTAAATCAATAAATACACTCCAACCACTATTTATTTGTCATACAATTGGCCACGGCAGATTTATTGGTGTAATATAATTAACATAACATTGCTTTCATCAATTTTATTAATCATAAAATGTTTTCACTTGAAAATAATAATCACAAACTGCTCAGTCTTAAAAGGACTTGAGCAATACAAAATATTAGTAAACACAAGTCCCCCCCTCAAAACTAAAGGGTGATGCACCACATAAAGTGCCCACGACGAAAAGGGGTGGGGGGTGGGAGCTCGTTGCTGTACTCTGACTGACTGGCGCAAAATTGCGAGGGAAGGTGCTTTATATATTGAGCCCCCTTTTTTCTAGAAAGTTTCAGCCGGTCATGTGACCCTCTGGAACTTTCTAAGGCGGTCATGTAACATTCCCAAATTGTCCTAAATGTCACATGACCCCTATTCTTTACCTTTGCACACATTAAAAATGTATTTTAATTTATATTTATTTCTATTTATTAATGCAGGAAGGGGGCGCCCACATGCCCATGCTGACGGGCTCATATATTTGAGCCCTTTCAGTCCAATCGTCTCAAATCCATAAAACCTGAATCCTATCATATTACCCTCATGAGTACCTCTAAAATAATGAGATAGCATGGATAACTGTTTCACATTGTAATTTTGTTGTTGGTTGTTTGTCATTTCTAGTCCTTTCTCTCTATGTTTGTGTCTGGAGTAATGCTATTTAGCTTACGCCTTCTGATCCAGCCTCTGAGAGGCGGGGGAAATTTTAAAAGGACTTGAGAAGTGTCTTCTGTTTGTTATGGTTAAGGCCCACACAGGGTTGAAATGCATGCGCGTGTAAGCAGACTTTTGTCATTTTTATCCTGTATTGAATAGAGCATCGCTGCATGTCTCAAGTGCAGGTAACGTTCTGCTTTTTTCTATTGAAGTCACCAGCGACAGCCTGATGAGCACCACACACTTGCACAGAGTATTCTGCTGTTCGGGTTGAATGGATGTAGTGTGTTTTATTGGATCTGATACTTGATGCATTCTTAAGAGCAAAATATGCAGTTTCAACCACCCATAGCAACCAGTTTCAATAATGAAACAAATGACATATAATATAACAATGTGATCTTTTCCTAACCGAATCTCAGTATGTATGTTTTAAATGCTTATTAAAATAAAAATGAAAATATTTTTTTTTCTACCCCAGGATATGCTTACAAATTATCCTAACTGAATCTAAAGTACAGACAACAAGAAGGTTTTTTATTTTAAAGACAGCCAGTTGATGTTGAAAACCAAGGACATTAGTAGGCACGCAAGGTTACAGGGATACATCTCCAGTCAGTTTGCAGCTGTTTATGGATTAATTTATGTTGTTTAACATACTAATGTTCAAAACTATTTTGCCATTTGCTTTTTAGCTAGTTGTTTTGTTACTGGCATTTTTAGGTTAGAGCATGGATGAAAAACAACAGCCTGGCATACAATGCTGTGTGTCAATACATTTTATGTAATTTATTTTCTCTTGAAATCTGCCATACATGCAAATTAGACTGCCAAAGGTGTTTCTCCAGCAGTAATGTCCAAATCTAACAGGTGTGGCTTATGCTAACTGGCTTCCAGCACTGTATGAGTTTTAAAAGAAATGTGTATCTATCTATCTCAGTCCAGTTTTAGTGTTTTCATTTCCATCCTGACCCTATGATATCTGGGCTTAAACTAAGTTTTCTGCACATCCCCATTATAATATCGGTATAAAACCCAAAAGCAAACATTTTATTAATGTTACAAATTCTTAGATAGGCTTTCTTTCCTTTACTTTCACCTGGTGATCTGACCCCTAAGTCTGTTGTTTGTAACAGTTAGAGGGTTGAGACAAACCATTTACCAGGGTGCTTACAATGGTCAACTTTTATTTATTTATGGAAAACGTTTATCCCAAAAGGAACAAAAGGTTTGTAAAGTGTTAACTGGCTAAGCTTCAATTTGTTAGGTGCACTACCACATTTAAATACACTAACACACCTTTCCCCCTGACACACAATGCTGCTGTCCCAAAGTGTTTGTGTTGCTCCTTGATCCAGAGGGGTTGATTTACTAAAGCCAGAGAGTGCAAAATCTGGTACAGTTGTGCATGGTATCCATTCAGCATCTAACTTCTGCTTGTTCAATTAAGCTCTGACAAAGAAACCTTGAAGCTGATTGGTTTCTATGCAGAACTGCACCAGATTTTGCACTCTCCAGCTTTAGTAAATCAACTCCAGAGTGTAGGCACCTTAATACAGGAGGTGTGTTACTGGCCAGATCATCAGGTGAAAAGAAAGCCTAAAAAGCTAAGAAAACAAATGCAGCCACCGCATCTAATGATTGGTAAGCTGCAATATATTTCATGTTTGGTTTTGGATTTATTACTGCTTTAAGGAAACCAAGGTCATGGTCTGCAACTTGGTCTGTAACTGACAACAATGCAAAGAAGCTTCGGCCATTATATCCTTTCCAGTGATCTTACATCAGCACATTGAGACACACAACACCTGCAGTAGTAGAACTACCAAGCTCTATGTACTGATAAAATAAGGCCCATTTCACGCGTACAGGTCTGCCTGTCAGTTTTACACTCCATTAACCTCTATGGAAATGTCCGCTGACTTCCGATCCGCTAACTCCAGACAGATGGAAACCATATTTTCCATCTGTCTGGCAGATCAGATCAAATGAAAATGGAAAGATGGATTCATTTTCATCCGACCCCTCAAAGAGGGATCGATCCCCACTGAGCAGCTAGTGTGAAAGGACCCTAAGGAGGACTCTTTGGGACTAATCACAAATCCCAGGCAGAAGGAAGCAACTGCCAAGCTGGAAAACTTTGTAAGCACTCTAGCGAGGGAAGAGGGGGTGAATGGAAGGAGCGCCCAGAGCCAAAATAAAAAGTAGGTAAAGTTTTATTTTGCTTGTGATACTTACAATGGGAACAGGCCAACACGTTTCGGGGGATCAAAGACTCCTTAGGGCTGTTGGTATCTGATTGCAGTTGTGCGATTTTTTAAGTGTGCATATCTCATGTGGCATTTGTATCTAGTGTGGAGCTGGGATCAGTCTGATGGTAGCCACGGGCTGACCACGGGCTCTAGCGGAGTACAGTCAGCCGCTCAGCCGCCAGATACTTATAAGTACACAACATTAGCAGATTTCTCCTCTGTGGAGCATTCTGAAGGGAAGCTGAATCAACCTCAACAAAGGTCAATCATAAAATCATAGCTAAATGACAAACTTTAGATTTCTTTATGCCTCTGCTGCAAATAGCATTCAGTGTGTTATTGCAAATATATATATATATATATATATATATATATATATATATATATACAGTATCTCACAAAAGTGAGTACACCCCTCACATTTTTGTAAATGTTTTATTCTATCTTTTCATGTGACAACACTGGAGAAATGACACTTTTTGCTACAATGTAAGGTAGTGAGTATACAGCTTGTATAACAGTGTAAATTTGCTGTCCCCTCAAAATAACTCAACACACAGCCATTGATTTCTAAACTGCTGGCAACAAAAGTGAGTACACCCCTAAGTAAAAATGTCCAAATTGGGCCCAATTATCCATATTCCTTCCCCGGTGTCATGTGACTCGTTAGTGTTACAAGGTTTCAGGTGTGAATGGGGAGAAGATATGTTAAATTTGGTGTTATCGCTCTTACTCTCTCATCTGATCTGACAAAAAGAATTGTTGCTCTACATAAAGATGGCCTAGGCTATAAGAAGATTACCAAAACCCTGATACTGAGCTGCAGCACAGTGTCCAAGACCATACAGCGGTTTAACAGGACAGGTTCCACTCAGAACAGGCCTCATCATGGTCGACCAAAGGGGTTGAGTGCACATGCTCAGCATCATATCCTGGCTGTCTTTGTGAAATATATGTATATGGGCTGCCGGTATTTCTGCAGAGGTTGAAGGGGTGGGGGGTCAGCCTGTCAGTGATCAGACCATACGCCGCACATTACATCAAATTGGTCTGCATGGCTGTCATCCCAGAAAGAAGCTTCTTCTAAAGATGATGCACAAGATAGAACCATGTCATGTGGTCCTGTGGTCTGATGAGACCAAGATAAACTTATTTTGTTCAGAAGGTGTCTGTCACGTGCCTGGTGGTGGAGTCTGATGTATGCAGGAGTAATCTCTCTTGAGACCCTGGATTCCCAGACGGGCAATTTTCGCAAAATTGTTATCCTTAACCACTTGCTGACCACCCACCGCAGCGTGATGGTGGCAAAGTGGTTCGTTATCGCGAAATGCCGTCACTTGATGGCGGCTGCGATAACGAGTATTGTGAGCTGTGTTCCGGGGGGCAATGGAGTGGGTAGGGCAGACTCGATCTCCGCCGGCTACCCGCGATGGCCCCCCCGCAGTGAAAGAACGGAGGTCCGTGTATGTAAACACGGATCTCCGTTCTGACAGAGGGGGAAGGGCTGCCCTCATAAAGTTATAACACACTGAGGGAACACAGTTAACCCTTAGAGCGCCCCCTCCAGGTTAACCCCTTCATTGCCAATGGCATTTATACAGTAATCAATGCATTTGTATAGCACTGATCGCTGTATAGATGCCAATGGTCCCAAAAAAGTGTCAAAATGGTCTGACACGTCCGCCGTAATATCTCAGTACTGCTAAAAATCGCAGATCACCGCCATTACTAGTAAAAAATGAAAAAAAAAATAAAAACCCCAGAAATTAATTCTCATCATTCGTAAACACTGCAACTTTTGCGCAAACCAATCAATAAACGCCAATAGCAATTTTTTAAACAAAAATATGAGGAAGAATATAAATCGGGCAAAACCGATGAAAAAAAAAAGCTTTTTTTTGGATTTGTATTTTAGCAAATAGTAAGAAAAATTGTTTTTTTTTTGCAAAATTGTCGCTCTTTTTTTGTTTATAGCCGCGATCAGAAATGACGCAGAGGGGATCAAATACTACTAAAAGAAAGCTCTATTTGTGTGAAAAAAGGACGCAAATTTCATTTGGGTACAACACCGCACGACCGCAAAATTGTCAGTTAAAATGATGCAGAGCCGAATCACAAAAGTGCTCTGGTCCTAAAGTGTGAAATCCTTCCGGAGCTGAAGTGTTTAAAGGACTTAATCCAATCTTCTGCATGGATGCTAGCTTGGGGCTCCCAGGAGTTCTCTTCAGGGCCATAACCCTTCTACTTCACCAAATACTGGATGCCAGTGGAAGTTCGGAATAGATGTAGATCAACTAGATCACTCTAGAGAATACTCAAGGTGTGCATGCAACACATAAAACATGCTCTCCCTTCACCCGCTGGCACACTCCCTCACATTAATGTTTGACCCCAGTTCCACTAGAGGGTCAAACACACATCTTGGGGGATCAGGAAGGAATTTCTCCACTATAGCATATTGGATCATGCTTTGCTGGGGTTTTTTGCCTTCCTCTGGATCAGCTGTGGGCAAAGGATTGTATAAGGGTTATATGGTTGTATATATAGTTTTTCTATTATTTTTATTTTTTTTTTTTGGTTGCACTAGATGTCTTTTTTCAACCTGACTGTAAGAACTGTATCAGGGGCAGCAGAATCACCAGGTTTGCAGAACATCTGAGATAAGGCATCTTGACATTCTTTAGACCCAGGCCTGTAAGTGACATGAAAGAGGAAGCATGAGAGGAAGAGGGCCCATCGTGCTTGGTGTGGTCTCAGTCTTCTCGCTACTTTGAGGTACTCAAGGTTTTTGTAATCTGTATAGATCAAGATGGGATGCCTGGCTCCTTCCAACAGATAGCGCCACTCTTCCAAGGCGGCTTTGATGGCTAAAAGCTCTCTGTCTCCCAGATCATAGTTCCTCTCAGGTAAGGATAGCTTATGGGAGAAGAATTCCACAGGGTGTAGAGAAGCCTTGGCTCCTTGTCTTTGGGATAGTACAGCCCCTACAGCAACCTCAGAAGCGTCATCTCCCAGGACGAATGACAATGCAGTATCAGGATGCTTTAGGATGGGTGCCAAAGTAAAAAGTATTTCAGGGTCACAAAGGCTTCTTGGGCTTCTTCAGTCCACAGGAACCGTGTGTTCAGCTTGGTTAGCTGAGTAATTGGGGCAGTAATGGCTGAGAATCCCTTCATAAATTTTCTGTAGAAATTGGCGAAGCCAACGATAGCTGGATTCCCTTTTTATCTGTGGGAGCAGGCCAATCAAGGATGGCAGAGCCCTTATGGGGATCCATAGTAATGCCTGTGACCGAGATAATGAGTCCCAGGAAGGGAATGCTTGAACAATCAAATTCACAGTTTTCCACCTTGGCGTAAAGCCCATGCTGCTGAAGGCAGCTCAGGACACAGACGACATGTTTGCGGTGCTCTTCCAGGGTAAGGGAGAATATCAAAATGTCATCCAGATAGATCACAAATAGATCCATTTAGTCTTTGAACATGTCGTTCAGGAAGTGCTGGAATGTGGCCAGGGCGTTACAAAGTCCAAAGGGCATCACTTGATACTCAGAATGCCGAACCGGGTCCGGAAGGCGGTCTTCCATTCGTCCCCGATGTGGACAAGATTATAGACCCCGCGGAGGTCTAACTTTGTGAACACTGCTGCTGTTCCAAGCCTCTGGAAGAGCTCTGGGACTAAAGGAAGAGGGTAGCATTTTTTTACCGTTATTTTATTAAGCTCATTGTACAGGAGGTTCATGAGTGAGGATGGCACGAGGGTTGAACTGGTCACCGGTGAAAACTTGAGAGGTCCCTCCGGTTTCATGCTGGTTGGTAGAATGGTGGTACAGGCAGGGTCAGCAACAGGTGGGCAATACAGTACAGGAGAAGCAGGCAGAAGAATAGTCGGACACAGCCTGGATTTGTTAACAGGCTGGCAGCATAGGTACAAAGGAGCAGGCAGGAGAATGGTCATGGGAAACCGGGGTCAGTGCAGGTGGAGATCAGAGCAGGTCACAGGAACAGGAAATCAGATAACAGGTCGCTAGGGTACACAGCACGCTGTAGAGGGGACAACACTGACTGCATGGTGCTGTCCGGTTTAAATGGGTTGTCTGGTGCCAATGGCATTGCTCACATGCCCGCATGCCTGCCGCGTTCCTACGTGCACCTGTGCAGCAGAACTTGCATTCCAGGTGGATTTCTCAATAAAGTTTCCTGACCATGTCCTCTGTGTGTAGCGGCAACCAGATGAGGAGTACAAAGAGAAGTGTGTCTTGCCTACAGTCAAGCATGGTGGTGGGAGTGTCATGGTCTGGGGTGCATGAGTGCAGCCGGCACTGGGGAGCTACCGTTCATTGAGGGAACCATGAATGACATACTGAAGCAGAGCATGATTCCCTCCCCTGGGAGACTGGGCCGTATTACAACATGATAACGACCCCATACACACCTCCAAGATGATCACTGCCTTGCTGAAGAAAAAAGCTGAGGGTAAAGATGATGGACTGGCCAAGCATGTCTCCAGACCTAAACCCTATTGAGCATCTATGGGGCATCCTCAAATGGAAGGTTGAGGAGCGTATGGTCTCTAACATCCACCAGCTCTGTGATGTCATCATGGAGGAGTGGAAGAGGACTCCAATGGCAACCTGTGAAGCTCTGGTGGACTCCATGCCCAAGAGGGTTAAGGCAGTGCTGGAAAATAATAGTGGCCACATAAAATATTGACACTTTGGGCCCAATTTTGACATTTTCACTTAGGGGTGCACTCACTTTTGTTTCCAGCGGTTTAGACATTAATAGCTGTGTGTTGAGTTATTTTGAGGAGACAGCTGATTTACACTATTATACAAGCTTTACACTCACTACTTTACATTGTAGCAACGTGTCATTTCTTCAGTGTTGTCACATGAAGATATAATAAGGGGGCGTGGCCTGGCGACGACAGACACACGGAGAAGGAGCTCTAGAGATAAAAACTGTGGATCGGTACCAATATATCTTGATTTTTAAGCCGCCACCGCAATTCGCCCAGGCCGCCAACACAGTAGGCCTTCATCGCGCCATCCACGGCAGCACCTCACCTCTAATCCTCCCATCCACCATCCAGGCAGGAGCCCACCTCCCATCCTTCTCCCCTGCAGTACCGCAACCATCAAATCTAACCTTAGTGGCCTGTGGACCCCACATTCTGCCACACAGCCGGTACGCGAGTCCCCGATTTCATTGTGGCCTACTAAATCCTCCGCTGTGGCCATTTTGCTACACCCAGGGCCTGCAAAAATACACCTAAAACAGTCGCCGCAATGCCTGAGAGCCAGAGACAGACCAGTTAATGCTCTTACTAATACCAACCTGCCAAGCAGTACCCCGCACCAACCGATCTGCTCAAACTCAGCCTGAAACCGGGCGCATCCTGACGATGCTGAGAATGGCTGCTTAAGCTGAGAGCCCTGCAGACAGGGGAGAGAACTGGAGCATACAGTGCCACCATCCAGCCTCAACTCAGAGCCATCCGCACTCCTGAGGAGAGGAACACGCGGCACAGTCATGCCGCGGAAACGAACAAACGAAGAGAAGCCCAGGAAGCTGACCTCCTTCTTCAAGCCGGCTGATCAGACAAGTAGCAACAAAGATGGCACCAGCATGGCTGCGGCCTGTGAGGCCTATACCAATCTCCCTCATGAGATCCCGGACTCTTCACTGCCCCAGGAACTCCCTGCTCCCCTTATACTCCACAAGGAGGATAACCCCCTCACAGGCAGCCCGGCAAAAGCCAGGATGTGAATCAACGCCCTGTTACCGCAGCCACCGCAAACTGAACACCAAGCTTTTAATCCCTTACAATCTAATCAGGCCTTGCACTCCTCTATGGCGTCCTTCCCCACTACAGGTCACCTGGTCATGGACACCACCCTAAAGGATATGTTACTCTCCCTTCAAACGTCCTTAATGACTGACCTATCTTCACTCTTCTCTAAAATCACTACTGATATTACCACTATAACTAAAAGGGTGTCCTATATAGAAAATGGAATGGAAGAATGTATTACAACAGTTAATGACATCATAGACATGGTAGATGAGGTGAAAGAAGAACAAGCCTAGATGAGAACAGAGCTATCAGATTTAGAAGACAGATTGAGACGCAATTACGTCAAATTGCGTGGGGTAACAGAATCTGTCCAACAGGGTGATTTGCCCAAATACGCCAAAGAATTAATGCGCGCTTTACTGCCTGATGCGTCTCCAAGGGACTTAAGTATAGATCGTATCCATAGAATCACCAAACCTCCCCATCTGGCAACATTTATACCCAGAGATGTTCTGATGAGAATACATTTTTTTTTTCATACCAAAGAAAGGCTCCTCTCAGAATACACCCTGCAATTGAGAAGACAATTAAATCCTGTCACTAAAGGCCTCCATAATCACAAGATTCCATATAAGTGGAGATACCCGGCAACCTTAATCATCACAAGAAATGGCACTACCCACGTGGTATCCAACCTGCAAGAGGGCCTGCATTTCCTTTACACTTGGAGCATCATACTGGTCCCCCCGAATGATGGCGTCCACCCACAGGAGCGAAGCAAAACCCCACTGCCTCGTCGCAACCAAACAAAACAACCAACCTAACCCAGAATCATCTCGTTCACATTGGGCCACGTCAGTCCACCAAGTTCTCTCTCCCCTGTTCCAGGCTCCATGCCTTGTTACATATAACTCGTGCTACTAATTAACTATCTTTCCCCCCACCGCGGTTTAGCTATATTTAGCAAGTTGATACACCGCCACAGTTCCTTACGGTGAGATTTTCACCCACAACTCTTAGTTCTGAATTCCATTTCATGTTATTTATGTTACTGTTTATAATACAGATCTGGTATTGAACTGTATTTCTACCTGAACGTGGAAACCAGCACCCCCCCCCCAGGGACTCTACAGTACCGCCTCCAAACCCACCAAGCCAAGCCCAAGACAGGCGCTGCTAATCGTATGTGTCCGAAACAAGCCTACGCCTATCAGCTAAACATGCCACTCAACATAGTGTCCATAAATGGCAATGGACTCAATCACCTGGCCAAAAGACATTCACTGTGGCGGACTGCCCTACAAACAAACTATGACATTCTGTGTGTTCAAGAGACAAACTTTTCTTCTTCAGCAGCTCCCGCTTGCTCTAACAAACATTTCCCCCCATATGTTCACTGCCTCTTTCCAAACGAAAAAAAGAGGGCTCCTAATCGCAATTAAAGACACTACTACATTTCTTCTAAAACACCAGATCACAGACCCTAATGGCAAGTACATCATCCTTGTCTGCAGCATCAACAAAACATTGTATACCATAATCAACGTGTACGCTCCCAACACTCATCAAATACAATTCCTGAAGAAAGTGATACCCACTGCTAAACCAGTCCAACAGGGCCACCTAATTGTCTGTGGAGACTTTAACCTGATCGCAGACACACATCTTGACCACATCAGCAGCAAAAAGAAGAAAAACATCCCTACAAGACTTCCTCCATGCCCATGATCTATTTGATATTTGGAGATGTCACCATGGCTCCGAAAGAGACTTTACAATTTTTTCAGCCCTCCATAAAACGTATTGAAGAATCGATATGTTTATGACTGACAAGTGGTTATTGCAAAAAATAAGCTCCTCTACTATCCACACCACAACGTGGTCGGATCACGTCCCTATTTCTATATCTATAGAAGAATCCGCAAACCAGAGCAACACGTTCCTTTCGCGAGCTAACAGCTCAATAATACAAAACCCAGTCTACTCAAAAGAAATATCGGCTCAACTCACCAAATTTTTTACCAACAACAGCAACTCAGTATCCAACCCCGGGGTGGCGTGGAATGCTCACAAAGCCTATATAAGAGGTATACTGATTAAACTCAGTGCACATTGTAAAAAGCAGAGGACGCAGTGTTTGGACATCCTTACCTCACTAATTGCCAAGTTAGAAGCCCAAAACAAACAACATCCCCTGCATACAAGATCAGCACAAATACTGACCCTCAGACAGGAACTTAGAACACTACTCCTCTACTCATTCGAACACCTACAACGTAAACTAAAAGCATCCTCTTATACTTGCTGCAATAAAGCAGGTAAAGCACTAGCGAATCGCATAAAAGGTCGCAGAGTAAAATCCAAAATAGAACACTTATTTCACCCCCACTCAAAAGAAAAACTCACAAACCCTCAAAGCATAGCAGATGCCTTCAGTGCATACTATGAAGATCTTTACCACATTAAAAATTACACTAGGACAAATCAACCGTCACAGGATGACATTAATGCCTTCCTTGCACATGTGAAACTCCCAACACTGTCATCAGAACAAATATCACTACTGAACAAACCCTTTACGGAAAAAGAAATCCAGTCAACCATTTGCACCCTCCCACCATCCGAAGCTCCAGGTCCAGATGGGCTACCTGGAGAATACTTTAAACAATTCTCCTCTCAACTCACACCACATATGTCAATGTTTTACAACAACGCTGCCTCCTCTGCTTCATTTTCCTCTGAATCGCTACAGGCCTTAATAATTATGCTTCCAAAGCCAGAGAAGGAGCCAAGAGACCCAAAAAATTTCCGCCCAATCTCTTTACTGAACGTAGACTTAAAAATCGGCGCTAAAATTATAGCTACACGACTAACAGACATCATGCCAACCTTAATTCACCATGACCAGTCAGGTTTCATCAAAGGTAAACAGGCATCTGACGCCACTAGGAGAATACTGAATATAATTCATATAGCAGAAACCAGTGGAACGCCTTCTCTGCTCCTATCTTTGGATGCAGAGAAGGCGTTTGATAGAGTACACTGGTCCTACCTGAAATTGGTACTCCATAAATTTGGATTTAGAGGACCTATCTTAAACGCCATTGTAGCACTTTATACATCCCCAACAGTGAGAGTATTCTCAGCGGACATGCTATCCCAGTCATTTCATATCACAAATGGCACCAGACAGGGGTGTCCACTATCCCCCTTGATATTTAATCTTATAATGGAAACCCTGGCTGAACATATCAGACAGAACTCATCTATTTCAGGTTTCACGCTTGGCCACATATCTCATAAAATAAATCTCTTTGCGGACGATGTGATCCTAATGTTAACGAATCCGGCTCCTTCCCTGGCAGAGGTAGTGAAGACTCTCCATTGGTTCATCAGGGTATCCTATTACAAAGCTAATATTTCAAAGTCATGTATCCTAGACCTGGGCATAGATGCAACAACAAGGAACCTATTACAAACTCAACACGCCTTTGCCTGGGCTGAAAAGAGTATTCCCTACCTAGGCATACAACTCACTCAGACAGTAAAAAAAACATTCACTGCCAACTACAAACCAATTCTCGCCAAACTAGCAATAGATACCCAACGTATAGAGAAACAAGAGCTTTCATGGTCTGTAAGATTAGTGGCATTCAAAATGATACACCTCCCTCAAATCCTATACTTATTTAGGACTCTCCCCATTCCAATACCAAAATCCTTCTTCAGATCTCTCCAAACTATTTTCAACAAATGCATATGGAAAGGTAAAAAACCAAGGTGTGCTCACACTAAGCTGATAAAACATAAACTAGCAGGAGGAACAGGATCCATAGATTTTGAAGACTACTACATAGCCTCAATTATAACTCCCATACAAGAATGGTTCAAACCACATCAACACACCCTATGGTGCCACCTAGAAGCCTTATCAATCCCACACTCAAATCTACAATGATGGCTACTTACTGTCCCCCTGGGAACCCCTATCTCGTCATCAGTACCCCCAACAATGAGAGCATCAGCTCAGGTGTGGCTAAGGATGGTATCTATCTCTACTGACTAACCAGACAACATACGCATACCACTCCCCCTAGAATGTCTACATTACTTATCAATAGATCTGAACCTTTCACAATGGTCCACCAGGGGCATCAACTATGTCCACAATCTTTTACAGGAATCACACATCAAAACTTTTCATCAACTACAGGTACAATCAGAACTATTTACATACCTAAGAGTATTACACTGCCTAAATGCTGCAACATCATACCTCTTCACGATCCCCCAAAAAATTTGGGAATACCTAACCAATCCTTCTAAAAACACTAGAGGACTCTCTCTAATTTACAACACTCTGCACCAAAAATAATTTTTCACCAAATCAACATCCCATCTCCACTGGGAGTCAGACATTAAAGAAAAATTCTCAGAAGAACAATGGCAAAAAAGCCTTGACATCTATTTTCAAAGCAACTAAATGCTCTACTCTCTGGGAACTCACCCAAAAATCACCTTGTGTTGGTACCTCACACCAACAAAGCTGGCATCCTTTACCCCCAACATGTCTGACACCTGCTGGAGATGCGATTCAGCCAAAGGAGACTTATCCCACATTCTCTGGTCGTGCCCGTCCATAACCTCATACTGGAACAAAATCTTTCAAATCCTCCAAGATATCACACAAATACAGATCACCCCATCTGCACCTCTGGCAATCCTAAACCTGACGATTGAATCCATACCATATCATCTCAGACACGTGATCACGCACATACTCCTGGCAGCCAGACTAAGTCTGACACGACTGTGGAAATCCAAACTAACACCAACAATTGCGAACACCCTAGAGTTAGTCAACACACATTTTAGCTACAAGGTGACAATGGCCTCCAGCGAAGGCAAACTTGCAGTCACGCATAAAGCATGGCAACCCTGGGAACAATGCTGTCAGAAATAGTGGAGCGCCATTGGTAAAATATCAGATAAAAAACATGCATACAGAGGGTAAACAATGGCAGATAACTAAAGAGTAATGATTGGAGGTCAATGAGGGCAACTAATATAATTATAAGACCATTTCTTATACACGTGCCTCAAGGCTGGGCACCTAGGAATAAATAAAACAGATAAAATAGCTTATGTATATAACACAGTATAATGATCCTGGGTGAATTCTGAGGCATATATTACTTTTGGAAAATAGTTATATGTAGTACTCATCAGAGAGAAAGTATGCATGCACCCAGACTGGAAACAGTGCAATAAAATAATCAAATATGTATACACATAAAGTTCGGTCTCAACATCATGGATATTGATAGATGTCTATGAACCAAGCTGGTATTGAAGATTGTGCTTCCCTTCAACGGTGTATGAGTAGTGCAATAAATGAATTTTTCAGTGACTTTTGGTGTTATGGGTGACACCCTTATAGATACTAGCCTCTCACCTGAGAAGTGCTAGTATATTAGCACATAAAGGTTTTGTTGTGTCCTGGGCGTCACAACAACCTCTAAGGGTCTCCGGTGTGTGTTGTCTCAGCTATGCAGTAGTGACTTGTGTTTCTTCCAGGGGGTGTTCTGGCTTTCTTTAAACGTTTTCCCTCATCATATGTAAAAGTATATAAAAAACCAAAATACACTCCTTCTGGTGTGATAACGTTTTGATAAAAACAGGTTTATTTAAAACTTTTGTATTAAAACTCACATTTTGTAGATAGAAAACGGATAAAATCTCCCACGTTTCCTTTCAGCATTAACTTTTCCAACAACCTCTGCTACCGCCCTATGTGTTACGCCACGCTCCTTGTGACTTCTTCAAATGGGCAAACCCTGGGAACAATGGTCTGGGGCCTCTCGGTTTCTTTAAACACGCTTTATAACCTAACTCTTGCTTCCTTCTCCTGTGACTGTAATCTTGAACCAAGAACTGTAGTACATATCCATAAAATGTTGGAATTCAAATGTTATCAGTCTCTCTCAATGTTACAATTTGATTGTAAACCTTGTAAACTTTCAATAAAAACCTATCGAAGAAAAAAAAAAGAAAAGATGTAATAAAATATTTACAAAAATGTGAGGGTTGGGCGGCCTGCTACGAGCACGGAAGGACGCATAGCTGAAGGGCTCCAGAGGATCGCAAGGTATCCACAGGCATCCACCAGCCTGACACTCGGGTGAGCTATCACACACCCTGCACCCACCTCCCTGACACCTCAGCGACCCGTCCAGCTGAAAAGCGTTACCCAGGGACACTCATCCTCCCAAATATAAAGCCATCCACCCTAACCACTAACGGCAACAGACCGCTCATACCACCCACAGGGGCAACAAATCGGGGTCCCAGTCAATTAAAAGCCCGGAAACTAAAGTCCAAGCAGTTGAGGCCTATCGCGACCGCCATCTTGGAAGCCGGAGGCCTAAATTTACAGGCATCCAGAGAGCAAAAGGGCAATCCAGGCCAGAAATCCACTTAGATCGCCCACATTTAAAGCAAGAAACTGATACTCAACCGGAGCTTCTATTATCCCCTAGCAATAACTGTGACCCAAATGCTAACGATCTGCGGCCATCTTGGTACACCCATTCTATCTAACAACCATTACCAGACTATGATGGCGCATTAGAGCAAGAACCCTGTGAGGTCCGATCGATACATCACTGCAAGTGTAGGAGAAGGGACACAAATACGGACTGCTGCACACACAGAAGGTGCTAATAATTAACGTCAATGCCCCGCAAGAGAAAAGATGAAAGAAACCCTAAAAAACTAACAGCCTTTTTCCAATGGCCACACCCAGAGAAGGGGAAAGACCATGAGGGAACTGCTCCCAGCATAAACAACCATCCTGACCCATACACAGATCTCCCTTATGCAGAACCAGGGGACAGAGAGGTACCACAGCTACCAGCATCACCTCTCCAATCACCACCACCCAGCCCATCAACGCAAAGCCAGCCAAATCTAAAATTAAATTGGACCCTTCTAACCATGTTGCACTAATTATGGACAGCACACCACCACAACCTCACCCGTCCATAGCCTCCTTTCCCATGACAGGACAAACGGTCCTGGACTCCACGTTAAAGGACATGCTCCTATCCCTGCAAAACTCATTAACTGCTAGCTTCACATCAGTCCTTACCAAGTTCTCAACAGAACTGAAAAATATAGACGACAGAGTCCACTACATAGAAAATAAAATGGAGAAATGTACAGTTACAGTGAATGACCTGGTAGACGCCTATACTGAGCAAAAAGAGGACACCATGTGGATAAAATCCAAACTAGCAGACCTTGAGGACCGCTAGAGGCAGAACAACCTAAAAATCCGGTGGATCCCGGAAACCATTCACCCTGCAGAGCTCCATACATACGCCACTAAACTATTCTCAACCATTGCGCCCGAACTGTCACCAATAGAGCTTACCATAGACCGAATCCACAGGATTCCTAAACCACGGCACCTAGATGACACTATCCCTAGGGACGTCCTGTTGAGAATCCACTTTTTCCAAGCCAAAGAACAAATTCTGGCTAAAACAAGATCCATGGCACACTTTTCAGAACCTTTCGCAGGGGTCCAAATTTACCTGAATCTCTCCCAACACACCCTGAAAATGAGGAGACAGCTCAAAACAGTGACCAAAGCTCTAAACAACCACAAGCTAGTCTACAAGTGGTGCCACCCTGCTACCCTGGTGATAACCAGAAACGGAGCCTCTCACATCATATCAGAAATCCATAACGGAATGAAACTACTCCAATCTTGGGGAATAATCCCAGAATTACCACAAGAGGGTCATGCCAAAGCTGATTACTCACGTCCTCCTCAACACAACCAACGAAGACAGGGAAATAATATACCAAAACACTAATAAATCTCCTCACAATCAATAAAGCTACAATTACTTTCGATCGGGCTCTTGGTTCACCACCAGTAAGGCCCTGAACTTTACCCCCAATCTCATCAGCTGCTCTTAGAGCTCAGAATAGCTGACCACCAACAGTTCTTGTTTTGTTTTGTTGTGTAATTGTTCTTACTTCTCCCCAAGTTACCTTCCAATCTTTTGGTGGCTCCCTAGCCACAGGTTTATCATCTTACCCTTCTGAGCATTATTCCGTTAATGCAATTCAGACCACTCATACTGAACTTTGATTGCTCTATCTAATTTCTACTGACTTTCTACCTAAGCAGAGTTAAACAAGACTACAGCGCCATCTTCCAAGGGCCCAGCAATACAGTCCACGCGCACATGCAGAGAACCATCGTCGACTCCCACGGCAGAACCCACGGACCGCAGTAGAACCAACCGAGCAGCCTATAAGTTCGCCTCCTAACTAGTATCCTGCACATCTAAATGTGAGTTTGACACCCACACACAGTAAAACATACACAGACCCATGGCTTTTAATGTACTATCCATCAACACGAAAGGACTAAACCATCCAGCAAAAAGAACTACATTGTGGAAAACGGCACTAACAAATAACTGTGACATCCTTTGTGTGCAGGAAACGCACTTTGCCCAAGGCTCTACCCCAAAATGCCAACACAAATCCTTTCCACATATCTTCCAATCCAACTATACAAAAAAACAACGTGGAGTCTTTATCGCTTTCAGAGACACCATATCCTTCTAACTGCATAAATGCACAACCGACCCAGAAGGAAGATACGTCATCATCAATTGTACTATAGAAAACTCTCAATATACCATTGCTTCTCTATACGCACCTAACCAACGCCAAATGGCTTTCCTAAAGTCCACCTTCA
Source organism: Glandirana rugosa (assembly GCA_018402905.1). Classification (NCBI taxonomy): domain Eukaryota; kingdom Metazoa; phylum Chordata; class Amphibia; order Anura; family Ranidae; genus Glandirana; species Glandirana rugosa. The sequence continues at coordinate 233,580 of BLSH010158757.1, read as the reverse complement.
AAAAAATCTCAGACCTACATCAAGGCTACCTACTAATATGTGGGGACTTGGTTCCTGATTATGAATTCGACTCATCCTGTGGACCTAAAAGATTTACCTCACCTCTAAACAAACTCATATCAGAGTATGACTTGTACGATGTGTGGAGATGTTGTCACACGGAGGAGAGAGATTATACCTACCTGTCCCCACGCCACAACACATACTCCCGCATCAACCTATTTCTCTCAGATAAATGGCTGCTGCAAAACATACAATCGGCAAAAATCCACCTGGTCGGACCATGCACCTATAAGCATCAAGATCACAAAAAAAGCTACACAACCCCAATCTTACATTTGGAGGGTAAATAACTCTCTCCTACAAAACCCCACCAATATTGAACACTTATCCAAATGCTTGGAAGAATTTTTCTCTTCCAATAAGGGCTCAGTGTCAGAACCGGCGGTCCTGTGGGCTGCCCATAAAGCCTACATCAGAGGCTTTTTTATACAACTTGGCTCGAAAATGAAACGGAGGAGGATGCAGCGCATATCAGAACTCAGCGGCGATTGGAAAAGCAGACTCCCAAAACAAACTTCACCCTTCTCAAACCTTACAATCAGAAATTTTCAAACTTCATAGCAAACTCCGCATCTTACTGTTAGAAAACTTTGAAAAGATGCAACGTAAACTTAAAGCAAAATCATATATCACCAGAAATAAGGCTGGAAAAGCCATGGCCCTTTGAATTAAAGGGCACCGTACAAAAACCAAAATTGCGTATTTGTTCCCTCCCTCTACCCACGAGAAACTATTGAACCCCCAATCAATAGCTGATGCTTTTAGTAACTATTACAGTAGCTTGTGCAACATAAACAATAACCAAGCCACCCACAAACCTTCCCAAGAAGAAATACAATCCTTTCTTGACCAGATAAATCTCCCTAAATTGTGAACAAATTAAATAGACTCCCTGAACTCCCCGTTCACCTCAGACGAAATAAGGGAGGTAATTGAAAAACTGCCGAACTCGAAATCCCCATGCCCTGACGGACTAACCGGAGAATACGTTCCACAAATTTATCATTCCGCACTTGTGTGAGCTGTACAATGTTGCTGCATCATCCTCTTCATTTCCAAAAGAGATGCTCTCTGCACTTGTGGTGACCTTTCCGAAACCAGGCAAAGACCCGACTATGCCTCAAAACTTCCGCCCCATATCCCTTTTAAATTTAGATCTCAAGATCTACGCCAAAATGATAGCAAACAGACTAGTAAACATCATGCCAACACTAATCCATATGGACCAAACTGGTTTCACGAAAGGGCGGCAAACATCGGACGCCAGTAGAAGGTTAATTAATATAATCCACCAAGCTAACACCACCAAAACGCCTTCTCTGCTTCTTTCCCTAGATGCAGAGAAGGCATTCAACAGAGTCAACTGGGACTACTTAGCCCTAGTCTTACAGAAATTTGGATTCACAGGACACATATTCAAAGCTTTCCTAGCATTGTACACCAACCCATCGGGTATACACATCCAACCTCCTATCCACCCCATTTCAAATTACTAACGGCACGAGGCAGGGATGCCCTTTATCCCCCTTGATCTTCAACCAAGTTATGGAACCCTTGGCTGAACATGTCAGATCTAACATCGGAATAACAGGAATGACCATTAATTCCCACCAACATAAAATCAGCTTATTCACGGATGTGAATGTCATTCTAATATTGACTAACCCATCATCATCCCTCACAGAAATACAAAAAATACTACAATGGTTTGGCAATGTGTCATACTACAAGGCAAATTAAACCAAATCAAAAATTCTCGACATAGGAATTGACGCCACAACACGAATCCTTCTCCAACAACAGTTCCCATATACATGGCCAGACACAAGCATAACTTACTTGGGCATCCAGCCAACTAGATCCACCAAGACTCTATTCCAGCTCAATTACCTCCCTACCCACACTAAATTACAAACTGAAATGCAAAAAATAATCAAAGAAGAATTCTCATAGTCAGGGAGGCTAGCAGCATTCAAAATGATGTACTTACCTCAAATCATTTACTTATTCAGAACTCTACTAATACCAATCCCATCCAGCTATTTTAAATCACTACAATCCATACTATCCAAACTCGTCTGGAATGGTAAAAAAGCCAGATGTGCACATCACAAATTAATTAAACATAGATCACATGGGAGAACGGGATATATTGACTTTTATGACTACTATGCAGCAACTGCACTGACCTAACTCAAAGAATGGTTCTTACCATCCCCACACATGACCTGGGGTAAGATAGAAGCCTCCTACAACCCCCACCAACCATTAACTGCGTGGTTATATAGCGTACAACTAGGAGCATGAACTCCATCCTACCTATCCCCCACCATGATAGCGACAACCAAAGCATGGAAACATTTAATACAACAAGCTAAACAATACCCCGCAAACATCCCTCTGAAAATTCCCCTAACAGCTATGAACCCCCTCATAGCCCAAATATCCTTATCCTCATGAGTACACAACGGAATTAAATTTATTCATAATCTATACAAAAACAACTCACTCAAAGATTTCCCCTCACTACAAAAAGAATTCAAACTGCCACCACACGACCAATACCAATACATGCAAATCCGACACTGCCTCTCCAAAAACGAACACGAAAGACATGTCATACAAGACCAAGCCTGGTCCTTTTTTACATCTCAAGCCCCACTTCAAAAAGGAATCATTATGTTTTACAACATACTCCAACAAAAAAAGATATTTCACAAATCGCTCCCCTTCATACAATGGGAAAAAGATTTGGGTAAAGCCTACACAGAGGAACAATGGTCGAAAGCATCCAGAATAATACAGAAAGCCACATGTTGCTCCACACTGCGGGAGCTTTCCACAAAAATCTCATTGCGATGGTACATGACCCCAGACAAACTTTTGCGTTTCAATCCACAGCTTCCAAATAAATGTTGGAGAAACTGTGGAGGGAAAATAGATCTACTACACATATTATGGGGATTTCCAAAAATCAAAACATACTGGCACACTATTTTCTCCATCATCTCTAAAATTGCCCAATTAAAAATTCCACCAAACCCCAGCCTTGCTCTTCTATCTCTAGACACAGATACCCTCCCACACTTCTCACAACACACAATTACTCATATACTCTTAGCAGCAAGACTCACAATTACTAGAAATTGGAAGAACCCTCTACCCCCCATTTCAACAGAGGTGATAGAATTGACCCACACACATTACTCATATGAGCTGATGATGGCCTTCTCCGCTGAGCAATACCAAAAGGCACTCTGGCAATGGTCACCTTGGTATTTATGGTACTCAAATAACTAACTACGTTAGGACTACTTGGTAGTACTGACAATCAAATAAATGTCTCCTCCTTTTTTTCTTCTTCTTTTTGGGTCATAATTCAATGTATAACCCTATACAAGGTATATTTGACCTCCTTTACGTCTGAATGCAAAGTTACAATCTTTAAAAGTCACTAACACAAACTGGCTACGAATTCATATTCTTTTGTTCAATATTCAGTTTATATTTTACAATAATTACAGCTATCAAGGGACGATTAAAAATGGGCAATGTTGCCTTGTCCCCCCCGCTACAGCTTGATCCCTTATGGGGTGGCTGGAGGTATGAGGTAACTTCCATTAAGATATACCTAGCACTGATTGCATGTCTACAGTTCCTATGTTAACGATGATTGCATCTTGTTTATAGAGAAAAATACAAGAAAGAGAAGGGCGCACCGACCTAGTGCAATACCATAAAACCATTTATTGAGATAAAAATACAACATAAAATATACTCACAAGCGGAGCAGTATCAAAGGCATGTATCATATACAGAGACTTCAGTCTATCTCCACCACAGCTGGGGAGGATCCATAAGGCATCAAAAGCAAGCTGACGCGTTTCCAGGGCGAACCCTCTTCTTCAGAGCTTCTTCTGAGGCTCTGAAGAAGAGGGTTCGCCCTGGAAACGCGTCAGCTTGCTTTTGATGCCTTATGGATCCTCCCCAGCTGTGGTGGAGATAGACTGAAGTCTCTGTATATGATACATGCCTTTGATACTGCTCCGCTTGTGAGTATATTTTATGTTGTATTTTTATCTCAATAAATGGTTTTATGGTATTGCACTAGGTCGGTGCGCCCTTCTCTTTCTTGTATTTTTCTCTAGTTTATTCGGATTCCCATGGTCCTGAGGAGGGCAGCAAGATCATATAGTGCAAAATTGAGTGATTGATTATCAAAGGATTGCATCTCTGGTCAGGCCTTCACCATCGGTCGATACTTCCAAGCGCAGGAACTGTGTTGTGTGTTTTCCATGCATCTTGATTATAACATAAGTCCTCACCCGTGGGCCTCTATATGCTTTGCCCATTGCATGACAACTGTATGACAATCTGCTTCCTTTATTATTATTGTATGCGCTGAAACTTAATAAAAACGATTGAAATAAAAAAAACATGTGAGGGTTATACTCACTTTTGTGAGATACTGCATATATATAATGCCTTTTGCCCTTATAACCGTTTGATGCTTCATTATTTTATTTAATTCTGGATTGGCAACCATGACGTCTCAACATTGCTAGTTGGGGGCTTAAGGGATTGAGTACCCATGGTTTTGTAAGATGCACATGTCTCTCTCCAGAATTGGTTTTAATAAACAAAATGTTACCTTGCCTCTTTGCAGCCTCTTTGATTACCCTGCTGTTATCCAGCTTAATTAATTTACTCTATAGATCTGGATAGCAATTTAATCAATTTAGGCTATTTACAGTCTTTCCACATACTGACCTGATTCCACGTTTAATTGAGGAGTATTTTAACTAAATAGGGATGCTGCACCTCCGAATGGGGTTTGGGGCATCCTTAAGGCATGTTTTTGTGGCCTAGTCAATAAAGAGATTTGTCCAAAATAGAACTAATTCTAGGAAGTGGCAGTACAAAGCTATGGACATAATCTCAGATGAGGTGTGCCAGTGTATAACACGTCCAAATCAACTAAACAGGCCTACCGGGTCAGTGTTCAGCATCTACTTAAAACCTCTTCCTTAATGAAGGCTGCACAGAGAAGCTTCTTACACAGCAGTCATTCTTTATTAAGGGGGAACAGATAGGCCATCTTTGAGCTCAGATTACTAAGACTTAGGGGACTCTAATTTTATAGGTCATATCAGTCTATCTCTGGTGAATGCCTATACACTTCTTAGGAAATTCTAGAAGTGTTTAATGCACTTTATTCGTGTTATATTCCTCCAGGGCATAATATGGTTTCCAACAACCACTTACATTCTTACAGGCAATTTTTCTTCAACTTCCATCCTACCAAAGAGATGTTAAATGGTTCTTTGGCCCTAGATGAACATAGAGAAAAGACATTAAGTTCTCTCTAATAAAGCATCAGGCTCTGAGACTTACTAGCAGATCTCTATAAGAAATATCCTATTGTAGTCCTGCAGACACTATTCAAAACTTTACACAACACATTTGACTAGAACCAGAATCCTTCTTCAATGAATGTTGCTACCATAATTGTAATTTACAAGCTGGATAAGCCTGATTACTATAGGTCCATAAAATACCACCAAAAATGAAGGCAACAAAGCTGCCACCAATGACCTAGCCAAATGACCCTACACACGGGAGTTCCCTTCCCCAGTTTGTCATAAGCCCTAATTTGGTCACCTGGCTCAAAACTCTTTACTCTCTATTCAATCTGCCAACGTGTTTAGTGACATTTGCCCAGCTCCTCGTTTACTGTCACTTCTCCTATTTGCACTAGCATTGGAGTTATTGGCAATATTGATCAGGGACTCCGCTAACATAGTAGGTTTTAAGAGAGGTGATGTAGAAATAAAAATTGTGTTGAATGCCAATGACACCATAGTAATTCGCTGAGACATGACTGTTTCCCTCCAGAATCTGACATTATAACAAATTGGCTACTTTATGCATATTCTTTTAGTTATGTAGCAATAATATAACTTTCATAATGTAAGGAAGGCACTAAATAATAACTTTGAAATCTTTAAAGCAATTGTGTTTCTGTTTTTTTTTTCTTGTTCCGATCCTTGTTCTCTCCTTCCATATTGTAGTATGTTTGTTTACTTACCATGCTAACATAACAATGTAAGCAAGTGTTTTTATGTATGAAAAACTACAAACTTCTACAATAAAAATGTATCAGATTTTAAAAGAAATTAAGACTCCAAAATTACACTTCTCTGCAAATAATATCATATATATGAGCAAAATCAGATATGTTAGCATTTATTGTCTTTAAACTCTAATCTACAGAACTATAGGATGAGGACATGGGAGTGAGGCATAAGGTCATAAGCAGATCATAATTGAGCATAGGTCACATGAGAAAGTATTCATGAGTGAGGTCAGAAAGGTGTGACATATGTTACTGAGTGATTTAAGGTACTTTGGCTTTCCATAAACACAAGAATAAAATGAATTAAAGGATTGACAGATCGGGTCAGCATGTGAAAGATTACAGGAAATGATGATTTTCCTTACTGTAAAGTGTTGCCTTATTATCCCTGTTGCTACCACAACTAGAGCACATAAATCATATGTATATGATGACCCTTTTAAAAGGTTAGTAATGTGTGAAAAAACACATAACAACCAGTCAAAAATTCTATGTCTTTTTTAAAAAAAGTCTCAAACTAACGAATAGTGACATGTTTGCTAAAGACTGCTGCATTTGGCACATCATCATTGCTCTTTGTTCAGTATTATTAAGTAACACCAAGTGATTAGTACATCTCATTGTTTGAAGAGCATGATGAGTTATTCTGCTGCAATTGGGATATAACATGACATTTTATTTTCACTGTTTAATCCAGCTCATACAATATTCACTCATAATTTTTTTCTCTTTTTATTGCTCAGTTTTGTTATGTCCTTTAGCTTTATTACATCCACTTTTCTGCATAACATTCAATATTAGAAAAAAGGATATGACATTATTTTATATTTATAGGTAAATATTTATTATGCTGGCAATACATTTTCCGATTGCTAGTAATAAACCTTCAGTGACAGATTTAATGAAAGGGGAGGTGTTCAATCAAATTCTTCATTTTTTAAGAGCAACTCCCCTTTACCTTAAAAATATATATATATGTAACTGCTTCACAAGCCATTTTGTAATTTGATGTTATAAATCCTCTGACTGCCATAGCGTATACCATGCTGATTTTCTAAAACTGGAGAGTAAAAATCTGGTGCAGCCCTGCATAGAAACCAATAAGCTTCAATTTTCGCAAAGCTTAATTGAACAAGCTGAAGTTAGATGCTGATTGGCTACCATGCACAGCTACACTAGATTTTGTACTCTCCAGTTTATGTAAATCAACTTCCATATGTCAGTGGTGTTCAATTTACTTGATAAAGGGGGCCTCAAGTGTGTCCCCTGACATCACCAAAGAAAGTGGTGCAATTGTACATGTCACAGTTGATACCCAGAGACTGCAGATGCGCTACAGAAGTTTGTCAAAGACTACAGACATGCTACAGGCATGGTTGGACATGATGGATGTGCTATAGGTGACTTTCAGACACTGTGTTAAAAGAGATTAATAGAAGTGAATGCCTGTACTGTCAGCCCTCCATCCATGTATGGCACCATATTTGATATTCCTATGAGCAAGATACATTGTTAGAGAAACGCTAAAGGAAAATTAAACAAAACATGGAAAAAAAGATTGACAGAACAAAAAAAGTAAGAAGGTGTGAAATAAATAAATCAAATTATAAACAGTAGCTACTAAATTTTAAGTTCATGAATAGTTTCCTTTGCTGTCCTTATGTAAACTCTTAAGCAGCACTGACTACAGCCTGATGTTGACCAAGAGCAATGTAGTAGGTATACAAATACCCCATGTGGCCCTCAGGCTGAAGTTTGGGCACCAGTGCCATATATAATGATAGTAATGATAGTATTTTTGCCTCACCAATAGTGTATGGCATATGTAATGACAACTAAAGGCCTACATGAAGCTTGTCACTGCAGTTGCAGCTGTATATATATTTTTAAATTAAATCTGTAGCATCTCCACCTTCAGTATAAGTGCCAATTCACATCACAATGTTGTGCTTCTGTGCAATTTGCATTGTGGTGCATTAACGGCCCATTTAAATTGAATGAGCTGAACCGCACAGAAACACAAGTAAAAATGGGAAAGGCTGCTTTTAATAGCAGCACAATGCTGAGGAACCTATGTGTTGTGCCACTATGGGTTACATATGTGTTTTGGAGGTGTGTTGGGTTACCATTCTCAATGAACCGCACCACAGTAGATCTACACATGTAGCATTCATTGCTTGTCACACGTTACTGTCATACAAAGGTATACATGGATCTTAATTGATCTAGGCACTTCTACTTTGTGGAAATAAAGCAACAACCTTCCCCAGCTCTTATGCCTCTGGTGATTAGACCATCACCTTCTCTTGATGTCAGTCTCATCACCATCTGTGTTCTAAAATGCTGAACGGAGGGTTCACTGATCCCTTATTTGCTTAGAATTAATGTGTAAGTGCTCAGTCCCAAGATATTTTGGATTAATACTTATTGTCATGCTACAGCCCCAAGAGTATAATCAGAGCTGATTCTATCATAATGAGGACCTTTCAACCCATGTGCTGACTGCAATAAAGTTACTTTCAAAAAGTAAAATAAAATACAATTGGGCAAAAGGTAATGTAGTTATAATAGAAATAGTAAAACATGTAGCATTAGGACATAGTGTTACAGTATCAGACCACTATTGAATAACATTTATATATACAGTATCTCACAAAATTTAGTACACCCCTCACATTTTACATATTATATTATATGTTTTCATGTGCCAACACTGAAGAAATTACACTTTGCTACAATGTAAAGTAGTGAGTGAACAGCTTGTATAACAGTGTAAATTTGCTGTTCCTTTAAAATAACTGAACACACAGTGATTAATGTCTAAACGGCTGGCAACAAAAGTGGGTACACCCCTAAGTAGAAATGTCTAAATTGGGCCCAATTAGCCATTTTCCCTCCCCAGTGCCATGTGACTTGTTAGTGTTAAAAGGTCTCAGTTGTGAATGGGGAGCGGGTGTGTTAAATTTGGTGTTATCGCTTTCACTCTCTCATACAGGTCATTGGAAGTTCAACATGGCACCCCATGGCAAAAAACTCTCTGAGTATCTGAAAAAAAGAATTGTTGCTCCACATAGAGATGACCTAGGCTATAAGAAGATTGCCAAGACCCTGAAATTGAGCTGCAGCACGGTGGCCAAGACCATACAGCGGTTTAACAGGACAGATTCCACTCAGAGCAGGCTATGCCATGATGGACCAAAGAATTTGAGTGCACATGTTCAGCATCATATCCAGAGGTTGTCTTTGGGAAATAGACGTACGAGTGCTGCCAGGATTGCTGCAGAGGTTGAAGGGGTGGGAGGTCAGCCTGTCAGTGCTCAGACCATACGCCGCACACTGCATCAAATTGGTCCACATGGCTGTCGTCCCAGAAGGAAGCCTCTTCTAAAGATGATGCACAAGAAAGCCACAAACCGTGAAGAAAAGCAGACTAAGGACATGGATTACTGGAACCATGTCCTGTGTTCTGATGAGACCAAGATAAACTTATTTGGTTCAGATGGTGTCAAGCGTGTGTGGTGGCAACCAGGTGAGGAGTACAAAGACAAATGTGTCTTGCCTACAATCAAGCATGGTGGTGGGAGTGTCATGGTCTGGGACTGCGTGAGTGCTGCCGGCACTGGGGAGCTACAGTTCATTGAGGGAACCATGAATTCCAAAATGTATTATGACATACGAAAGCAGAGCATGATCCCCTCCCTTTGGAGACTGGGCCGCAGGGCAATATTCCAACATGATAATGACCAAAAACACACCTCCAAGATGAACACTGCCTTGCTAAAGAAGCTGAGGGTAAAGGTGATGGACTGGCCAAGCATGTCTCCAGACCTAATCCCTATTGAGCATCTGTGGAGCATCCTCAAGTGTAAGGTGGAGAAGTGCAAGGTCTCTAACATCCACCAACTTCATGATGTCATTATGGAGGAGTGGAAGAGGACTCCAGTGGCAACATGTGAAGCTCTGGTGAACCCCATACCCAAGAGGGTTAAGGCAGTGCTGGAAAATAATGGTGGCCACACAAAATATTGACACTTTGGGCCCAATTTGGACATTTTTCTTAGGGGTGTACTCACTTTTGTTGCCAGCCGTTTAGACATTAATGGCTGTGTGTTGAGTTATTTTGAGGGGACAGCAAATGTACACAGTTATACAAGCTGTACACTCACTACTTTACATTGTAGCAAAGTGTAATTTCTTCAGTGTTGTCACACGAAAAGATATAATAAAATATTTTCAAAAATGTAAGGGGTGTACTCACTTTTGTGAGATACTGTATATATTTGATATACAGTTTTATGTTGTATGATTAATAGGAATGTTCAACATTATATTGTGTGTATGTGTATTGGAGTCACCTAACCAGCTTGAGCTTTCATCAGATATTGGGCTTCAGGAGTTTAGCCTCCCTTTCCTCGAGCCTGAAGCAAGATAGCTGGGTAAATAAAAGTCAGGGATCACAGCCTACATATTTCTCTTAGTTTTCCTAAAGCAAACCTATGCTATGCTCACATGTTTGTACAGGGAAGTGAAGTAACATGCACTGTGTTTGTGGGTGTGTGACTTGCTTCCCTTCATCCCTTGTGGACTGGTAGTATAAGTAGCTGTGGGTGGTACATTTATACTGTAAACCTGTGCTCTATCAATGCAAGCAAAGAGCAGATTCACTTTATAGTCTAAAGGTGCACATGTGGAAATAAACAGCGTTTATAAGCATGCACGCTAGTAATGACTGTGCTTTTTGTAGACTGCTGCAGGATATTACATGGTAAAATCAAATTCATTTAAATATATAAACTATGCCCCCTCCAAGTACCAAGTATTAGAGTTGAGCGAACCCGAACTGTAAAGTTCGGGTCCGTGCCAAACTTTGGGGTGTCCGTGACCCGGATCAGAACCCGGACATTTGAAAAATAGTTTGGGTTCGGGTTCTGGGTTCGGGTATTTGATCACGCATGTTGAATAGCTGCAGGGCAACCAATCAACAAGCGTTTCACTGGTTTGCCCTTAGAAGCCATCACAGCCATGCCTACTAATGGCATGGCTGTGATTGGCCAGTGCATCATGTGACCCAGCCTCTGTATAAGCTGGAGTCAGGTAGTGCTGCATGTCACATGCTCTCAGGCTAGCCTAGGGAGAGGATGCTGCCGGCGCTGTGAGGGACAGATTGCAGATATTAATAACATCTCATCCTGCATTACAGAATGATCTGATTCTGGATTAGGTAGAGATTACTACTACTGCTTTGAGGGACAGATTGCAGATCTCATCCTGCATTACAGAACGATCTGATTCTGGCCTAGGTAGAGTCTACTGCTTTGAAGGACAGATTATCGTTCTAAAATCATCTCCTTGTTCTATAGGGTCAGGTTCCTGCTGTTGCTGTAAGGGACAGATTATTGTTCTAAAATCATCGCCTACTCCTATAGGGTCAGGTTCCTGCCGTTGCTGTAAGGGAAAGATTATTATTCTAAAATCATTGCCTACTCCTATAGGGTCAGGTTCCTGCTCTTGCTGTAAGGGGCAGATTATTGTTCTAAAATCATTGCCTACTCCTATAGGGTCAGGTTCCTGCTCTTGCTGTAAGGGACAGATTATTGTTCTAAAATCATCGCCTACTCCTATAGGGTCAGGTTCCTGCTGTTGCTGTAAGGGACAGATTATTGTTCTAAAATCATCACCTACACTGCCAAGGTCACGGCCTAGTCAACCTCTAGGCTCCTACTCCACATCCCCCCTTCACTTTTTATTTTTTTTATTTGATTTTAAGTTATTTTCCCTATCCCCATTTTTTTGTAGGGCACTTGTCCTACTCTTACTCCCATTTTACTTCCTTTTGCAACCCTCTAGCACTTGCCAGGACTTTTTTACAGCAATTTTTGTGCCGAAAAGTTTGGGTCCCCATTGACTTCAATGGGGTTCAGGGTCCGGGGTAAAGTTCGGGTCAAGTTCGGTACCGAACCCAAACTTTTTCGTGAAGTTCGGCCAACCCACCGAACCCAAACATCCAGGTGTTCGCTCAACTCTACTTAGAACTTTTCCATGCATTAGAGTGTCATACTCATTTAGATCCCATATATTTTAACTTTTCAAACATTCTTTCTATGGTGGTGACACCATCTGAATCTAAAAATGGTCTAATTAGTGATGTATATGAAGTTTTAGGGGGGGCAGTTAGCTCTAAAACCTTGATTAAATGCAAACATGGAGTCAAGATATAAATGATTTAGGCAAGGATCAGTGGATAGCAGCATTAAAGCTCTTTCCAGAAGTTGCACTGTCCACCTCTCAAAAGCTGACACAGTCCATTATACCCGAACCTAACCCGAACATCCAGGTGTCTGCTCAACTCTACCAAGTATCACTTATTCTTCCCCATATTTGTAGCTGTCATGGATTAAAGTGGATCCTCTTTAATCAACAAAATCAAAATCAACACATATATGTATATACAGTATATCCCCTCGCAAGAGCCGCTGGTAATTATGGGTTCTCTGTTCTGCATGTCTCTTGAAACTGCTTGATCCCCACTGGCACACCTAGTTATAAGCTGAGGACATGCTCACACCAGTGTGACGTACCTGTAGGTCATTTAGTGCAATAGATACTGTGGGCACATGAGAGGATCCAATCAGCGTGTCCAGGGGACCTGATGTCTGCTGGCCATCTGTGACCGATCCACAGTGAGGTTAGAAGGGGAAGTACACAGAGAACTTCTGTTCCTAGTAATCACGAACACAGATCTGTGTGTTCTTCCTGTTAGTCCATCCCTACACAGTTAGAAAACACTACCAGGGAACACACTTAACACTTTGATCGCCCCTGATGCTAACCCCTTCCCTGCCAGTGTCATTTATACAGTGATCAGTGCATTTTTTATAACTGATCACTGTATTGGTGTCACTGGTCCCCAAAAATTGTCACTTAGTGTCAAATTTATCCACTGCAATGTCACAGTCCCGGATAAAAATTGCTGATCGCCGCCATTACCAGTAAAAACAATTAAAAAAATGAAAAGTTCATAAATCTATCCCATAGTTTGTAGACGCTATAACTTTTGCACAAACCAATCAATATATGCTTATTAGTATTTTTTAACCAAAAATATGTATAAGAATACATATTGGCCTAAATTGATGAAGAAAACGGAAAATTTACTATCAGATACTTACCGTAATTTTCATTTCCTGATGGACTCCATGGCAGCCTACGTGTGGGTTAACCCCGCCTCCTCTCCAATGCTATAGGACCCCTAATCCCATAAATGTGAGCTCCCGGCTAGCTCCCGTGTTCCGTAACTAGCCTACTCCTTAATGCATGGGTGGGGACTCCGTCTGCCATGGAGTCCATCAGGAAAGGAAAATTACGGTAAGTATCTGATAGTAAATTTTCCGTTTTCCTGACAGACTCCATGGCAGCCTACGTGTGGGAAATAACTAGCCAAAACCACACGGGAGGGTATGCTTTACACACAAAGAATTTAATTTGCACCATCAATTGATAAGACAGCACGACCAAAGTTTACAGAGGACAAGGAAGCTGGCTCAACACAATAATGCGACATGAACGTGTTGATGGAGGTCCAAGAGGCTGCCCTGCAGATAACTTCTGGGGCCACATGCCGCACGGCCGACCCGCCGGCACGCCGTACACCGGGGTCTTCAATAGACGTCCCGTCGGAGAACCTGGAGGTAGTTGTGCAAGTACAG
>BLSH010158757.1:204943-215165 GCA_018402905.1 Glandirana rugosa | reverse complement strand
TCACACAATACCTTAGTGAATGCCTAGTCCGCTGCAGGTTGTTCTCTCACCCGGAAGTACGGCGCTCTGGAACGCAGAAGCGCTCCAGGCGCCATAGAGACCGCGCCGCCCAGGCTCCCCACAGCCACCGGGAGCACTAGGGAAAAAAGGAGAAAAAAAACAGGGATAGCAGGAAACAAGACCAGAAAAAGAACCACAAAAACGACTGCCATGGAGTGTTGCCGCCCTGCCAAGCGCTTCCTTGGGGCATCCACAGGCTGTCCCCACCACTGGACTCTCACAAGCCTGAAGCCACTCACCCGCCCATGGCTGGGTCCTGGGCTGCACCGCAACTGAGGGATGCCCGCTCTCTTGTTGGACGTCGCCTGATCCGTAAGTGATTCCATAACACACTGATTCAGGAGGAGGACAAAAAAGGAACACGGGAGCTAGCCGGGAGCTCACATTTATGGGATTAGGGGTCCTATAGCATTGGAGAGGAGGCGGGGTTAACCCACACGTAGGCTGCCATGGAGTCTGTCAGGAAATTATTTTATGTACATTTTTTGTATATGCATTATAGCAGAAAGCAAAAAATATTGTTTTTTCTTCAAAATTGTTGGTCTTTTTTTGTTTATAGTGCAAAAAATAAAAAACACAGAGGTGCTAAAATACCCCCCAAAAAAAGCTCTACTTGTGGGGAAAAAAAGACATACATTTTATTTGAGTACAGAGTAGCACAACCGTGCAATTGTCAGTTAACGCAACGCAGTGCCGTATCACAAAAAATGGCCTGGTCATTCGGGTAAAACCTTTTGGGGCTGAAGTGGTTAAAGATACTGTACTAGATGAATGATCATGGACCCAACTCAGAATCAATATAACTGTAGCAATTTTAAATTAGTCTAGAACAAGTGCAAAATAGAGTTAAAATATCAGCATGATCTGACCCTGGAAATAAAAGTCTTTGTGTGCACACAATGCATATATCCCCCAATAGCGGGTGGGTGTATGCATTCCTGAGGCAGGGGTACCCCCTGAAGGTGGTACCTGGTGACTAAGTGTCAGTGTGGGCCTGCTTATGTTGGGGCCCTTCTGTAGGTGGTGCATGTGTAGCTGTCCCTTTAAGAATCTGCAGTAGAGGGCTAATTGACTGCTTAACCAGCGGTTTCTATCACCTTAACAGTCTCTATATTGAGATAAGCACGGATGGTTAGTTTACCAGTTCTGGTACACAGCAATCTGGTCTAGAACACTTGGCGGTCTGCAGTCCTCTGAATTCAAGTGCCAGCAGCTCAGTCTCTCAGCTCTAGTGTGGGTTCTCATCCAGGGGAAAGTCTAAAGACACAGTGATATGCTGTGGCTCAGTCCTCACTCAGGCTCTATGGGTACTCACAAAGGATCAATCTCTCACAGTCACAGTCAGACACCACAGCAGGTCTAGTCGCTGTGGATACCAGCCACAAAAGACCCCGACTTCACTCAGAATATCCACAAAAAACTCTTTAGCTCTCCCTCTCTATATACAGTGAATCGTGGTCCTTGTACTTTATGACTTTATTAGTCCCATTGTACAGTGCCTCTTTAAGATTACATATCCCATGATTTACGACTGCACAGCAAGTCCTCCTTGATGCTCCAATTGGCTCATGGTCTCCTGCTCTCTAATTGGCTCAAATCCACTGACAAGGTGGGGGGGTGCAGGAGCGAGCAGGGGATTAGCATAGAACTGTTCTAAATAGTACAGAGTCAGCAAGGAAGCTCGGGGTGAGAGGCAGCTACTGTACACACAGATCCCAGTGGGGGGGAAGGTGAGCAGGGGAGTCCACACAGAGTCCGCAGCACACAATTGCTAGCAGTGCAGCAGCAGGGAGGTGAGGAAGGAGATCACACAGCCGGCTGCACCTGGCTTCATATATATCTGTATGTGTCTGTGTTTGTGTGTGAGATACTGGCATGCCGTGTTGTGGATGGGTGTACATTTGCAACTTAGATTAATCCTACACAGGGTAAGGGGCTCCAATATGTGTATCTCTTATAGAGAAAGGAAGTTTTTGTTTTTTCAGACTTTAATATTTTCTGTTATGTACTGAAAAATCTGCGCTTGTGGATAAATATTTATATCATTACATGCATCGATCCCTAAAAGACGGGTCTATTCAGGAGTCAATGCATGTCTAAGGGGCTGCTGCTACACAAGTGTATACACTCATAAACAACGTGAAAAACATAAAACACAGCGCCACCTTTTGAATGCAAATGTTACCAGATAACAAAATATATGAGTGTTGATCACCCTTCAATTTGTGGAATAAATAACAAATCAATAATGCTCAAATATTAAACAAACTATTCAAATAGTCCATAAATGAAATAAAGTGCTCCGTGCTCAATCAAGTGCCAACAAATATAACGTGGTGCTCGGTGATAATCCCCCGTTGTGACCCCACTCAACAGAACAAATGGACCCCCAGCTTTTCAGTCTGGGGATCAAAAAAGCCAGGCTAGGCTGCCCATTGAGCCTGAGTTCACAGACATTTTTTTACTTAAGATATTGTTTTTTCTCTTGTTTCTTCTATGTACGGCTTTTTTTCAACTGACCTCTCCCCTTCCTCCTACTCTTCCATTAGTCTTTCCAACTGATGTGCTTCTCAAGTACATACATTAACTCCCAGGACTGCTTAACTGGATGATCCCCGTCTACAAACAACTTGGACATAGGAACGCATTACAGCGTGCCTCCTGGACTCCTACTCTTTCTTCAAGACAGGTACCACTTCTCTTACTCCTTCCACAATACAGTACCCAAGCTCCAATACGTCTCAGCTAATACCATGACATCATTATGCCATTAAAACATATGTCCCTGAACGCTAAAGGCCTAAACAGTCCCTTTAAGAGATCGGCATTAGTGAAGGAGGCACAAGCTCTCAAAGTAGACATTATTTTGCACGAACATGGCATTTTGCCGCCCACAAGTGTCCAAGAGTGCATCTATCATATTTCCCCCACTTATATATGGCCAATGGCCCTAAAAAAGCTTGAGGAGTAAATATCGCCATCAGAGACAATGGGGCTGATTTACTAAAGCTGGAGAGAGCAAAAACCGGTGCAGCTTTGCATGCTAGCCAATCAGCTTCTAACCTCAGCTTGTTCAGTCAAGCTTTGACAATAAAACCTTGAAGCTGATTGGTTTCTGTGCTGAGCTGCACCAAATTTTGCACTTTCAAGCTTTAGTAAATCAACCCCAATGTGTCCTTAAGTCATATCCACACTACTCAAGATCCCCAAGGACGATACATCATCCTCATCTGGGAATTTAACAAAACAACCTTTACACTAGTAAACCTGTATGCCCAAACGTCAAGCAGAGGAAGTTCCTGTTCCCGTTACTAAAAAAATTAGGGAAATAAAACAAGGGGCCCTTATCATTGTCGAAGACTTTAACACAATACTGCAACCCGAAATCTACGGCTCCCACCAGGAGACCTACTCGCTCTATTGCCCCTTTGTGACATAAATATGATTTATATGACGTCTGGAGGTGCTTTCATGGTTCCAAGAGAGATTTCACCTTTTTATCTGCTGCACACTTTACCTACTCTCGTATCAACTTTTTCTCATGATGAAGAGCCCTCTACAAAATGTTTTGCAGGCAGGTATCAGAACAATCTCTTGGTAAGACCATGCCCCTATCACACTAGAATTTGAGGACAGTCTCCATAACTCAACCCCCCCTTAGGTGGAGATTAAACGCCTCCCTTCTAGAGGATGGAAAACTGCCCCAAGAGATTGTACAGGAACACCATGCTTTTTCTGAATCTATTGATATCCCAGAAATTAACAAGTTCACACTATGGAATACATACAAAGTCTATATGAGGGGGGTTCTAATCAAAATGGCTTCATATGTAAATAAACGGAGGAGAGGGCAGATCGAAGATGTGTTGCAATCCATTGCCCTAAAAGAACAAGAAAATAAATCGAATCCAAATCCCCGCCTTACACAGGAAATTCTCCAAGAAAGAAAGAAGTTAAGAATCCTGCTTCTCTATAAACATGAAACCCACCTCAAGTATCTTAAAGCACAATACTATAGTCTCCATAATAAGGCAGGTGCATGGTTGGCTAAAAAAGTAAAAGCCAAGCAGCTCCAGCAAAAAATATACTCTCTTACTCACCCTAGCTCAAAAAAAATTTTAATCAAACCACAAGAAATAGCCAATGCCTTTGCAGACTATTATCAAGGCCTATATGATCTCAAAAATGATGATCAAATACCCCAACCCACCCCAAAGACTACTGCCAATTTCGTAAATGAAGTTAAACTCCATAGACTCAATGATACTCTGCTTCACACAATATCTCAACCTTTTACTACCCAAGAAATATGCTCAGTAATTAACAAATTGCCCAACCACAAATCTCCTGGAGACGATGGGGTCTCAAACTAATACTATAAAGCTCTAGCCACACTTAAAGCTCCACGCTTGCAGCCTGTCTTCGAACTAGCCTCCCCCTCTGGCTCTTTTCCTCCCAAAATGTTTAAAGCAGTAATCGGGACCATTCCCAAACACCCTACATACCCAATGAACTGCAGACCAATTTCTCTCTTGAATTCAGACTATTTGCCAAACTATTAGCGATTAGACTACAAAAAATCCTTCCTGACCTTATCCACCCTGAACAGGTGGAGTTTGTCCCAGCCCGTCAAGCACCAGATGGCACTAGACGCCTTATCAACTTGATCTCCCGGGCAGGGCGATCTTGGACGCCTTCTCTGTTCCTCTCCTTGGACACGGAAGGCATTTGATAGGGTCCATTGGTGCTATCTAAAGACAGTACTTACCTCCTTTGGGATAACAGGATGGATTCAAAATGCCATAATATCTCTCTACTCTACCCCCTCAGCCATAGTTCATACATCAGGACTTTCCTCTAAACCAATACACATAACCAACAGAACAAGACAAGGCTGCCCCTCTCACCCATTATATTTACACTTCTGATGGAACCATTAGCAGAGAAAATTAGAACCCACCCCAACATCACTGGCCTTACTGTATATGATGAGGAACATAAGATAAGCCTTTTTGCAGATGATGTCATGCTCATCCTCTCTAACCGTGAGACATTGCTCCTTGAGACTCAAAGAGTACTAAGTGACCTTAGTATAGTATCCTACTATAAACTGAACGCATCTAAGTCCCAAATTCTAGGTATAAATATACCCACCTCTTTACAAATGCGACTAACATCACGATTCCCCTTTAGCTGGGCACCTTGTTCACTGACATTCTTAGAGATACAGTTGACTCCACACACTTCACAAATGTACAAACATCATTTTAAACCTTTCCTAGACTCCCTTCCCCAATTACTTGCCCATCTAAGATCTCAAGATCTGTCAACAGCAGGGATAATTGCAACATTGAAAATGCTGATCTTCCCTAAACTCTTATACCTATTCCATACCATAATAATCCCGGTGCCACGAACCTTCCTCTCCGTGATCCAAAGATGTTTTAATCAATACATTTGGAATCGCAAACCCCCTAGATGCTCCCTCAATGTTATGATGAAACACAGGAAAAATGGCGGTATGGGAGTTCCCAATATTACCGCCTACTATAAGTCATGTACTTTGGATCAAATCCGCTACTGGTGAAATACAACTAAACACAAAATCTGGGCCACCTTAGAGTCCACTACCACCCCCCTCAAGGACCTGAGATTGATGCTCATTGCTGTTAAGCTTGGTGCCCCCCTCCCAAAATCCGACAGCCCAGCAATACAGATTTCCATTAAAACATGGTTGGAACTCTCCCTATCACCTTCACCTAATAACCCAACTACTAAAATCCCTACTCCATTAACAGTGCTTCAGCACTTCATACCCCATCTCAACACCCACATCTGGAGGAATAAAGGCGTTAACCTCCTGAGAGACCTTTAACAGGGAACAACTCTCCACATCTTTGAACACTTGACTGCTCAATTCAAACTCCCACCATCAACACACTTTAAGTAACTATAAATTAGCTCCTTTGTACCTAAAAATCCTGACACCTTTTACTTTCCTCCACGAATATACTCTCTCACAAAAAGGGATTACCCTGTTCTATAACAACCTCCACAACCAAAACCCATTTTCTAAGCCCACCACTATAACTAAATGGGAAACTATATTGGGGAAATCTTTCCCAGAAACATGTTGGGTAAAAGCCTTTTCTTTCACTTATGCTTCATCCAAGTGTGTAAATCATTGGGCACATTTCTTAAAGGTAACTCACTCTTGGTACCTAACCCCATTCAAACTATCCACAATTTATCCAACTCACACAGCTAGTTGTTGGAGAGAAGGTGGAGGGTCTGGCACATTATTTCACATCCTATGGTCCTGTATCTCCCTGAGATCATTTTGGAACAAAATATTCTCTATTATATCAGAAATATGTAATCAAAGAGTAACCCCTAATCCCAAACTGGCTTTATTACATCTAAATATTGATCCTGGGTAGTAATAGTCCACATACTGTTGGCACCAAAGCTTACAATTACGATACAATGGAAATCCCCCAGTTCACACTCTCCTATGGAAACTATCCTTACCCTCAAAAACCAATATGAGATGGAGAGACTGATAGCGATCAATTCTTTCACATACAACAAATTCAGAAAATAATGGGATACCTGGTTATCACACCCTAAATGTTCGGTTACCAGTTTACATGATTACTATATTTGAAATCTACATGTAGGGGCTGTCCTATTTCCCCATCGCCTCCTCCATCCCTCTCCCATCTCTATATCTTCTCCTCTTCTTCCTACTCTTTCCTGTCCCTTCTTTCTTTAGGCAGGTCTTTTCCTGTCCACCTTGATTTCAACAAGCTTCCACCTCCTCTGTATATATTCATACTAACAGAAGTTAGAAGTTTGAAGTATCCTATATAATACTTCTTCTCAGTTAAATCTTTAAGCCACCTACCCGTTGGTGACCTCACTTAGACGCTCTGTTATTAAGCACACAGACCGTAAAACTGCTGTGACACCCCTCTCCCAGAGCACAGATTGATCCCATAGGGGTGCCTGGGAAGAGAGGCAGAGTAAATGACATAAAGGTCAAATTGATGTTAGTTACCTTAAATATGATGTTTTATGTGTTCCTGCACTTTTTGCAATCCTCTATGACCTCTTACTGTATGTCAGGGATCTAGACGAGCGTCGCGATCGCGCACGCTTATGCGCACGCGCACACGGATTCAAATGAAGATTCCCACAACCGTTCAGAGACATGCACATGTACGCATTCGCAGGAATGTTGTCAGAACCCAGAATCCGTCATAGAAGGAGGACTTTAGGACCCAGAATCTGTCAGAGCAGGAGGGCCCTAGGACCCAGCAGCTCTGTCAGCACATCACTTGGGCCTTTATAAGGAAGTCAGACCTTGGCTTTAGTGCTGTCTGATCTGCAGCTTGTCAGTACCTGTACCTGCTTGCCATTATCTTCTACCTGATCCGTTACCTGATTGACCCGGCTTGTTTAGACCACCCTGTCTTCTCCTACCCTGACCCGGCTTGTTTTGGATCCTGCTAACCTCTGCCTGCCTGATCTCCGTTGCTGAACCCAGCTTGCCTCTGACCATCCCCCGCATACTGATTCTGCTACTCCATTCATCTGTGATTGACCCGGCTTGCCTGACCATCCTCCTGCCTGCTTCTACAGTCAGCTGTCTGCTGTCCTGTGCCCTGCATCTAGCTGCTGTGATCGCTGTCTGCTGCTGCTATTCCTGTTTCCAGCTGTCTGCTGTCCGGTGTTACCAGCTCCACTCCAGCATCCAGTCTTCTGCTGTTTTCCAGAGGCACTCCTACCTCGCTGGACTCACGTGACCACTGTTCCCATTCCAGTGGGCTCTGAGTCAGAGCTGTATGAGAGGTCTCCTCCTACAAGAGACAGGCTCCACTCGCTCAGGTACGTGGTTCATTACAGTATCAGACAGCCATGTCTGAGCCTGCGGGAGGAACCACTTCCATGGAGGAGCTCTGCCAGCATCTCTCTGCACTCATCCAGGCCGTCAGGTCCCTGCAAGAAGGTTATACCAGATTAGAGGCTCAAGTCCTGACCTTTTCACCTGCACCCAGCAGGGCATCCACCACCACAGCTCCAGCTACTACCCCTCAAGCCAGCACCGGTCCTTCTGTGGTCATGCTGCCTCCTGAACCTAGGGTCCCCACGCCTGAAAGATTCTGTGGGGATCGGACCAAGTTTCGGCCTTCCGTAATGCCTGTCAGCTGTTCTTTGCTCTGTAGCCACGGACTTTCTCCCTAGAAGTGACCAAGGTGGGATATGTCATCGCCCTGCTTCAGGGGGAACCACAGTCCTGGGCACATAGACTGTTGGAAGGAAACCATGCACAAGTTCAGACCCTGGCAGCCTTCTTTGATGCTATGGCTCAGCTGTATGATGATCCGCAGCGTACCACCACTGCAGAAGCTGCCCTGCATGCGCTCCAGCAAGGCCGAAGAGCGGCCGAGGAATATGTTACTGACTTCAGACGCTGGAGCGCAGACACCCAGTGGAATGATGCAGCTCTGCGACATCACTTTCGGATGGGGCTCTCTGATGGACTAAAGGATGAGCTTGCCAGAGTGGGAACCCCCAACACCCTGGAAGGACTGATCACTCTATCCATCCAGATTGATCGGCGTCTCCGGGAGCGTCGTGCTGAAAGAGTCACACAACAGCACAGGACTACCTGGATGATGCCCAGAGTTCCTTCTCACCCCTCTTCTGTTCCATCATCAACCATGCCAGCTTCCAGTGCCCCAGAACCTGAGCCTATGCAATTGGGACTGATGCAACCTATGCTGACACCTGAAGAGCGACTCCAACGTCGGCAGAACAACCTATGCCTGTACTGCGGAGAGTCAGGTCATTATGTCCGCAGCTGCCCTGCCAAGACCCGTAAGTCCTTGCCACTTGCTTCTACCAGCTTGTCTACGGTGTCTGCCAACGCTGCTCACATCGCTCTACCCCTTTCGTTTCAGCTGCCGGGAAGAACCCTACAGGTCAATGCCATTATTGACTCTGGTGCATGCAGCTGTTTTATTGACCTGCAGTTCGCCCATCAACACTGCATTCCCCTGCAACCGAAGACGCACGGCCTTTCAGTCTACCTTGCTGATGGGTTCCATATCAAGTCTGGACTAGTTACCCAAGAAACTCCTTTGTTGCCTGTCAGCTCTGCTCATCATGAGGAACTGTTAAGCTTGGATGCCATCTCTTCTCCGCTTTTTCCAGTCATTCTGGGCCTTCCATGGCTCCAAGCCCATGATCCACACATAAGTTGGACTACTGGAGAAGTCAAGTTTTCTTCGCCTTATTGCCAGAGATATTGTACTTCCAGCACCCCAGTCACCCCTTCATCATTACTGTGCCTCAACACAGACCCAGAGATCCAGCGGTCAGTACCTGAGCCTTACCATCTTTTTCTGGATGTGTTCAGCAAACAGGGGGCGGACACGCTTCCTCCTCACCGTCCTTGTGACTGTCCGATTGATCTTCTCCCAGGGGCTGCAATTCCGTTCGGACGCATCTTTCCGCTAACAGAACGGGAACAAGAGGCACTAAAGGAATATATTGATGAAAACCTTGAGAAGGGATTAATTCGCCCTTCCAAGTCCCCAGCTGGAGCAGGAATATTCTTTGTTACCAAAAAGGATCAATCACTCAGGCCTTGTGTGGACTATAGGGAGCTGAATAAAGTCACGATTAAGAATCGTTACCCCCTGTCTCTGATGACTGAATTATTCCAGAGACTAAGATCTGCCCACATCTTTACCAAACTGGACTTAAGGGGGGCATACAACCTGGTGTGCATCAGAGAGGGGGATGAATGGAAGACCGATTTTCGCACCAGATTCGGTCACTTTGAATACCTGGTTATGCCCTTCGGTCTTTGCAACGCTCCTGCTACCTTCCAGCATTTCATTAATGATGTGTTTAGAGACTTTTTGGACATTTTCGTCATCGTGTACCTAGATGACATTCTGATTTTCTCAGGGTCCCTAGATCAGCATCGTATGCATGTCAATCGGGTGCTGGAGAGACTCCGTCAACACAGACTGTTTGCTAAGCCAGAAAAATGTGAATTTGAAAGGGAGAGTATCCAATTCCTGGGCTTGATTATTTCACCGATGGGAGTTGAAATGGACCCACAGAAGGTGTCTGCTGTAATTGACTG
>BLSH010158757.1:167790-185460 GCA_018402905.1 Glandirana rugosa | reverse complement strand
AATAACACAGGTGAAAACAACAAAAAAACAGAGGAGGGGAAAAAAGTGGCCATACAGGTATCAAAAGGATGTTTATAAATTGCATTCAATGTAAATACATATAAAATATGAGATTGCACACAAAGAAACCAGAAAATTATATATATATATATATATATATATAAAAGCCGCACAATGTGCGTGGCCTCGCTGGAATGCACATAACCGATCAATAGCTTCCACACACACATGCACACACATAAGGAACCAACCCAATCGGGACTAACCACACTAAGCAATGAAGTAAATTTGTGTGCCCTTCACCTGGACATAAAAATGTTAAAACTCCAATGTCGTAATTGTCTGTAAAATGGAAGGGAGGACACAGAGAGAACAAAGTTACAAGTAAAGAAAATAAAAATAATGAGAAACAGAGCGGTGAAAAAAGGGGAGGAGACAAAAAAACAACAAAAGTGGACACAATAAAAAGCTCTTTGATACAATGTGTAGAATGTGATGGAAACTAACATATGTGTGTGGCATATCTGCACGGTTCACCTTAAACCAATCAAGAGTATGCACATTATAAAAAACGTTCTTCTCTAAAATTAGCATAGAGAGCATATACCAGTAAAGCTGCATGCTAGCATCAAACACATATGGTTGGAGGCAAGAGCACTGGGGCCCCCCTATTTGGGTGATGGGGCATCCAGGACTAAGTCCAATACAAAAATACTGTTAATTAAAATGACATATCCCTGGCAGCCCTGCCACATAGCCCCCCCCCCCAAAAAAAAGCCCAGAATGGCCAGCTGGTAATACAGTAAATATCACCTATCTCCCATCCCTATATTGTAATATCAATCAAATACTATTAAGTACTAGTACTAAAAGACCAGGGAGCCTGGGAACTGTCCAGCCACTGGGCAGAAATTTCTCTGCCAAAAAGGGGGGCGGGGGAGGAAAGAGGGAAGAAAAGGTGGGGTGTCATGCTTTAAAATTGCACCCGCTCGTTGAATGGCGACAAACATTGGCACTTAAAAATATCCATCTGCAAAGTTTACAAGTTCTACAGGATACCAGTTTTGAGTTACAGAGGAGTTCTATTTCTATAATTATTGCTTTCGCTCTAGTGATCATGGCGATACCTCACATGTGTGGTTTAAACATCATTTTCATATGCGGGCATGACTTACGTATGCGTGCTCTTCTGTGCGCGAGTTCGGAGGGACGGGGCAATTTAATTTTTTTTCTTATTTATTTTATTTTTTACACTGTCCTTTTAAAAAAAAAATGTGTCACGTTTATTTCTATTACAAGGAATGTTTACATTCCTTGTAATGGAAAAAAGCATGACAGGACCTCTTAAATGTGAGATCTTGGGTCAAAAAGACCTCAGATCTCATAGCTACACTGAAATGCAAAAAAAAATGAATGTCATTTGAAAAAAAAAAAAATTCCCCTTTAAGAGCATTAGGTGGAAGTGACGTTTGGGGTCGCTTCCACCCTGCAATGCTATGGAGCCGAGTTGGGGCCATCTTACCCTCAGTTGACATCCAGGCATTTAAGGGATAGGATCGGATCATTTCCGCTGCTACAGTCGGCTCCTGTAAGCACCGGAGACGACCGGAGCATGGTGGGAGAGGGGGACCTCTCTCCCACCCCCAAAAAAAGTGATCTCGCAGCGAATCCGCCACACGGACTACTTTTATCTGAAAGCCAACCCACCGCCATATCTGCCATAGCAACGGTATTCAACAGCAAAGTACCACCGTATAATGACAGCGGGTGGTTGTGAAGTGGTTAATGGGAACCTGCCTGAGCCATTTTCTCTTTTTAGAGGTACCCGGCAGGGGTGCTTCCTCTCGCAGTTCGATAGTCCAATAGTGGGCTTTCAGAGATCATTGGAGGAGGATAAAAGCATTGTATGCGAATGATACTCTTTTTTGGGGTGACACCACACACACTCTTAGTGCAGTAATGTCCCTAATTAGTACTACTTATGGGAGATTCTCTGGGTTTTACATTAACTGGGACAAGTCAGTGGCAGGTGTCCCATGATGGGGCAGAATATCCTAATCTGAATATCTTTCCATTACTGCGCAAAATGCACAAAGCGAGTGCTGTTTGGTGTAAACTACCATTGTCAGTAGTGTAGAGGGTCAACTTAATAAAAAAATGTGTGGATGCCCCAACTCCATTTTATGCTACATAATTGTCCAGTTTAGATACTCCAACACATATTTAGACACATAGATCATTTTGAGAACTCATATAAACATGGAAAGGCCAGGATCTGTAAAAGCACTTTACATCTTCCTAAGGATCCCAGTGCTAGATTAAATTTCTTGCCATCTCAGATGCAACAGATGACAGGATGGGTGGAAATTGACCTTTGTGATCTGATCCAGAAAGTTTTTCTTTCCTCTTGTCTCCTTGTTGGAGGCAGGTCATTTTTGGAAGCACTGTTTCTCCCCAACCTTTTTGTTGATACAGGTTTGGAAAGCTGTGTGTGTCACTATGGGCCATGCAGGCTATACACAGTTTATACCTGTATGGAATAATTTTAATTTTCCAGAAGTAAATAAACTTACAGGTTTTTAGTGTTGGAAACAATCTGGTCTTGTATATCTTCATTAGGAATGGGCCGAACGACCCCCTGCTCTGTTTGCACCAGAACTTTCAAACATCGGAACAGTTCAGAACCGAATAATGAACCCCATTGAAGTTTATGGGACCCGAACATGAAAAATCCAAAGTGCCCATTTAGAAGGCTTATATGCAAGTAATTGGACATACAATGATTATGGGGGTCCTGGTATTGCTCTGGGGGACATGTATCAGTGAAAAAAAGTTAGCAGTGATTTATTGATGCTTAAAGTGAAAGCATAAAAATGAATAGTTTCTTTCAATATAGTGCCTGGGGGCCCCCTTAGTCTACCTGTAAAGTGGCACATCTGTACGTGTACAGAATCTGCTGCAGCAATAATTGCATTTATAAAGCCAAAAAAAGTCATTTTTTCCTGCAAGCTTCCTTTATTTTGTAAGCAACGGCTTGGGGAGAAAGTCTGTATGATAAGGCCACAATGTAGTGCACTGTGAACAAGTGATGTTTTGATAAATTCTGGTGTCTCTTCCACAGACTTTGGATAGAATTAATGGGTGTGGAAAAATTGGGCTTAGGGAGTCTTTGGCCTTATAAGTTGAGGTGTTCTTGATGAAAGCAAGAATTAGCCTTGCATTTAAAAAATTGCAATGATAAGCACCTGTCAAACGGGTGCAGAAAAAAATTGGTCTTTGGGTGTTGATGGCGCGTTCACACCATAACCCTAAACATTCTTCCAGATGAAATCAGCTGAAAAATTGGTTTATGGGTGTCGGTCGCACCTTCACACTGTAACCCTATAGAGGCACTCTTGATGAAAGCAAGAATTGGCTTTGCTGTGAAAAATTGCAATGATATACACCTGTCAAACAGGTGCAGACAAATTGGTCTTTGGATGTTAATTGTGCCCATGAAACCTACACCAAAAACATTCTTCCAGATAAAATCAACACTCACAATGCTAGGTAGCCCAGAAGTCCTGCAGAGATTCCACATCCCAAAAACACTTGATTGGCGACATCAGCATCAGGGACTTCATAGCTGCTGGTAATCCAGGACTTATTAATTTTGTTAAAAGTCAGATGGTCCACGGAGTCTGTGAACAGACACGTTCTATGATCAGTAACAAAACCTCCAGCAGCACTGAATGCCCATTTGGAAAGCACGCTGGATGCAGGACAGCCCAGCAGCTCAATAGCATACTGAGAAAGTTCTGGCCAGTGGTCTATTTTCATGACCCAGTAAGCCAGTGGATCATCGACTGGAAAGTCCTCCATCTCTGTTTTTGCCCCTAGAAAATCATCCAACATGTGATGCAGACACTGCCGATGGGATGTGGAGGCTGACATCCCTGGGTGGCGAGGATTAAAAAATGGAGAAATGCATCACTTAGGGACTGCCTTCTCCACCGCTCATCCGTTGACCAACAGAAACCTCAAAACTATGTTTTCCACGACTGTCAGAGAACTCTGCATGAAGACCCGGGAGGAATGATCGTTCCTGGTGCACGCATGCTTGTGCGCTATCACTGGCACCAAATGGCTTATTTAAACAGGCAGCACAATGTAACCAGTGCTGTCCATTCTACAGCATTCCTGCGACCCCCTAGTGATCTGCTCCTGAGTTTCCTGTTACCTGTGACCCGGCTCGACCTTGACCTTGCTTGACCCCTGCCGGCACCGACCCTGGCTTAACTACGACCATTCTCCTGCCTGACCTCTGTTTACTTCTGCTGCCCACCTGTTGCTGAACCTGCCTGTACCTGACCACCCGCCTGCCTGCTCCTTCTGTACTGCACTGCCAGCCTGTTACCGACCCAGCTTGCATCACTAGTCTTCCGTCTTGCACAAACTCTTCAGTGAACCTTCACATACCATCAGTGACCCAGTCCAGCCCTCGTGCCATCCTGCATTCCTGAACCTCCTGTCTACTCTACCAGGGGTTCCCGAATCAGGGTCATAAGAGAGGTTGCCCGCTGCATAAGCCAGATTCTACCACCAGGTACATGACAATGACACAGTAACCTACTAGAGTCGGGAAAAACACCTCTTTAAGGTGTCCTCAAGAGCTTTAATCTTCTGCACTTTTTGTGGGGACGGGACGAGTTCTGAGACTTTACCCTTATAACGGTGGTCAAGGAGGGTTGCCAACCAATAGTGATCCTTCTCCTTTATGCCACGTATTTTTGGGTCCTTTCACAGGCTTTGAAGCATGAGGGAGCCCATGCACTGCAAATTTGTGGAGGCATGAGAAGCAGACTCCTCGGTCTCACTGAGGTTTACAATATCTGGAACTGCCTCCTCACAGCCATATACTACTCTCAAGGGTTCCGCGAATGGAAAGCCATTGCTTACTGTTTGACGTATGTCTTCTTCTGCTTAAATGCCTCCAAAACTGCCAGAATCCTCCTCCTCTCTCTCCTCTTGTGTGTTCTGTGGCATAGGAATGATGGTGTCTGCATAAAGTGGGTCTTGAGAGGAAAGGAAGTCCTCCTCTTTCTCTCACCGCTCTGCCTCCAGCTCCCTGTCCATAATGTCATGCAAAGTCTGCTCCACCAGGAACACAACAGGGATTGCATCCCTGATGCATGCATTGTCACGGCTAACTATCCTTGTGACCTCCTCAAATGGTGACAGTACAGTGCATGCATCCTTTAATAGCAGCCATTGACGTGGGGAAAAAAAGATACTCGTTGACGGCCCTCTGCTGCATGTACAGCTGCTGCAGCATTGCCAAAGTCGAGTTCCACCTGGTGGGCATGTCACAAGTCAGGCAGTTTATGGGCAGGTGGAATTCCCACTGAATTTCAGCCAACTGAGCACTGGCTATGTATGATCGCCTGAAAAGACTACAGAATCTTTTTTTTTTTTTTACAGAATCTTCTAGCCTGCTTTAGCCAATCTTCCAAACCTGGGTACCTATTTAGGAAACGATGCATTACCAGTTTGAGGACATGTGCCAAGCATGGCACATGTATCAACTTTCCCTATCTAAGGGTGGACAGGAGGTTTGTGCCATTATCGCACACCACCATTCCTGGCTCCAGCTGGAGTGCCGTGAACCCCCTCTGGGCCTGTCCCTGCAGAGCTGCAAGAATCTCTGCTCCAGTGTGCTTCCTGTCCCCTAGACACACCAGCTGAAGCACTGCATGGCACCTTTTAGCCTGATTCATTGAATAGCCCTTTGAACGCTTAGGGGGTACTTGAGGTTCATAGGACAATTCAGCGCAGGATGGCATTTAGGAGGAGGAGGAGGGGGTAGAGCTGACAAATCTTGCATCATCACTAACTGAATGGAGATGTGGGGGCACAACAAGCTGCAACACTGAGCCCTGTCCTGCATCCTTACGAGTTGCAAGCAGAGTTACCCAGTGTGCTGTGAACGAAATATATCATCCCATGCTTGCTGGACCATGCGGCTGACTGCCTTGCCCTACAATGCCACAACATTGCCTTCCACGTGATGGTAGAGAGATGGAATGGCCTTATGTGAAAAGAAATTGCGACTGGGAACCTGCCATTGTGGTATAGCACATTCTGCAAATTCACGGAAGGGGGCAGAATCCACATGGCAGAAAGGCTGAAGTTGGAGTGCCAGCAGCTTTGACAAGCTTGCATTTAGACGCTGGGCATGTGGGTGGCAAGGACTGTATTTTTCTTTCCGCTGCAGCTGATAGGGCAGATGAATTTGCTGGCTATAGTCTACAGCTGGTGGTGTGCTGCTGGCAGAGTTGTTGCAAGGTCCTAGGACACCCTGCACTATATCATTATCCCTGTCAGTGGAGGCTGCTGAGAGGTCATGACGTATAGCAGGGGCAGACTGAGGTGAGTAAGGAGGAGTAGGGATAGATATGTGCCCCCTTTGTGTGGCTTTTAGGTGCTCTTGCCAACAGACTGAGTGGTGAGAGGTTAAATGCCTTGTCAAGCATGTGGTCCCCAAATGTCTGGGGTTTTTGCCACGTTTGATGTGCTTGAGACAAAGTTTGCAAATAGCAACAGTGCGATCAGCTGCACATGTACTAAAAAAGGCCCATACAGCTGAGATGTGGGAAATGGGCCGGGAGATAACAGATCCAAAATGTGATGGAATAGGGTGGCTGCTCTCTGGTCTTCCATGATGGCTGCCTTGTTGGGGTTGTGCCTCACCCTCACTTTCCTCCTCTGCTCTATCTAGCACCCAAGTCACATCAGTGACATCATCATCTCCTACATCCTCATTACCACTGGAGACAACTTGGCAATACGCTGCGGCTGTGGGGACATGAATGCCAATTTGTGTAGCAGTGTTCTCCCTTCTCTGTAGATTCATGTTCCTGCCTTCCTCAACCTCAAAACAAACATCTGATGGAATGGCTGTGCATCATTAAGGCGCAAGTGGCTGATGCTGTGCTCAAATAACTGCTGACTCCTCCATGCATGATGCTGGGGCTATGGCAAGAATAGCTGTGGACAAGGAGGCAGGTTTAGGCACTCTGCCAGCTGCAGGGGAATGCGCACTAGTCTCTGCTTGGGTGATGGAGGATGAGGAGGATGGTTTAGTAAGCCAGTCCACCACCACCTCTGCATGCAAAAATATGTTGTTAAACTTACAGTAGCACAATGAAATACATGGCGTTAAACTTGCAGTAACGCACAGAACTATATAGCATTAAACTTGCAGTAACACACAGAACTATATGGCGTTAAACGTGCAGTAACACAATGAAAAATATAGCATTAAACTTGCAGTAATGCAATTAAATATATGACGTTAAACATGCAGTAACGCTATGAAATGTACAGCGTTAAATTTGCAGTAACGCAATGAAATACATGGCGTTAAACTTGCAGTAATGCACAGAACTATATGGCGTTAAACATGCAGTAACACACAGAACTATATGGTGTTAAACTTGCAGTAATGCAATGAAAAATATAGCATTAAACTTGCAGTAAGGCAATTAAATATATGACGTTAAACATGCAGTAACGCTATGAAATATACAGCGTTAAATTTGCAGTAACGCACAGAACTATATGGCATTAAACTTGCAGTAACGCAATGAAATATATGGTGACAAACTTGCAGTAATGCACAGAACTATACGGTGTTAAATTTGCAGTAATGCTATGAAATATATGGCGTCAAATTTGCAGTAACGCACGGAAATATACAGTGTTAAACTTGCAGTAATGCAATGCAATATATGTCATTAAACTTGCAGTAATGCATAGAGCTATATGGCACTAAACTTGCAGTAACGCAATGTCTAGTAGCACTGTCTAATAGAACCACAGGTGTATCCCACCGCTCAAAACTGCAATCCAGAAACCACACAGCAGCAGGTGCCTGCCTCCGGCTCGCCACTGCCCAATCTGAGAAGAAAACAACGGTGGCACTCTGCTCCGTGCTGGTTGATAGCTTTATTAAGGAGCCATACAGGGTACAGGACCAAAAGTAGACGCGTTTCACTCGAGCACAAGCTTACTCAGCACTGTCTAATAGCACTGAACAGAGCCCTGTTCTATCTCTCTCCACGCCGATATCACACTGAAAATGGTCACTATTGAAATAATTATTTTATAGTGTGGGGCGGGACTAAGAGCAATGAGCCATGATTGGATAGAGTCATCATGACAGTGTCCAATCATGGCTCTGACAGTACACTGTGCTATTATTGGGTGAAGCTTTCACTGCTTCAGCCAATCAGTGCTTTCAATGCATTGTGCGTTGGTGCAGTGCATTGTGGTCGTATGGCAGGTCAAACAAACAGATGAAAGCCCTAGTAATTTGGCCATTTGGCAAACGGGCAATCAGCCAATCTTCGGCCCAAACTCATGCTCAGGCCGAACCGTTCACCCATCTCTAATCTTCATCAACTGTATAATGGAAGTACTCTGCTATCCATTGACCTTATTGTAGAGCAGTACCACTTGTTGAATATATTATTTTTCCAGTACTTACAACTAGAGTTGTAAAGTTCAGGGTCCGTACCGAACTTTGGGGTGTCCGTGACCCGGACCCGAACCCGGACATTTGAAAAAAAGTTTGGGTTCGGGTATTTCATGACAAATGTTGAATAGCTGCAGGGCAGCCAATCAACAAGCGTTTCACTGGTTTGCCCTTAGAAGCCATCACAGCCATGCCTACTAATGCTGCATGTCACATGCTCTCTGGCTAGTGTAGGGAGAGGATGCTGCCGGCGCTGTGAGGGACAGATTGCAGATATAATAACATCTCATCCTGCATTACAGAACGATCTGATTGTGGACTAGGTAGAGATTACTACTACTACTGCTTTTAGGGACAGATTGCAGATCTAATAACATTTCATCCTGCATTACAGAACGATCTGACTGGACTAGGTAGAGTCTACTGCTTAGAGGGACAGATTATTGTTCTAAAATCATCTTCTAGTTCTATAGGGTCAGGTTCCTGCTGTTGCTGTAAGGGACAGATTATTGTTCTAAAATCATCGCCTACTCCTATAGGGTCAGGTTCCTGCTGTTGCTGTAAGGGACAGATTATTGTTCTAAAATCATTTTACTTCCTTTTGCAGCCTTCTAGCACTTTCCAGGACTTTTTTACAGTCATTATTGTGTCGAAAAGTTCAGGTCCCCATTGACTTCAATGGGGTTTGGGGTTCGGGTTAACGTTCGGGTCAAGTTCGGTACCGAACCCAAACTTTTTCGCAAAGTTCGGCCAAACCACTGAACCCGAACATCCAGATGTTCGCTCAACTCTACTTACAACTTTGCCATGCATTAGAGTGCCATACTCATTTAGATCCCATATATTTTAACTTTTCAAACATTCTTTCTACGGTGATAACACCATCTGAATCTAAAAATGGTCTAATTGGTGATGTATATGTAGTTTTAGTGGGGGCAGTTAGCTCTAAAACTTTGATTAAATGCAGACATGGAGTAGACAATTTAGGTAAGGATCAGTGGATAGCAGCATTAAAGCTCTTTCCAGAAGTTGCACTGTCCTCCTCTCCAAAGCTGACACAGTCCATTACACCCCTCAAAAATAGTTTTCCTGGGGTTTTCAACCTTCATCTGATTGCCCTCATTGTCACTTGCATACAGGCACTAAAGATGGGCTGAGCACCCCCTGTTCGGTTTGCAGCAGAACTCCAGAACAGGGGAAAAGTTCTGACCCGAGCAGCAAACACCATTGAAGTCTATGGGAGCCAAACAGGAAAAATCTAAAGTGCCCATTTTGAAGGTGTATATGCAAGTGATTACCCATAAAAGGGGTATGGGGGTCTGGGTACTGCCCTGGGGGACATGTATCAATGCAAATTTAAAAAAAAATGAATGTTTAGAATTGAAAATCTGGGTAAAAGCTCAATTTATCACTGTTAAATGTGTCAAGACTGCAGACACATTACAACTCTGGCTGGTTTCAGACATAAGCATTAGTGGACATTTATGCCCTCCTTATCTTTGAA
This sequence comes from Glandirana rugosa, assembly GCA_018402905.1. Lineage (NCBI taxonomy): Eukaryota > Metazoa > Chordata > Amphibia > Anura > Ranidae > Glandirana > Glandirana rugosa. The sequence continues at coordinate 175,441 of BLSH010158757.1, read as the reverse complement.
ACCTTTGAGACCAAAGTCCTTCTAAATAGGCTGAAAATTATCTGCTTGGCATTCTTGGTGCACATTTATGTCTGTATTTTCTTCTAGCAATGTTTTGTTTTAAAAGACTCTTGTTTTATCTTTTGTTAATCATCTTATGAAGCAAAGTATTCATATTCCCATTTATCTTGTTTTTAGGCTCCATTCACATCTAGGCATATGGGGCGACAATCACGGTAAAATCGCTCATAGAATTGTGGAATGCACGTTGCCCAAAATAAGCTCATGTACTTCTTTTGGGTGACAGGTTTCCCACGATTCTGTTTGGGCATTTTTACCGCAAATGTCACCCGATGAATCGCGGGAAAATTGCACCGCATTTGGGGTGCAATTGAAATTGACAGGAAACGCACCGGGAACGCCCGGGCATCCCACAATTTGCTACTATTGTGAATCGTGGGCAGAATCGCAGTGATTTCGCTGGAATTTGGAATGCGGAGATGTGAACGGAGCCTTAATGTGCCCCTTGTAACATTTTTAACAGTTCAGCAAGCCTTGAAGGATTATAGAAATTCTCCTTATACATTGATTGACTTCAGGCCTATTACACTTGCTATTTTGGGAAAATTATTATTATTATTATACAGGATTTATATAGCGCTGACAGTTTGCGCAGCGCTTTACACTATTAGGGCAGACAGTACAATTACAATACAATTCAATACAGGAGGAATCAGAGGACCCTGCTCGTTAGAGCTTACAATCTAGGAGGGAGGGTTAAGTGATACAAAAGGGCAGTAAACTGCGGGGGATGAGCTGATTGAGAAAAAAGGAGTGTAGTTATTAGGTGGTGGCAGGATAGGCTTCCCTGAAGAGAAAAGTCTTGAAGGAAAATGATGTCTTGCTACTGCCTTAGTTTCTACTTTAAAGAACTTGAACCCATAAAATATCGTGGATTATGGCCCAGGAGAAAATAGCGTCGTCCATTCTCGACATATCTCCTCAATTTGATAATATTTGGGAGCCATGGTCCCGCTACATGGGCATTTAATTTGCAGTTTAGAGACACGTTGACATCTCCCACCGCCTCACCTCTTCCCTGGGGCAGCGGGACACATAACCTTTCCGGACTCATCTACACTATCCTCCCCACTCACTCCACTCCTTCTCTTCCTTCTTTCTCTTTCTGCTTTCTCCTTTTTTCTATAGTTTATGATGGGCAGAGGTGACTGGAATATCTTCAGTTCCTCCAGCTACAATTAATGTGACTTCCCCACAAGCTTACTCCTCTTGCTGGGGACCCATGACTCGAGAAGGGTTGTTTATTGGCAGTAACACTTGATTTGTTAAGTGTCCCTTATCCAGAGGCTCCTGTGGGTTGAGTTGGCCACCTGGACTCTGTCCCCCTTTAATTTGTTGCTTTTTTTTTTTCTGTATTTTACCCAAAATAATGGGCCAGCATGTTTCTTGCTCTAATGACAGGCGGAGAATATGCGGGGGCCCCGCATACATTCCTCCCCCGGGCACAGTATGCTCCCTTTAGGGGTGCCCGGTGGGTGAGCCTGCGAGTCCACGCTCCCCCGCCTAAGGAGGTTGGAGGGGTTCGGGGGGCCAACCTCCCCATCGGATACCAACAAGAGGTCTGCCTTAGTTGGTTACACTTTGATTAGAATATTTTTCATGTTTAATGGTCCTACATACCCTTTAAGGGCTTTTCAGGTCACATTTCATGGCCTAGAAAATATATGAAGATTCACACTGGTTTGATTATTGTTTTGGTTCTTGTGTTGGCTATACCCTGGGGTTTTTTCTTGATCTCCATTCACTCTGCAGTTCTGGGAAGCCTGTGACGAGAGGCCCTTTAGGAGATGTATATAATGTCCTTTAGTCCTCACATGGGCGAACTGTCATGTCAAGTCAGTTGGTACTAGTTGGGTATCCTGGAAGCAGAGGGCGCCATATGGGGAAGGAAAAAAGTAACTAATGAGATCGGGTGTTGGGTTGCCCATGGTTCCTTGTCTTGTGCTTTCTTTGTTCCAAAAAATGTATTTGCTTTTGGGAAAGTGAACCTGAACTGTAATAATTATTTGGATGTTGACTCATTGTTCACATGTAAAAGATACCCTTTTTCGTGTCATGTTTGAAAAATCAATAAAAATCTTTGGAAAAAAAAAAAAAAAAAAAAAAAAAAGAACTTGAACCCAAGTTGTAGTGACTGGTTCATGGTTGTGTTAGTTTACAATGGTTTGTGTAAATTCAAAAAAAGTAATTGGAGTTTGTTCTTGAATTACTCACTCTTAAGGCCTGTGACCATTTGTACTCCAGTAGTGTTTTATAAATACTTCTTTATTCATATTCGCTCGCTATGTAGGCTGTCTATAGTCTCAATAGTAAGTCTACAGGAAGAGTCAGTTATGCTTCATGGCCAGCATCTGTGCAGGTGAAATTATACAGAAGATGCCAAACGCAAATGCCTGGTATATTTTAAATATATTTTATTGTTATGGACAGATAGATGCAGAGGAGTTTCTGGAGTTATTTTATTATCTGTATACCATTTATAAATTTAGTGATTTTGTAAATTTGAATGAGCAAGGTAATTTATGCCTTGGAGCGATTTATTTCTGTAGAATGATTTATTAACTAAAATATATATTTAAGAATTATATGGTTGACAATCTGTTTGTACATGTAGTCCATTCTCTGTTAATTTGTCTTGTGAAAACAAACTAGCAATGCTATTTCCAGAAAATATTATTATTAAGCTAAACACTGTCCCTCAATAAAATTGTATTTGATTGGTAATATCTCAAGAAGTCAAAAGTAAAATGCGTTTATGGAAATGTGTTTTTTTAACGAGTATCGTAATATTATAATTGTTTAAGAATTGAAATAAGATTTGGTTTTAGAAGTGTATTTCATGAAAAAGAGCATAATGTATATTGTTTATATTAGTTGCAGAGAGCATATTGTAGGGATAGTGTGCTGGGGGCTGAGGTGCTAAAATCCATACATCCACATATACGTATGATGAACATAACATTTGATGTTAACTTCTAAAATGACTATGTTGTTTCTGAAAACAAATCAAGCAAATCTCATTCTATAACCCTGTCAAGGACTCTTTTGCTTTGGACATGTTTGTGAGTGTGTCTGGGTTGCCTGATTCCCCAATGCACACTATGTTCTGTGTACTGAATGAAGTGTGATACTGCCACATTTGAGTTTAGTGCATACATCTACTTCAAACAAGGATTTCTCTATAAGAATATATTTATAGCACAAGTGTTTTTTTTTAAATAATGTTCTTTATATCAAAAAATATGATATACTGTATAAAGAGGCCAACAATAGCAACACCTAAATTCTTATATTATAACTACTTATAGTATCATGAAAACTATTTGGACACTGTTTCACTACAGACAACATTTAGCATTTGCAAGCCCAAGGTCTATATCTAAAGCCTAATCAAATAAATCTTGAGAAGGGAACACAGGGCTCAATTAACTCAAGGATATCACATTTGATATTTGGCTCACGTGACACCTTTTTTCCAAATATTGTGTGCAATATTGAAAATGTTAATTCACTTTATGTGGTTTTTACCTCAAAAAGCAAAAACGCTCAGTAAATAACACATAAAACACAGTTAAAGTCAATTCACTAAAGTAAATAAATAATTGCATGCATTAAATAAGTCTCTACCTTTTCAGATCCATTCTCCAGATTTTCTGAGGCTTTTTATGTGTATTTACTGTACAACATACAAATAATTTGCTGCATAAACCCCTCAATCACTCCAAACATAATACAATGTACATGCATATTACAATGGTCTAATCCCTTGTTACAACACATGTCTTATGTAGTGAGAATCATTTACTTTTTCACAAATATCTTTGGAGAGAGTTTTGGTGAAAATGTTCTCAAGACAGAAGCATTATTATATGTTCTATTACAAAACCCTTAATTTAAAAAAAAAAAGATCACAGAAAACACCAATGTTCTTCAGCCATATTAGTAGACCATGCATTGTTAGTCTTGAAATGTGCAGATCAACTGTAATTACAGGTCTTGAAGCATATGCAAAAGGAATTTAGGTGTCACAACACAGTTTGACACACATCCCTAAACATCTCATTATCTTAATGATGGAGAGGTTTAGGATCAGTAGTGTAGTCTTAAAATAAACTTAAAAACTAGTATCATAATCTATCACAATAGCCATTAAACTGAATACACCCACACCCTGCTTTGCCAACAACTATGCTAACTGTTCTGAATGAATTAAACTGGAGAAGGTATGGAAGCTGCACCCAATTTCATCAATGGCTCAAGGGATCATTACAACCATCATGGCTTGAGCCCAAATATCCAAACATCAGACAAATTAATTGTACAGAGGGTGTTCCTCTAGACAAAAAGGCAAAAATATAAATAAAAGGGATAGACTCCCCAAGAGTATATCAAAAGGAACAAATAGTTGTAATTAATGAAAAAATTACTTTTTTAAAATTTGTAGATTGAAAGATGAAGCTACTCAAAAACTACCACCACTACCATTAAAATCAATATGACAACGTTGTCACACACATGTGTTCTGCACAGACATGCATCCATCTGAACACACACTATTGCACAATCCTGGTGTATAAATCTCTACTTGCCCCTACAGTCTGGTGCCATATTATATGGTTTTCACAGTCATGGGGAAAAGAGGATTAGCAACAGTGAGGTATGAGATACTCCAAAACACTCAGTGCATAAGTTGCAGAGGACTCTTCTCTATCTCTAAGCAGCAGCAATACAGTATCCACTCCCAGCTGGGAACCAGCTGATTGCTGGACAAGCTAGAAAAAATAGGCTGAAATGGTCTAGCTTCTTGCAGCTGTAGGGCCATCACACAAGTTTGGCTCTACCCACAGATCCTGACAATGATCAGTCCAGAGATACAACCTCCAGTAGAGAAGCCTGGCTTTCAGTCCTGGAAGGGGGATCCAGAAGCAAGCAGTCCCATTCTTTTGAGATTGTGGATGAATCCCAATGGGGGAGAAGAGAAAAAGCTCTCCAGAGTTCCAGTCTATTTAACAGTAACCCAGCCACCATCTGGGCACACCTCCCCATGGATGCGCTAGGCCCTACTAAATATTCAGGCTGGGTATTTGAATCCCCCCATCATAAGCTCTAGAAGCAGGAGGACGTAATCAAACTTCTAGTCTGTGAAACCCTGAACAGACTATACTAAATAATCACTGATTCTGTGACTACAGCAGAAACCAATACTAAATGTATCCAACAGACTAGCTATGAGGGCGCTACACAGTAACTACCAGTAGGGATACAGTGTGTCAGTAGTGATGGGAGGGTTGCTGGTGAGGTGGCCGGGTAAGGATGGGGTATGAATCGCTACTCGCTAATGTCAGCGTGTAACATTGAAGCTGGGCCAAACTCCCAGTAGCCCGGTAACTACAGATTAGACCTGTAGAGTTTACAGCTATGGGGACTGGTAAAACAGAATGCTGGGATAAAAAGCTGACAGAGTATAGGTTTTAGGGAGTATATATGGTGAAAAAAATATAAAAGAAATTGAAAAAATTGTATTGTATAAAAAAGTACAATGTATGTGAATAGTAAATAAGGGTAAACATGTGTTCTGTTTCACAGCTAGAACTCAAAAATTGTGTCAGGTGATAGTTATAGAATTGGTGAAAGGTGTTCCTCCTTGTTTAATTGTTAAATTATTTTCAAGATTATTAATGATAATTATAATAATAATAATATTAATAAAAACAATAATAATAATGTTTTTTACAAGAACTAGCATTTCATTAAATTCTTTTTATTATATCAGCAATAGTTCAAATAGTCCATTCCGTGTTTTGTGTTGTTTTGTCTTGCTTTTGCCTTGGCATACTTTGTGTCACGTACCTGATGGTAGAGTCTGACTTATGCAGTGGGCAACCTCTCTTACGGCCCTGGTTCCAGAACCCCTGGTAGAGCAGACAGGGAGCGCTGGAGCACAGGGGAACACGAGGGCTGGATCTGACACAGGTGATGGTAAGATGTCCAATAGTCGGTGCTAGACTGAAGAGTAGTGATGCAGGCTGGGTCAATAACATGCGGGCAAAGCAGTATAGAAGAAGCAGGCAATTGGGTGGTCGGGTGCAGGCAGGGTTGTTAACAAGCAGGCAGGTGAGTTACACAGGGATCAGACAGAAGAGTGGTCGTAGGCAAGCCGGGGGTCGGTGCAGGCAGAGTTCATGCAGATGCGGGTTCAGGCCGGGTCACAGGTAACAGGAAGCTTGGAACAGATCACATAGGAACACAGTAATGCTGTAGAACAGACAGCACCGATTGCAAGGTGCTGTCAGCTTAAATGGCCATCTGGTGACTGAGAAGGCGCATACGTGCGCGTATACACAAACACACACGCACGTGCACCCGCGCACAGGCGTGCGCACGCACGCACCAGCGTGCACTAGTGCACAAACACTATGTGCGCCCATGCATGGGTCCCCTGGCCTGAATTTCAGAGGTGGCGGTGGTCTCCTGACACTTTGTTTATCCTACCACTTTATATTTACTTTTCTTCATTGGCATATTTGTCTATATTACTCCATTACAAAATTGCACAAAGCTTTTGGCTATGTGTACTATTATTGATAATAAGGAACATTGCTATACTCACAACTCAAGCCATGCAAAACCAGTTAGACTACTTTATCTTTAGTCTGGTCTTGCCATAATACAAATGAAGCATAAATCATTCAGACATACTGGAGCCATATTCAAAGGAACACATTGATACCCATGTCCATATCTGCTGTTTAACAGGTTCAGACAAAGGTGTCTGAAATAGGTGTTGAATCATCAGAAGTATTTTGACAGTTTTTGTTACACTAATTAAAAAAAAGAACCTGGTTACTATGTATTGCACTACGCATGCACAATGTAATGCACTCCAAGTATGCCAAGTACACTTTACTCTTTAAAATAGTTCTAATAAAGTCTCTTAGATACTTGTTTAGACAAAACTTGGGCACAAATACTCAAAATATCAGTAGAAAAAAATATGAATTAAACACTCAATTCTTCAGTTTATTCCAAAACCATTACGGTGATGACCACAGTGCCATGGATGACAACACATGTACATCAATTAGTGTTGACATAAGACAAAGACAAATTGTTTCATAATGAGTGTCATCTTATACCTGTGTGTACCTTTAAATCCTTTGTAAATGGTCAGTACTTAAAGAGTTGCCATAATACAGCCCAATACTGCCCACAGTTTGATGGCTTAATGTGTTGGTCAGACAAGAATTGAGTCATTTAAAGACCTTAGAGAGTGATACAACAGAGAACCAATGGTGATCCCAGTGCTGCAGAAAATTGGTAGCTGTCTCCCCAACCATCTAACCTATGTGCACATATGCCCAATTGTAGAATAAGGAAAATTGTTGCCATACTTACCGTAATTTTCCTTTCCTGGATCCTCCCCATGTCAGCCTACTACGGGTCAGCTCCGCCCCCTCTGACCCCTTCAGGACCACCTCTTTCCTAGCCCATAAAGGGCGGCTGTCTGCCCCACAACACTGTTCAACTGCACCCGCCTCGCGACGGATAATTGGGTGGGGATCCACGGCTGACATGGGGAGGATCCAGGAAA
>BLSH010158757.1:123906-157027 GCA_018402905.1 Glandirana rugosa | reverse complement strand
TTTTTTTTTTTTTTTTTTACTGTTGCCGTATCGTCTTTTTTGTAGTTCGTACCTTCTTTGGTACGAATAAGTGTAACGTTTGTCGTAAACTGTATTCTTCTGTTCGGAGTTCTTTCTATCAGATTTCATTTCGACTGGTATGGAATATGTAAAAAGAAGATGTCGAAAGGAAATCTAAATAGTCTTGGTATATTATACTCCAGTCTCGATTTGTGAAAGTTAAAACATACGTTAGTCCATCCGGAGAGATGATCTCAACTCGCTTGTGGACCTTCAAGCCCAAGACGACCAGGCAGGCTTGAAGCACTGTTTCAGGCCTCCGTGCGATCGTTCGGGTTCCGTCCGGACCCGGACCCGGACTTTGTCACGAAGTTCGGACGGACCAGCAGAACCCGAACTTCCAGGTGTTCGCTCAACTCTAGTAGAGAGGCCTACCTGATTGCATACAAAATTGAAAGTGTTTAGCTCTGACCTCATATTATATGGTTCTGATAAATCTAAAGGAAAGCTGTAGAAGAAAAATGTATAAGGTATGGTCAGCTTTACTTTAGACTATCTTTCTTGAGGCTTGTCTTCTTATGTCAAATGCTGTTTGCAATGTGAATAAGCATGGTTTCTTCCATGCTTGATGTTTTTTCTGCTATGCCGTTGTCATTTTTTTTTTTTTTTTTTGCTTATATCTCTGTATTATCTTTTTGATGCTTTCCAATAAAATATTTGAACAAGAAAAAAAAACATGTCCATCAACTTCAATCAAACAAAATTGTATTATTAGAACCCTATTACCATTTTCTCCATTTATATTCATGAATGTGAATATTGCTTTATGTGATTAACGCTGTTGAAACGTATGGATCAGCTACAGGTAGATGTAAAATAAATATCCAACAAATAAAATAGCAACACATTGGAAAGAATATATTTCCATGCATTGTTTATTTAGCATCAGTTAAAACAGTGAATTGTTTTAGTTGTCATTTTTTTTTTACATGGTAAAGAACTAAATCAAAGCATATGCACACGCTCAACACCATAGCATTAAGAAATGTTAAGTGCTATTGTCTGTTAATACTAAGAAATGTGAATATATATACTGTGTATATTTCATGGTCATCTCTATTATGACTGGACAGAAGACACCAAGAAATATGTTTTCTGATATTGCGCTTTAAGTATGAGTCCTTTTTAAAGCAAGAATTCCTGCTCATCTTTTTCTCACTCATTACCAATAATTTACTAGCTCAAAACTCTGGGTGAGTAATCGCTTTTTAGTTTCTTTGTGAGAACATACAGTATCTCACAAAAGTGAGTACACTCCTCACATTTTTGTAAATATTTTATTATAGCTTTTCATGTGACAACACTGAAGAAATTACACTTTGCTACATGTAAAGTAGTGAGTAGAGTTGAGCGAACACCTGGATGTTTGGGTTCGGTGGGTTCGGCCGAACTTCGCAAAAAAGTTTGGGATCGGTACCGAACTTTACCCAAACTTGACCCCGAACCCCATTGAAGTCAATGGGGACCCAAACTTTTCGGCACAAAAATGGCTGTAAAAAAGTGCTAGAGGGCTGCAAAAGGAAGCAAAATGAGAGTAAGAGTAGGGCAAGTGCCCTACAAAAAATGGGGATAGGGAAATAACTTAAAATCAAATAAAAAAAATAAAAATGGGAGGAGGAGGTGGATGTGGAGTAGGAGCCTAGAGGTTGAATAGGCCGTGACCATGGCAGTGTAGGTGGAAGTGGCGGTGGTGGAGGAGGAGGAAGAGGAGGAGGAGGTAGCCAACACTGTTTTTTGTTTGTTTGTTTTTTTTTCTAAATGGGGTAGCCCCCAAAATATTGAGGCATATTCAAAAAATAAAGTATACCAATGGCTGTGTGAGGCTGGTCTAAATGTCTATTGACGCTCTCCTCATTCTGCCCACAAATGTTGTATGTAGCACTATTTATTAATACAAAAAAATGAATAATAAATTCTTCTTCTTCTTTTTTTTGGAAAACAGCAATGTAGACGCACTTTTTATGTTTGTGCAAGAAATGCACCGCTCACACCAACAGCAAGAACCTTTCCCTATAGCACTAGGAGATGATTTTAGAACAATAATCTGTCCCTCACAGGAGCAGCAGGAACCTCTCCCTATAGAACTAGGAGATGATTTTGGAACAATAATCTGTCCCTTACAGCACCAGCAGGAACCTCTCCCTATAGCACTAGGAGATGATTTTAGAACAATAATCTGTCCCTCACGGGGCCAGCAGGAACCTCTCCCTATAGCACTAGGAGATGATTTTAGAACAATAATCTGTCCCTCACAGGAGCAGCAGGAACCTCTCCCTATAGAACTAGGAGATGATTTTAGAACAATAATCTGTCCCTCACAGTAGCAGCAGGCACCTCTCCCTATAGAACTAGGAGATGATTTTAGAACAATAATCTGCCCCTTACAGCAACAGCGGGAACCTGACCCTATAGCAGTAGGCAATGATTTTAGAACAATAATCTGTCCCTTACAGCAACAGCAGGAACCTGACCCTATAGCAGTAGGCGATGATTTTAGAACAATAATCTGTCCCTTACAGCAACAGCAGGAACCTGACCCTATAGCAGTAGGATATGATTTTAGAACAATAATCTGTCACTTACAGCAACAGCAGAAACCTGACCCTATAGCAGTAGGAGATGATTTTAGAACAATAATCTGTCCCTTACAGCAACAGCAGGAACCTCTCCTTATAGCACTAGGAGATGATTTTAGAACAATAATCTGTCCCTCACAGGAGCAGCAGGAACTTCTCCCTATAGAACTAGGAGATGATTTTAGAACAATAATCTGTCCCTTACAGTACTAGCAGGAACCTCTCCCTATAGCACTAGGAGATGCTTTTAGAACAATAATCGGTCCCTTACAGCACCAGCAGGAACCTGACCCTATAGCAGTAAGAGATGATTTTAGAACAATAATCTGTCCCTTACAGCAACAGCAGGAACCTTACCCTATAGCAGTAGGCGATGATTTTAGAACAATAATCTCTCCCTTACAGCACCAGCAGAAATCTGACCCTATAGCAGTAGGAGATGATTTTAGAACAATAATCTGTCCCTTACAGCAACAGCAGGAACCTGACCCTATAGCAGTAGGCGAGGATTTTAGAACAATAATCTGTCCCTTACAGCAACAGCAGGAACCTGACCCTATAGCAGTAGGAGATGATTTTAGAACAATAATCTGTCCCTTACAGCACCAGCAGGAACCTCTCCCCATAGCACTAGGAGATGATTTTAGAACAATCAATAATCTGTCCCTCACTAAGCTTTCCCCTTACTGCACCGCCATGAACCTGTCTCTAATGCAGGATGAGATGATATTAGATCGGTAATCTATCCCTCAAAGCAGTAGTAAACTCTACCTTGTCCATTATCAGATCGTTCTGTAATGCAGGATGAGATGTTATTAGATCTGCAATCTGTCCCTCAAAGCAGTAGTAGTAGACTCTACCTAGTCCAGTATCAGATCATTCTGTAATGCAGGATGAGATGTTATTAGATCTGCAATCTGTCCCTCACAGCGCCGGCAGCATCCTCTCCCTACACTAACCTGAGAGCATGTGACATGCAGCACTACGTGACTCCAGCTTTTACAGAGGCTGGGTCACATGATGCACTGGCCAATCACAGCCATGCCATTAGTAGGCATGGCTGTGATGGCTTCTAAGGGCAAATCAGTGAAACGCTTGTTGATTGGCTGCCCTGCAGCTATTCAACAGGCGGGATAAAATACCCGAACCCTGAACCCGGACTTTTTTTCAAATGTCCGGGTTCGGGTCACGGACACCCCAAAGTTCGGTACTAACCCGAACTTTACAGTTCGGGTTCACTCAACTCTAGTAGTGAGTATACAGCTTGTATAACAATGTACATTTGCTCTCCCCTCAAAATAACTAACACACAGCCATTAATCTCTAAACCACTGGCAACAAAAGTGAGTACATCCCTAAGTGGAAGTGTCCAAATTGGGCCCAATTAGCCATTTTCCCTCCCCGGTGTCATGAGACTTGTTACAGTTACAAAGTCTCAGGTGTGAATGGGGGTCATGTGCGTTAAATTTGGCATTATCGCTCTCACTCTCTCATACTGGTCACTGGAAGTTTAACATGGCACCTCATGGCAAATAACTCTCTGGGGATCAGAAAAAAATTATTGTTGCTCTACATAAAGATGGCCTAGGCTATGAGAAGATTGCCAAAACCCTGAAACTGAGCTGCAGCAGGGAATCTAAGACCATACAGTGGTTTAACAGGACAGGTTCCACTCAGAACAGGCCTCGCCGTGGTTGACCAAAGAAGTTGAGTGCATGTGCTCAGAGTCATATCCAGAGGTTTTCTTTGAGAAATAGACGTATGAGTGCTGCCAGCATTGCTGTACAGGTTGAATGGGTGGGGGCTCCGCCTGTCAATGCTCAGACCATACGCCGCACACAGCAACAAATTGGTCTGCATGGCTGTCATCCCAGAGGGAAGCCTCTTCTAAAGATGATGCAAAAGAAAGCCTGCGAACAGTTTGCTGAAGACAAGCAGACTGAGGACATAGATTACTGGAACCATATCCTGTGGTCTGATGAGACCATGATAAACTTATTTGGTTCAGATGGTGTCAAGCTTGTGTGGCGGCAACCAGGTGAGGAGTTCAAAGACAAGTGTGTCTTGCCTACAGTCAAGCATGGTGGTGGGAGTGTCATGGTCTGGGGCTGCCTGAGTGCTGCCGGCACTGGGGAGCTACAGTTCATTGAGGGAACCATGAATGCAAACAAGTACTGTGACATACTGAAGCATAGCATGATCCCCTCCCTTCGGAGACTGGGCCGCAGGGCAGTATTCCAATATGAAAACGACCCCAAACACACCTCCAAGACGACAAAAGTAGTTGAGGGTAAAGGTGATGTTCTGGCCAAGCATGTCTCAAGACCTAAACCCTATTGAGCATCTGTGGGAATCCTCAAATGGAATGTGGAGGTCTGCAAGGTCTCTAACATCCACCAGCTCCATAATGTCATCATGGAGGAGTGGAAGAGGACTCCAGTGGCAACCTGTGAAACTCTGGTGAACTCCATGCCCAAGAGGGTTAAGGCAGTGCTGGAAAATAATGGCAGCCACCCAAAATATTCACACTTTGGGCCCACTTTGGACATTTTCACTTAAGGGTGTACTCACTTTTGTTGCCAGCGGTTTAGACATTAATGGCTGTGTGTTGAGTTATTATGAGGGGACAGCAAATTTACACTGTTATTCAAGCAGTACACTCACTACTTTACATTGTAGCAACATGTCATTTCTTCAGTGTTGTCACATGAAAAGATATAATAAAATATTTACAAAAATGTGAGGGGTGTACTCACTTTTGTGAGATACTATACATACATGTACACCCTATTTATACTCCAATTTTTTTCTCAGTATTTTGTACTTCTGTAGTCTCAGAATTAACTGTACATTCTGCAAATTCCAAAATTAATGATTAGTACGATGTTAGTTCTTCACCTTTATCACTATATTTTCTGTTTTTATATAGTACTTCTTTAGAGTTTGTGTAAAGATGCACATGTAGAACAACCAGGTTTCTATAAATATAGTGCTTCATGAAATTTTCTGTCAAGGGGTTTCAGAAAATACAGTATATTTATGATTGGCATTCAAATTCCTGTACTGTCTGCAATGGGAAACATGTCAGTTAGATTGTTAACAGTCATTAGAAGCCTGTATTTTTTTTAACATAATATGAGCATACATTCAGCTTACACAGTCAGTTAATGCATATATTAGACAAGGAATCCTTATATCATGTCACTGGGGTATTGGACTTCATTCTAGACCTATAATACAATTTGATTTTTTTCCTTTATAGTGGAACTGAACCTAAGAGTTGCCCATAAGTGTAATAATATTTACTTCTTTAACTTATTTTGCCCCTTTCACATACATGCGAATTAGCTTACAGGTCCACCAGTCCTCATTCTGGACATGGAGAGTAAGCAGTAAGGCATGCGCCCTACACTTTACATTTTACATATAACCACATATGCTTTAACATTTATTAGTAGAAATAACACATAGGAAACAAATACGTTTGTATGTGGAAGGGAAATTGTGAGAAGCTTTATTCATATTGAGAATGCCTTTAAAGACTTACTCTAGCCCAGACTGAAAATTAAATATTTAAATGCATATAAGAGACGCAGTTTACCTCCTCAGGACCAGTGGCATCGGCAGGGGGGCTGAAAGGGGCTACAGCCCTGAGTGGGCCCCCAAAAAGCCCCGGGTCTGGAATTTTTCATTTAAAATTATTACCCCCAAGTCCCAAGGCCTGATGGTTGGCCATGAACTCGGCGCAATATGGGATCGGACTACCCCTCGCGACTGAGTGACAGACAAAGTGCCGTCTCCAGTGGACTGGCTCCTATGATGGATGTCACATTGGTCCAATGCCAGGACCAGGAGGTGTGACTTGATGGACACTGCGGCCATGCCGGAAGCTGAAGATCCCCGCTCTCCCCATGGCATGCACTGGAGAGGTGGTGCTAATAGGCACTGCCAAGGCTGTGCTGATGATGGCACTATCTGGACTGCACTGATGGGCACTATCTGGACTGCACTGATGGGCACTAGCTGGACTGTGCTGATGGGCACTGGCGAGACTGGACTGATGGACACTGGCAAAGATGCGCTACTGGTCACTGGCAAAGCTGCGCTGATGGGCACTGGCAAAGCTGCACTGATGTGGGCACTGGCAAAGTTGTGCTGATGGGCACTGACAAAGCTGCACTGATGGGCACTGGTGAGGCTGTGCTGATGGGCACAGGTAAGGCGGCACTGATGGGCATTGATCAGGCTGAATTGGTGAGGTTGAGCTGAAAGGCACTAGTAAGGTGGCAATGATGTCCACTGGCGAAGCTGTGCTGATGGACACAGGTACATCAAATTTACCTTTGGGCTGAAGCTCCTGGTCTTTTTCCCACCTAGCAACACCCCTGCTCAGGTTTCACAAAATTATAGGGCAGCATGGGATATATACCCCAAGTTGGCTAAACATCAACACAACCATATACATGTTAAAACGTTAGTTCACCCTTTGTAATAAAATGTATATTGTAGTAAAGGGCAAAAAAGCCTGGCAAAAAAGGTGGCATTCTATGTAATATGCACCATCTGGAAAATAAACACGGATATATGGTCTGTTAAGTTTGCATCCATCATCACAGTTGCACTTGGCTTACAAAAAATTTACTTAAACAAAGTGCAATTTCTCAACACTGAAAAATAATTTGGAAACTACTTGGGCCCATTGACTGCAATGTTTTTTTTTTATTATAAAGGGGAACTAATTCTTTAACTGTTTTCTCTTTAAACCAAAGACCCATTCTAAAACATTTTAGCCACATGGGGAAATTTAAGGTAATAATTTTTATACAATCTATATACATAGAAAATATACTATATCTTAGTACTGCATGAGTTTGCTTATCAGCAGTATATAATGGAAACATTGCATATATTGCATGTTGATATTGTTATGAAGGTTATAATTATAATGATATTTTTTAGTCAGGTAGCATATAAGATATGGTATAGAGTATATCTAATGTAAAATAATTATATGACAAACAGACAAGTTACCAAGATTGCCTGTGGTCTCCCTTCAGCTGCTCTTTACCCATTACTAACTTAGCAATAGAGTTGAGTGAACAGTTCGAGCCGAGCCAAAGTTCGGCTCGAACTTCATCTGTTCACCCGTTTAATGAACATCCAAATTTGCAGGGCGCTGGAAGGGATGTTCGCCCACCGAGTGCCCCACAATGCACTGTGCACTTCACAGTGCATTCTAAGCCCTGTATGGGCAAAGCTTTGCCCAATCAGGGCACAGTGAATAGCTGGTTGATAAGGAGTGGGCTGGAAGCCAGCCGCTCCATCCTTAACAATGGATGAGTCGTCAGCTGTCATTGGGCTTCCCTGCTGACAGCTGAATAAAAAAAAAAAATTCCAGCAACAATTCTGTAATTTAAAAAATTAAAAAAACAATGTCCCCCAATGTAGATCCATCATTGATCACAATGCCCACCTCCATACCCGAAAAAAAGAAAATGCTTTGCCTGCAATGAAGGCTAACCACCAAATACCTGCTCTGTCATTTGACAGTTCTTAAATATGTGGGGAGTGGGGCCACTTGGCAATGTCACCTGGTGGCACCGCCCCCTTGTTACGTCACCCACCCAGCATGCAACGGTCGGTGATGTCACAAGGGTCTGGTATGAATTTTGAGGGGGGCCCCACCCATTTTTTTAATAAAGTTTGGATTAGGGTGCTACTTAAAATCCATACCAAACCCTAAGGGCGTGGTATGGATTGGGGGGACCCCACTGTTTTTTCCCATTTTTGTATTACCGGCAATTTAAATGTAATTTTTTTTTTATAAATGTCAGTTTTGCTGCAGCATGTTCTATACACTGTGCAGATGTGCCACTTTGCAACCAGACTAAGGGGAACCCCCAGGCACTATATTTAAAGGATTTTTTTTAAATGTTATTGTTTTACTTTAAGCATTATTAAAATCACTGCTTCTGTAAAAACAAACAAACAATGTTTTTTAAAAAATGTTTTGCCTTGATACTGGGCCATACCTAGACCCCCATACCCTTTTTATGGCCAATAACTTGCATATACAGTGCCTTGAAAAAGTATTCATACCCCTTGAAATATTTTCCACATTTTGTCATGTTACAACCAAAAACAGAAATGTATTTTATTGGGATTTTATGTGATAGACCAACACAAAGTGGCACATAATTGCAAAGTGGAAGGAAAATGATAAATGTTTTTCAAAATTTTTGACAAATGAATATCTGAAAAGTGTGGTGTGCATTTGTTTTCAGCCCCCTTTACTCTGATACCCTTAACTCCATCAATGTGAAATTTAATCTCAGTATACATACAGCTGTTCTGTGAAGCCCTCAGAGGCTTGTTAGAGAACCTTAGTGAACAAACAGCATCATGAAGGCCAAGGAACACACCAGACAGGTCAGGGATAAAGTTGTGGAGAAGTTTAAAGCAGGGTTAGGTTATAAAAAAGTATCCCAAGCTTTGAAAATCTCATGAAGCACTGTTCAATCCATCATCTGAAAAAGGAAAGAGAATGGCACAACTGCAAACCTAACAAGACATGGCCGTCCTCCTAAACTGACAGGCTGGGCAAGGAGAGCATTAATCAGAGAAGCAGCCAAGAGGCCCATGGTAACTCTGGAGGAGCTGCAGAGTTTCACAGCTAAGGTGGGGGAATCTGTCCACAGGACAACTATTAGTTGTATACTCCACAAATCTGGCCTTTATGGAAGAGTGGCAGGAAGAAAGCCATTGTTGAAAGAAAGCCATAAGAAGTCCCATTTGCAGTTTGCGAGAAGCCATGTGGGGGACACAGCAAACATGTGGAAGAAGGTACTGTGGTCAGATGAGACCAAAATTTAACATTTGGCCTAAAAGCAAAATGCTATGTGTGGCGGAAAACTAACACTGAACATCACCCTGAATACACCATCCCCACTGTGAAACATGGTGGTGGTGGCATCATGTTGTGGAGATGCTTTTCTTCAGCAGGGACAGGAAAACTGGTTAGAGTTGATGGTAAGATGGATTGAGCCAAATACAGGGCAATCTTAGAAGAAAACCTGTTAGAGTCTGCAAGAGACTTGAGACTGGGGTGGAGGTTCTCCTTCCAGCAGGACAAAGACCCTAAACATATAGGCAGAGCTACAATGGAATGGATTAGATCAAAACATATTTATGTGTTAGAATTGCCCAGTCAAAGTCCAGACCTAAATCAAATTGAGAATCTCTGGCAAGACTTGAAAATTGCTGTTCACAGACTCTCAGATCTGTCAGATTGAATCTCCATCCAATCTGACAGATCTTGAGCTATATTTCAAAGAAGAATGGTCAGAAATGTCACTCTCTAGATGTGCAAAGCTGGTAGAGACATCCCCAAAAAGACTTGCAGCTGTAATTGCAGGGAAAGGTGGTTCTACAAAGCATTGACTCAGGGGGCTGAATACAAATGCACACCACACTTTTCAGATATTCATTTGTCAAAAATTTTGAAAAACATTTATCATTTTCCTTCCACTTCACAATTATGTGCCACTTTGTGTTGGTCTATCACATAAAATCCCAATAAAATACATTTATGTTTTTGGTTGTAACATGACAAAATGTGGAAAATTTCAATGGGTATGAATACTTTTTCAAGGCACTGTAAGCCTTCAAAATGGCGACTTTATTTTTTCAAATTCGGGTCCCATAGACTTCAATGTGGTTCCGGTCCAAACTTTTGCGATGTTCTGGAGGAAAACGAACCAGGGGGTGTTTGGCCCAACTCTACTTACAAAGTTTTGTTCTGCTCTGTATTGTTGTGCAGAGGTGCCTAGTTTAATAGATGCTGGACTTTGCTTCCTCGTATCAGATCCTCCAACAGGGAAAACAGTGAGCGGCACTCAAGTAATCTCACTCTGAGTCTTGTGAGACAAGCAGTCAAAGACAGCAGTGCCTGGATCTCACAATGCAGATATATGGCTATAGACACAGGGGCTGTATAATGCTATATAAGGCTGTATAACACTTTAAGCACAGGGGTGCCTAGGCACATTCATACAGTAGATTACCAAAAGTATTGGGATGTCTGCCTTTACGCACACATGAACTTTAATGGCATTCCAGTCTTAGTCTGTAGGGTTCAATAGTTAGTTGGCCCAATCCATGGGATGCATTACAGTGGAAATTGCAAGACAGGCCTTTTCGTCCACATCAGTGCCTGACCTCACAAATGCGCTTCTGGAAGAATGGTCAAACATTCCTACAGACACACTCCTAAACCTTGTGGACAGCCTTCCCATAAGAGTTGAAGCTGTTATAGTTGCAAAGGGTGGGCCAGCTCAATATTGAACCCTACGGACTAAGACTGGGATGCCATGAAAGTTCATGGGCATGTAAAGGCAGGTGTCCCAATACTTTTGGTAATATAGTGTATATCAGTACCATAGATGAGCTGATAATTTGGTCATTGGACTCCCTATTTAGCGGGATCTGTGCATCATATAGAAGCTGTATTTCTACCATTGCTATATTGCTATCACTGGTTCCTAAGGAAGTGATGTCAATATTCCTTTTGCACATGAAAATGGGGAAGAGAGCAAAAAGTGGGACTTTAAATGAGGGAATGACCTTATAAGGTCAAGTACCTTCATCCTTGGCTATATAGCTAAAAAGAAAGGGGAGGGGCAAAAAAGTGGGACTTTAAATGAAGCATGCCATTGACCATGGAAAAGGTTTATTGATTAATATAGAATGAGAAAATCATAAGCATTGTGTGAAAATCAACAATTTGTACATACTGTATACACATTGACAATTGGTTACAAAATTTGGCAAGCGTATAGCAATAAAAGATCTGTACATCTTGATTATGAACTTTAATTATAACCTTTACACGGAATATAATAACCTCAGACATGGCATGTGACAGCTCTATGCGTTTTATGGAGGTTAGTGTGATCAGGAGCGTGCACGTGGCTGGTAACAATAGTGGGTAAGTTCAATTCTAGGTGGTCTGACTATTTTAATAAGATAAAAAGAGACAAGGTAAACAACAAAGATGTATATGGCATTTACCTTAAAATACACCTCTTCCACTGCAGTACTTACAATTAAGAATATTGGTGAGCCTGAGACCTCATGTGCACAGGTACGTAATTCTGCGCAGAGGAGCCACTGCCCCACAGAAAATGTACGTGGACTGGTCGGCAACAGGTTAAATGAATTTGGACATTTTTAAGGTTTCACTTTAAACATTTAAGAAATTAATGTTCATGATTTATTTTTTTTTATTTTTTTTGTGTTAGTGCATGTTGCTCAGGGCAGTGCCCAACCCCATTTTTTCATACACCCCCTTGCCTATCAACCCAGATAATAGGCATTTTTAATTTGATAGATTCAGCTTCCATTGATTTCAATGGAGTTCGGGTCCCGCATCCAAACTTCTTTGAAGTTCGCTGAGTCTTGCTCGAACCCAGGGCAGTACGGCTGATTACTAATAATTAAAATTCATTGCTTTCTTTCAGGAGAAATTTCAGACAAAAGGTACATTTTACAGGACTCAATTAACATTGATAGATGTTACCTATAACATAGCAAGCCTTCAATTTTGACTTCAGGTCGACTTTAACAGATGGGGTCTGGTGTGGTTTTGAAATATTTTAAAATGGTTATCTGGTTTGAAAATACTTTGCAATGCATATCCAGGAGTGTTTGGGCTGTATCAACTTGGGGTATATTTAACAAGCTGTTATGGTATACTGTACAGTATATGTTAGCCTACACTTTATTTAGTGAAAGGGACAAATATATTACAGCATCTTCTGTATATTGGTACAGACTGATGTGACTATAAATTAGCAAAACTAGCAAACTGCACATGTGAATGTTGCACATTTATATATAGTATACCTAAAGATAATTTTAGTTTAGGTTTTTATTTCATTGCTGTTCTAAAACAAAAAAAAATGTACAATAAGTTAAATATAAATATTGTAATTCATGCATTGTTTAATTTAGTAAGTTGCTGATGACAGCCTTTTTGTCCATTGGATAATATACAGTAGGAATACTCAGATATGTTAAAATTAGTGAGGGTCTGACAATTATCTAGCCCACACAGCATTAGCAGTATACAGTATACTGCAAATATCACCTGTGCACTGATAAACAAAAAAGCTGCAAATGCTGATGAAGGTCACCCACCATCAATAGTCACTGAAAGGGTTAAAGGGCCCATAATGTGAGCCAATGTGAAACACACACCAAAACGTGTTTCTTAACTACAAGCTAGGTACTTTCAAGATGACTCATCTCTAAAACTGAGCCAAATACATATCAACAAAACAATTATATGTTCATGGAAAACCATGAGAACACCTGTTACAATAAAAAGAAAAGGTTACATACCAGCACATTTGAAATGGCTCTCTTTAGTTTGTTCACACAGAATGATAAAAACACTATGTGATAATAGCTAAATAATGAAATGTTTTTTTGAAAAATGAACCAAAATGTGTATACAGAATATGACACATAAGAATGTAAATGTCTGTGTCCTTCACCAATGGCATCAGTATACAAAATAGCCAGCACTCTTGTCCAAATCCACTTAGAGAAACATTATTAGATCAACAACAGGATACAATCCATCATCCACACATTTTGGCTACTCCTTCCCCTTTAGGAACAATTTAAATTATTAACACTTCCAGAAAAATTGTATCCATCATATTCAGTGTACCTAAAATCAACTGTTATGACAGTGAGTACAATAGCGAAATCTTGTTAAAGTCACTATGGCCAATTAATAATTTGTTTGACAGTTCCACAAATTAATGGTCACATACTTTTGCAATTATACGAGCGAAGGAGTTTGTCCTTGCAGCTGTTGAGGAAAAGACAGACTGTGTGAAGCAGACCAAATTGCTTTAGAACATCCTTTCTGTTTATCTTTATTGCTGCAAATAATAGATAATTAAAGTGTATGTAAGATATTTTTTATTTTAATTAGAGTGAAGAAATCTTAGAAACATGTGTCTTTAATGCCGTTTGTGAATCCCTGCTGGGGAGATTCATCCTCTTTATTTGTCCTGGTAACCATTGTCTCTGTTACTGTAAGTGAGAAATTCAAAATTCCAGAGCTCTCAAAGGAACAGGAGGTAAGAGTAAATTTTCCAATGGGAAAACCTGCTCTAGTGGCAATTGTCTAAGAAGTTGTTTCCCAGACTTTGGAGCAGCGGTGGCCCGTCCATTGGGAGCGCATGGGCACTGCCCCCCTATCCATGCATCCGACCTCCTGATATACATACAGGGCACCAAACTATAGATTCAAATGGCAGGGGTGTGTTTTTTGTAGCACATGATTAGAGACAGAGCCATCCTGTAGGAGCCCGCCCACCACCGACCAAGAGAGAGATTAGCTCTTACTTTTTTGTCATGTTACTGTGACAGTAAGTGAAGGGAACTCTCCCCAGCAGGATATAGATAGGAAAAAAAATGGCTTTCCATACTCCTTATCTGCTAGAAAGTTGGATAATTCATTAAGGCTGGAGAACGTAGTCGCTCACACCAGGAGTCTGGTGCATCTCCATTCACCATTTCAGGTCTGATTTCAGCCCGAATTTTGGTCTGAATTTGGACCTGAAATGGACCAAAAGACGCAGGGGGCTCCTGTGCAATTCGCACCAGAGCTGCTGGAAAGATGTATGAACAATCTCCTGCTATGGGAACTGGATGCGGGAAACTTACATCCAATTCAGATAGGTGTGAACCCAGCCTTATAGTAGCAAGAAAACATACCAGTAAAAAAAATATGGGGAAGAGACTGTACATCAAAAAGGACTACAGTGGACCTAATATGACTGAATTGTACTAACAGCAATACATTTATGTATACTGAAGTAAAAAGAAGGAAGATGCCGATATTTCCACTTCTAATGCATCCGGCTGCTCATCCTAGATTTGATACAGGCATCATATTAATTCCCACCACTACTTACTGTACATCACAACAGTTGTTTCTCTGTCAACACTCTCCTCTTTATGTTAATGACCATTTTATAATGCTTGATCACATTCAAAACATTAGGATTTTTGGACCACTCCTCCCACCCCTTGAGCTGTGACTTGGTTATATTTAGTGAAAGGATTTGTGTCAGTTCAGTAGAAAAGATAAAGATTGTGACTAAAAGATTACTAGAGGTTGTCAGCCTGTACGCATATGAAGGATGGGTGCATAGTTTGAGGAGGAGGTCTAATCTATACCCTGACTAGATGCTAAAGTCTCCCATTAATCCTGATCATCCTCTCACAGTGACTGTAAAGACAAATGAGCCATTCACTCACCTTGATTGGGATTAATCAGCCTTGTAGTACTTTGGAAAAGCGTCTCTTTCTACTGTTCTTCTTGCTGCTAGTACAATCTAACCTCCAACCCACAGTATTTCATCAACTTCCATACTACCATTTGTTGTGTATTGTGGTATATATGTAATACTTCAAATACCCTTCTTTGTAATTGAGGCTAACATTTTGTTCTAGCTGCCCCACAGTAAAGTAAAATATTTTTAAGAAATATAAATATTGCAATTTAAATTATTTTAAAAATATGACAGTGTATATATTAAAAGAATAAAAGAATACAATATAAAAATGCGTGTTGTAGGAGAAAAAAAATAATAACTTGGGTTCTAAAATCCACACTACTGTATAGATAGCAAGATAAGTATAACAAAATATATTTTACACATGGGCACAGAGAAACAAACTGCATAATAAAAAAGGTGGGGATCTGCAAAAAAAAGTTTGTTAAAATATTTGCAAAATACATAGATCACCCAAAAGGATTTTTTTTTCCAACTAAAGTTGAGTTACCTTTCGGCCTGGTTCACACCTATGCATTTTAGTGCATTTTCAGTTTTGCAGAAACACAATACAGTCCATTTAAAGTGGTTGTTAAGTCACTATATCATATGTATACCACCCCGACGCTCACGTGACTCCTCAGCTCTCTCATCTCCCCGGCTGACAGCTGTAGCAGGCAGGGCAGAGAATCCACCACTGACATCAGCAAGGGAGGAGGAGGGAAGAGGAGCAGAGAGCCGAGGAGTCACGTGAGTGCTGCAAGATGCTCTAAGATACGGTAGAAATCTGATTTTTTTTTTATACAGCACAGGCATTGGGACACATAGCATTATATAACAGATGGGATGGCATACATATAATATAGTTTTTATAGCATAAGAAGGGGTGTGGGCAGTGTCTGGAGCTGACAGGCAGGCAGGGGAGGGGGGAGAGGACGTGGGAGAGCAGAGAGGAGAAACAGCGGATGACAGAGGCACATAAACTAACCATGGTGTCAGGGCTCAGCAGCCATGATAAACCGTGGTCAGTTTACGGGGCAGAGGGCAGAACCAGGCAGGATCAGCCAGGTTTTTTAGGTTATACAGGGGGCCAAATAACACACCACAAGCACTGAGCTGTATAACATGCTTTAAAGGAACAGGATCATTTTTTTTTAGGGTAACAAACACTTTAACATGGTTTCCTTTGGGTCATTTTCACATCTGTGCATTTTACGGAAAGAGTCAGCAAATTCTTTTCTCGTTTTTGGTTCCATGGACTTAGATGGATTAAATACGTGTATTGAAAAATGCAAAATGCACCTTGAATATGCAAACTGCAACCTGCATAGGTGTGAGCCAGGCCTTAAATACAGCCTCATGTACAGAACATTAGGGAGACTCGTCACACAGCACACAGAAATCCCATGGGGTTGATCTCTTTCCTTATGGGGGAAATTAAGGCACAGGGGGAAATTTACTAACACTTGTGCACTCAGAATCTGTTGCAGCTGTGCATAGTAGCCAATCAGCTTCTAGGTTTTATTGGCAAAGCTTAACTAAACAAGCTTAAGTTAGAAGCTGATCGGTTACTATGCTAAGCTGCACCAGATTCTGTGTGCACCAGTTTTAGCAAATTTCCTCCACAGCCAATATTTCATGAATGTTTACAAAAGTGTGGAAAAAGATAAGGGAACAAGAGAAAATAAAGGACTTTCTCACTAGGTTTAATGTATTGCTGCATGTATTGATGATTTTATAATTACCAAGAGATTAGTTTAAAACACATAAAATGAAGTACCTTTTGAAAGATCCATGATAGATCCTTAAGTTAACACAAGACAGTTTTGTTTGGAAAAAAACAATATTGGTTTTACTAAGTTGTGGGTGTTTACCTAATCTTATCACACTAACCAAAGAGACCAGATTATCCTGTCAGATTTTTTGCTGCCTCTGTCCCTGTTGCAATGTTTAATTGCTCCTACACAATTGCTACTTAGATATATATCGCTTCTCGGCCTTTTGGCTGCGATCATCGTGGTCTAAGGGTTTGCGGCAGGTGCCTGTCTCACTCGGCCTGGGGGTGCTTCCTTAATTGGTGCACCCCCTGCTGCTATTGGGTGAGACGCCACCGAAAGCTCACGAGAAGGCGATTGTGGGTCGTGGTCTTCCGGTCTGCGGAGATGGCGAGGCGGGAGGTGCGAAACACTATGCGGATCCTGGTACAGTCAGAACATCGGAGTACAGTTGGTTTAAAGCAGATCGTGGTGGACCTTCTACAGGAACTTCTTGATGTCAGGGTGAGTCTGATATACGCTTTGCAGGATTTCCCAGCTATTGGAACATATGATGTTTCTTTTTTCTTCGAGAAAGACTGTTTGGACGTCTACGAGAATGCTCGTGCAAAATGGCTGGAAGGAAATCCTCTGTTGGCAAAGCTGGCTTTTGAACTGCTGTTCAATCCTGGGGTAAAGTATGTGACTGTACATCTATATAACCCCTTTCTTGAGACCGAACTTATCCGCGTGTTCTTAAGGAGATATTGTAGTGAGGTTGACTTGGGGGATAGACTGAAGAATGCCTATGGTATCTATAGGAGTAAGATTAAGTTTAAGGTCAAATTTAAACTTGATCCTGCGGCATATGGTGGGATTTGCCACCCTCCAGTCTTCTTCACCATTGCTGGCAATAGGTGTTCTTTGTACTATGTTGGGCAGCCAAAGTACTGCCAGCAGTGTTACAAATACGGACACACTAAGGAGGAGTGTGACACTGGTGTGTGTTGTAGAACATGCGGACAAGCAGGTCACCGTGCAGCAGCTTGCCCTGAACCATCGGTATGCGACCTGTGTGGGCTAGCCTCGCACAGAGCTAGGGAGTGTGAGTTGGCAAAGGGGACTCGGATGTTCTCATATGCTGATGTCGTGGGGGGGCTGGTAGATCCTCCGCGGCTAGGCAGACTGTGAGCCTGCAGCCCTCAACTGAGGGGCAGGACAGTGAGGGACGGGTGGAGGAGGGGGTGCTGTGGAGAGTAGAGGGGAGCCCCCCCAAAGCCCTGGTGTGGATGGTGTGTCAGGAGGAGGGCAGGTGCCCGTGCCTGTCCAGGGAGAGGTGGGAAGTGTGGATGGGAACGTGGAGGAGGCGGGTAAAGAGATCCTATCTGCTGTGATGGAAGGTGTGGAGGTGGAAGCCAGAGTTCAGGGGGTGAGTGTGGAACAAGAGATGGAAATGGGGGAGAAGGAGGAGGAGGAGGAAGAGGAGGAGGAGGAAGGTGCGGAATCTGGAACATCAGGAGTGGATTATCCACCGACTGCAGCTCAGAAGGAAAAGGTGCGTGAGGAAGGAGGAAAAGATGGGGAGGAGGGCCAGTCCAAGAGGGGCCGATTTGAAGTGTTTCCCAACAGTCCTTACAGTCCTCTTAGTACTCCGGGGTCAGATCTAATGATCTCTGGGGACCTAAAGGTATCAGATTCAGGTGATTCAGATTGTGAAGTCCTGCTAAGAAAGAAAGGGGAGGTGTGTGGTGATCGGGATCGGCCTGCCTAGAAGGAGGGGAGATATGGATGAGGTATGAATGATCAAGTAAGACATTATGGTCTTTATTGCCTCTGGGAATGTAAGGGGCATTAGCTCCGCAGTCAGGAGGGCGGCTGTTTTCCAAGAGTTGAGTAGTTTAATGTGTGAAGTCATTTGTGTACAGGAATGTATGTTGAGCCAAATACCTAAACAGGATGAATGGGTGTTTGGAAAGTCTATTTGGTCGCCTGCCTGCTCTGGGAGGAATGAAGGAGTGGGGATATTATTAAAAGGTGATAAAATAAAAATTTTAAGTTACAAAATTATAATTCCTGGGCGTTTGATACAGGCTCATTTAAGTTTTTTTGATTTTGAGTTTAGGCTCTTTAATTGCTATGCTCCTGCTTCCAGGAAAGAGAGGCAGGAGTTTCTTGAGGTTTTGGCTTTTCATTTGCCCGGCAGGTGCCCCACAATAGTGGTGGGGGATCTGAATTGTATTCGGGGTACTGAGGACAGAGTGAGTGCGGCTGCAGCAACTCTGGACAGTACTTCTAGGTCCCTGAATAATTTGATTTCAGATTTTTTGTTAAAGGATGTGGGTAAGGAGTTGGGCGGGGAGGATGACAAATTTACCTTCTTTTCCGATAAGGGGAAGATTAAGTCCAGGATTGATTATGTTTTAATGTCTGAAAATTTAAACCCTATTTCTTTTAAGACCCAAGGAATGAGGTTTTCTGATCACTACGGGGTGATTGCTGAGATGGAAATCAAGACCAAGGTCAAGTATGGACGGGGGATTTGGAAGCTTAATGTGGAGCTTCTAAAAGAGGAGAGAGTGGTAAAGCATTTTGCACCCTTTTTTTCTACCCTGGTGAGGAGGAAAGAAGAGTTCCCAGATCTTCTTATGTGGTGGGACTGGGTTAAATTCAGGATAAAGGAGTTTTTTGTGCAGTGGGGGACCCAGTTTGCAAGAGAAAGGAGGTGCAAGGAAAAGGAGTTGGTGGTGAGACTGCATACCCTGTATAAGTTAAAATCAGTGGGGGTGGAGGTGGATGCGGAGTTGATAAAGGTGAAGGAGGAAAGGAGGAAGAGCCTTAGTGAACGGGGGAGGAGAATCATTTACCATGCAAAAGTGGAAAACTTGGAGGAGGGGGAAAAGTGCACCCGTTTTTTCTTTAAAAAGGCTTTGAGGGAGACGGATGTGCTCTATTCTGTGATGGGGCCCCAAGGTGAGGTGGTGGGTGAGGAGGTGCCAAAAGTAGTGAGGGGGTTTTATGCAGACCTCTTTAAGGGGGAACAGAAGGTGGATAAAGCTGAAATGGAAGAATATTGCAAAATATTGGAGGGTCAGCTAAGTGTTGATGATGTGAATGTTCTTTCAGCACCAGTGGAAGATGGAGAAATCTGGAAAGCTGTGTCGAATATGGCAGGTAATAAGACTCCAGGTAAGGATGGTTTGCCAGTTGAACTGTATTGGAAAATGTAGGAGGTGATGGGGAAATATGTATGTGAGGTGGTGAAATATGCTTATGGAACCGGGAAAATGAGTAAGTCAATGGCGGAGGGGGTGATTACACTGATTCCCAAAGGGGGTGACAAACGGGACATGAAGAACTGGAGGCCGATTTCGCTCCTCAATGTGGACTATAAAATATTGTCTAAATTGATTGCCAATCGTATAAAGGAGGTAGCAGGTAAGTTGATTGGAGAGCATCAGGTCTGTGCAGTTCCTGAGAGACGGATAGCAGACAACTTGGTCCTCCTCAGGGACATGGTGTTTTATGCACAATTGCACAATAGTCCATTGGTGGTGGAGAGTATCGATCTGGAGAAGGCCTTTGACCGGGTGTCGCATGCCTTCCTGCTTCAGGTTTTGGCGGGCATGGGGCTCCCGGCGGGTCTGATAAAGGCTGTGAAGGGGTTGTACTGTAACATCACCAGCCAGGTATTAGTCAATGGGGAATTGTGCGAGGCCTTCCCGGTTAGATCTGGGGTGCGGCAAGGGTGCCCGCTCTCTCCGCTGGCATTCATTTCCATTGTAGAGCCACTGTTGAAGAATATACATCAGGACAAAGTTTGTAGAGGTTTCTTTATCCCAGGCAGTGGTGGCCAGAACGTCAAAGTTTTAGCCTATATGGACGATATTGTGTTTGCTGCAACATCGCAACGGGATCTGGATCGTGCTGGACTGCACCTGAGGATATTTTGTGGTATGTCGGGGATGTCTGTGAATTGGAAGAAGAGTCAGCTTTGTCGGTTGGGAAGGGAGATACCGATCAAGGTAGAGGGGATCCAGGTGGTGGAGGGGGTTAAAGTGCTGGGGATCTACTTCAACGGGAAATGTAGTGGTACGACAAGTCATGATAAACTGTCAACCAAGGTGACACAAAAATTGGGGTTTTGGAGGCTGAGGGACTTGTCCCTAAGAGGTAAAACCTTAATTATCAAGGCCGTGATTCTTCCGCTCCTATTATATACGTGCGTGATATTGCCTCCTGGGAAACGTTGGATGCAAAAAGTGACAAGAGAGCTCTTCACCTTTCTTTGGGGGGCCCGGATGGAGAAATTGTCCCGTGAGATTGTTATGAAGAGTGAGGAGAAAGGAGGTTTGGGTTTCCCTAATGTGGACAACTTCGTGAAACTACACTACTTACTGTTGGTGAATAGGATTTTGCACAGTGGTAGTAGGGCTGCATTTATGATGCGCTATTTAGGCGGTTGGTAGTTCGTCCGGTGGAAATGGATGGAGAAGGACCAGACAAGACCATGGGCGTTGGTGGTGGCCCCGTTCTACCTGTGCTTGGAGGTAATCAGGAAGCAGTTAGGAGTGGAAAATCTGGGTCGAGATGAGCTGACTAAGACTAGAATAGTGCAGCTAGGGAGAAGCAAGGAGATAATGAGCCTAGTCCTCCACCTGAATATATCGCAGTCAGGTTTAGTATGGAAGAGGATGAGTTTGGCGGGCGTTTCTAATAAACAAAGAGATGTCACGTGGATGACCCTGAATGGGTGTCTGCCAACACAGGTATTCCAGAAACGAAGGGATTTGTGTAGATCTGAAAAATGCCCAAGGGAGGAATGTGGCAGTGCTGAACATGTAAGCCATTTATTTTTCTTTTGTCCTTTTGCAGTTAAGGTGCGGAAGATTTTTCGATTTTTTTGCCCAACAATTTTAGGACAACGGAACCTGGATATTAGACAGTATGTGTCCGCTTGGGTGGAAGGAGGGGAGGTAAGGATTCCATGGATTTTTTTCATCATATACAGGGAGGCAATATGGGACGCCCGGAATCTGCTGTTATTCAGGAATGAAGAGCTGACGCCTAAGATGGTAGCCAAGTTGATCCTGTCTCGTTTATATACCTCGTATATGTTTGATGTACATAAAGTTGGACGGATGGAGGCAAATAGACTGTGGAGAACTGCGGAATGGAGTGATTTGGTCAAGTTGTCGTAACTAGTGGTTAGTGAATTTTGGACTTTTCTTTTGCTCTAATTATGCTTTACCAAAATTATGTTTTACTGCTGCCCTGAACCTTGTGGATGAAGGTGCATTATGTTGGGTTTTTGCAGTACGAAACTGATGGTAAAAAAAAAAAAGAAAAAAATCTGTTCTTATCAGTTTGAAGGTTAGGCATTTAGGTTCCCTATGGTGAGCGGGGAACTAGCCTTTCCTGATGTAATTGGTGGGGAGCTGTGATGGCGGTGGGAGGGTCTTTTCCTCCTGGGTTGAATCTGGCTCCGGCTTGTCCCCAGTTGTAGGCAAGACTCTCCCTAAGCTGTCGGTTTCGCCGGGCCTCCTGATGGGAATGGAGAACCATCTCTGATCTGGCCGATCGGCTGGTTGCAATGCTCGGCCTTTTGGCTGGGCTGGTGTTGTAACTGCGCCAGACAGTTGCCGAAGGATGCGATGAGTATGCCTATGTCCCGGGGCTTAGCTCGGCAAATCCTGAGGCGTAATTGGATCTGGACGGTGGATCCGGAAGAAACCTGCATCTGGCATGCCTGGATGAACAGGGTGACTGGGGATCCGGAAGAAACCTGCATCTGGCATATCCAGATGAACAGGGTGACCGGGGAACCGGAAGAAACCTGCATCTGCATGTCCGGATGAACAGGGTGACCGGGGAGCTGAAAAGGTCCTCCTAGCTGGTACGGGGAGACGCCGGTCTGGCCGGAAGGTCGGGCTGAAAGAAGCCCGTGGTGCATGTGCCCCTGGAGTGGCAGTCCAGGGGTGCCTGAAATCTCACAGTGGGTGGCAACACTTTGAGTTTGATGGCACCAAGGTCACTGCACCATATACACCTTTTTTCGCACCTGCCTCCTGGGCCGGGCCTTTTGGCCAGGACCGGAGGAATTTTTGATTCCTGGCCGCAAGGCCGGCCTTTGTGTCCCACAAAGGCACCTTTCGCACTCCTCCACTATCATTCCCCCACCTTTTGATTGTTTTGTTTGTTTGCTGTGTCGTGTCACTTATTTGTTTGGGTTGCATGAGCACCGTTTGATGAGTAGGGTGTACGGTCTTCGGCCTGCCCTGAAAGTCTTCAGTTGGCGGTGGGTATGGCCTTCTGGCTTGACCAACCGTCTCTCATGGGGTCTCCCTTCGGGGGAGCCCCACATAGTATTTAGGGGCGGTCGGTTCCGGCTGGCCACCAACGAGAACTGGGGTTGCACGGCCTTCTGGCTAAGCAATCCTTGGTGCACGATACCCCAATCCCTGTCAGGAGCTTCGTGCCCCAGGGGACCAGGGTTTAGGCCCTTCCTCTTCGGAGGGGGGCCATGTGTACACCCATGTGCACTTTTTGTGTCTTCACTTTTGTGTTGTGCACTTTTTTATGCACCGGGTAAGTCTGGGTGTGTTTCACACCACCACGGGCTTAAAAAAAAAATATATGAACCTTAATGCTATCATAAAACAACTTCTAAAACATTTGTAAAGTGTTCCTAAAACAAATAAAACACACATCAAACATAAAATGGACCACATGCATGAAAGAAACCTTGCACCAAACCTCAACTAAATAATTAATAGCAGTATAAACAGTTATTTATTCAAGGACTCATTTATTCTATTCTGCAAAGGACGTAACAAATATTTTATAAATACATACTTTTTATGTAGAAAATAGCAGATCAGCACAAATACGTTTTTTATTTATAATTTATTGAATGCACCATTCTAATAAATAAAGTTGGCTAGCATTGAGTAGACATTATTATTATTATCACTATTATTATTATTATTATTATTATTATTATTATTCCAATATAAAGGAAAAAAGAACAACTTGAAATACTTTTAGCTTCAGCAACTGCAAGAAGACCATGCAAGAAAACGTGCTTGCTTCAATATATAGCTATGATCTCATTGAAAGAAAAAAAACTTGATGCCCTATCCATCCTTGGGATGTTGGTGGCACCTGATTTATGTACTAATAAAGAAGAACTAAACAGATTGTGTGTTAGAAAGAAAGTCCCAGACATAATAATTAGGTGCACGCAGAGCATCCTCCTCTGGCTCCAGACTTGCTCTGAATGTTGTAACGTCTTCTTCATGCAGCAAAAAAAGTCAATGTTCTGATGAATTAACTAAAGATTTAGAAAATTACTTTTTTTATGCATGGAAATATCTTTGCCAATGCCTTTCTTTTTGCTATTTATTTTTTTAATTAAAACATACTTTGCATGAGAATGCAAGGTTAGCTTATACGGGAACACCCCACTCCAAATAAAAAGATGATCAAAGAAAAATGTAAAAAAAAAAAACACTCATCTTAAGTTGGCCATACACTAGTAGAGTTTTATTTACTAACAGTGTATGTTATTTTGAATGATATTACTAAAGTCGTCGAATGTACTGAGAATTTTCTTTCGATGCTCATCTGAATATTTACTAGTGCATGGCCAGCTTTGCACCCTCATGCCTGAAGGACTCTGCTAATTGAGGAAATGGACCTTCTTACATTTCCTGGAAAAGCTGAAGATCTGAAATTCTGTAAGAATTTGCTTCTGAGTTGTGCTGGACTGACTTGTGAAATTTGTGATCTTTAGTTTTCCTTGTTCAAATAATTTTTGACAGAAGAAAAGAATGTGTTTACAAAACATTTAATCATACATTGTAGCCCCCAGAGAAAGAGGATATATCTAATAGTCCCAAAATGCATTCTTTAACTGACTGAGTCGCAGCCCACATAATTGGATAACATTAAACCAAGGTAGAACATTTAAGTATATAACTACTTGATTGTGCTATAGTATTAGAGGTAAAGGGATGCCATGCTCGTACAATGAGCTTTAGCGTGAGAAAACCCTTGGAGAGGTAATGGCAGTGGGCAGCAATGTGAAGCCCAGTGTGCAAGAGGAATCTAAGGAATCTAATGATATAGGACTTAAAAGACAAATGGGGGGGGGGGGGTTAACTGTAGACTAGAAGAGCATGGTGATGAGAAAGGATATTTTGGTTATCCAATGGATCCGATTCCTGAAATATCTAAGATGAGTTTGGGACATGTCTACATATTTAGAGTGGGTTATTTTGAGTCTGGGGAGCTTCTGCGTTTGGGGTTTGACAGGAGGAAAGAGAGGGTATAGGAAAGGGAAAAAATAGGAAGAAGAGGGATCCCAAGGATGGTTGTTTAGGACGAAGTCAAAGATCTATAGCTGGATGGCTCTGACATCCAATTTTCATAAGGTTCAACAAAACAACAAAAGCGACAACAAAAGCGTTTCATCAAAATATGATGGGATGAAGTGATCAGTCCACGGCCACCATAAGCATTCATATTTGAGAGTTTGGTCCAGTAGGACTGCTTCTATTTTGACATTAATCATGGCTCTGGTTATTCTGTTTTTGGTCTCTACAATGTGGAGATGAGGGGTTTTCCATTCCTTGGCAATTGTTTGTTTAGCCGCAGTGGTAACCTGCAGGAGAAGTTTAAATTGGAGGCGGGATACCTTTTTATTGAGTAGGGCTGTAACTGGATGTAGGTCTAATGGGCTGTTAAACAGTGTGGACAGGATGTGAAAAATTTTGGTCTAGAAGATTTTGACCAGTGGACAGGTCTACCAAATAAAGAGGTGGGTGCCTGTTTCTGTGCAGCCATGAAAGCAGAGAAGAGAGTATGAGGCCAGGGATTTGAATATCCGGGCAGGGACAAGGTACCAGCACATGAGGACTTTGTAGTTCATCTCCAATGCTACTAAATTTTGAGTGGCCGATTTAGTGGCTTCCCATATGTCTGTCCAGTCTTTTGTATATAGTTGAAGTCCCAGGTCCCTCTCCCATTTAGCTACATAGTGAATTGGGGTATGGGGCCGGGGAGGTCAAGTAGCTGGGCATAGAGGTCAGAAATTTGACCACAAGCATGTGGATCTTTGTTTCAAGTGCGCTCGAATGTTGACATGGCAGGCAAGGACGTGTCTCTATGGAGGCAGGGGGTAAAGAAATGTTTCATTTGGAGATAACGGAATAGTTCTGTGTTCAAGAGACCATGGGTTTTGCTTAGGGATGGAAATGGCTTAAGTGTGTCGGGTGTGGTGAACTTATATGCTTGGATAAGATTGGATGAAGACCATCTATTGAATGATGCGGAGGAAGTCCAAGCGGGGTAAAAAGCCGGGTTGTGGAGGTATGATAAAAGGGGTTATGGGGGGATTGGTGGCCAAATTTGTTTTTAAGTCTATTCCAGATGGTTAGGCTATGTTGGGTTATGGTAGAGTTGAGCGAACCCGAACTGTAAAGTTCGGGTTTGTACCAAACTTTGGGGTGTCCGTGACCCAGAGCCTAACCCGAAAATTTGAAAAAAAGTTTGGCTTCGAGTTCTGGGTTCAGGTATTTGATCAGACATGTTGACTAGCTGCAGGGCAGCCAGTCAACAAGCGTTTCACTGGTTTGCCCTTAGAAGCCATCACAGCCATGCCTACTAATGGCATGGCTGTGACTGGCCAGTGCATCATGTGACCCAGCCTCTTTATAAGCTGGAGTCACTTAGTGCTGCATGTCACATGCTCTCTGGGTAGTGTAGGGAGAGGATGCTGCCGGTGCTGTGAGGGACAGATTGCAGATAGATAGATAGGTAGAGATTACTACTACTACTGCTTTTAGGGACAGATTGCAGATCTCATCCTGCATTACAGAACGATCTGACTGGACTAGGTAGAGTCTACTGCTTAGAGGGACAGGTTATTGTTCTAAAATCATCTTCTAGTTCTATAGGGTCAGGTACCTGCTGTTGCTGTAAGGGACAGATTATTGTTCTAAAATAATTTTGCAGCCCTCTAGCACTTTCCAGGACTTTTTTACAGTCATTTTTGTGCCGAAAAGTTCGGGTCCCCATAGAATACAATGGGGCTCGGGGTAAAGTTCAGGCCAAGTTCGGTACCGAACGCGGACTTTTTCCCGAAGTTCGGCCGAACCCACCGAACATCCAGGGGTTCGATCAACTCTAGTTATGAGGTTCAGAATGGTTCTACGGTCACACAAGCAAAGCCATAGCATGTTGGCTACTGATAGTGGGTCGCAATCTACAGACTCGAGTGCAACCCATAGTGGTGTTTCTTGTGTGGTGTGGTATTTGGGTAATTGGGCCACTTGCACGGCTTGAAAGTATTTTGTAAAGTTAGGGATTCCTAGGCCCCCCTTGGATTTAGGAAGGAAGAGTATGTTTCTGGTGACACAAGGTCTGGTGTTGCCCCAGGTATAGTGGAGTGTACGTGGTTGTAGGATTCGGAAAAAATTAGATGGGATGGGGATCGGTAAGACCTGAAATAGATATAGTATTTTCGGCAATATGGTCAATTTAACAATGGTGATGCGGCCCAGCCATGCCAGGGGCAACGCTGACCAGGAGGACATAAGGTTGGTTAGATGTGTTAGCATCCCTGGGTAATTGGATGAGTATAATGCTGCGGGGTCTGCAGTTAAGTTGATGCCAAGGTAGGGGATATAATGGGGTGACCAGGAGAATGGGAGGACCTGTTAAAGTTGGGATAGCAGTGAAAGAGTTAGTGAAATAATGAGGTCTTTTGATTTTCGTGGGTTCACCACTAGGCCTGAAATTGCTGCAAATCTGTCTAGGGTCTTCAAAAGATTAGGGGAAAAGATTAACGGAGAAGAAAGGAAAAGAAGGATGTCATCTGCGAACATGCAGACTTTATGCTGATGTCCTCCCAGCTCAATGCCTTTTATATCTGGAGTGGATCAGTTGGTCCAAGAGTTCAATAGCCAGGGCAAAAAGGAGTGGGGATAGGGGGTACCCCTGTTGTGTCCCACGTTTTAAAGGGATAGGGGTCTGACTTGTACCCTACATATCACAGATAGTCTGTAGGGGAAGTGTACAAGGAAGATGCCCAAGATAGAAAATGAGGACCGAAGCCCCAGCGACGGAGTATAAAGTTCAGATAGGTCCGTGATAAGGTATCAAAGGCATTTTTAATGTCTAATGATAGTGTACGTTTTCTGTTCTGGTCCTGCTGCTTGGCTAAGAATCCCCAAAATCTTATACTCCTCAATTTGTGGCCTGATCCCACCTATCTTTTGGTCTGTCGATGGATACTGTTTTTGGAAAACAGGCATTACTCCTTCCTTTAAGGTTGGCTGGAAAGGGGTGCATTGTATTAACCCCACTGCAGACTTGTCTGCCACCCAGATAGGGTGGTTTTCCAAATCTACCAGCAACATCAAGTAAAATCCATCCCATTCCCTACGCTTTGGATTGGTTAATTCGCACCTTTGCGATTTCGCTGTTAGCTGTCCCTTTGAGTCAAAATGCATAGAAATTTGCAGACTTGCCATCAGATCCCTTCCCATCAAAGGGACCGGACATGCTACTAAGACTGCAAAAGGCATGGAAGTTAAATGTTCTCCCTTCATGGTTGTAACTGGCAATGGAGGGATGATTTTGTGTATAATCTCAGTTCCATTAATTCCCATAGAACGCCCTTCTCTGTACTTATCAGTGACAAAGCATTCATTATTCAGGCAGCTAGTAGTTCCTCCTGTATCTAATAAAAACATTACCTTGGTGTTATCCACCTTTAGAATTACTTGTGTTAACACTTGCCAATTTGTGGGTACAAAGTGCATAATCAAAGGGGGAACATGTTCCGGGCATCCCTAGTATCCCCTTTGCTGGTTAGTTCCCCTGTTGTGTACTGATATATTTCTGCATGTCCTGGGCCAGGGTAGGACCATGTGTTGCTTGTCCCCCTTGTTGTCTATTCCCCGGCTAATCCATGGGGATCAAGTCTGTGGGTTGACCCGATCCTGGGTGTTGGAGCTGGGGCTGCAGCTGTTGTCTATACATTGGAGCCCCTTGTCTGCCTCTACTTCCATTTCCAAACCCCCTTCCTCTAACGGGTCCCCCTCTGCCTCTTTTCGCAGTTCCCCTCCTATTGGGACACTCAGTTTTCCAGTGTCCCGGGTCGCCACAAATGAAGCAACCCTGTGTGTTCCAGTTTCCCTGCCAGTAATTCTCCGGACCATTATATTGATAATCATATCCGTATGCCTGTGATTCGTGTTGGGGAGAGATGTAATCCCTACCCTGATCTACTCCGTACCTTGGAGGTCCTCCCCTACTATTTCCCCCACGTTGGTGGTACATCATTATGGGAGTACCGTTGTCTGGTATGTCTGACACTGTGTTATGTTGGGAAGGCATCATATGGAAGATCCCCTCTTTTTGTGTGAATACTCCTGAGGTGGAACGCTTAACTACATTGGCCAGGAAGTCATCTGCGCTCTGTGTTACCCATTCAGAGTTTACTAATTTTAATAACTGGGTGATCTTGGGATCCCCATTGGACATGCATGTTGAATTAAACAATTTGGGCGACTGTATACTCGTGTTTTTATAGAGACCATGGAGGCGTTTGCAAAAAGTGTAAAAATCCTCCCTTGGTTCTTGTTTACAAGCCAACATAGTATGAATGTTGGTGTCCCCTTTGTATCTCTTAGCCCAGAACGTTCCCACTGAATCCCAGAATTTCTGCCAGTTTTTCACTGTCTCCTTGTCCTTCCCTTCTGAATCTACCATGACGTCCTTCATAACCTTGTCCACATCAAATTCATTTCCGTGATCCGGATCGACTGTACAAATTATTGTCTTTTGTGCACATAGACCCCGCTGTATATCTGTGCAGAAAAACTCCAGCCCCCTTGGATCCTTCTTTGGATTGGGACATACATTCTTTAAATCTTTGACCATGCCTACGGGCATGGGCACGTGCACAATAGTTTCCCCTACTGATATCATCAGATACTTAGAACTTGTGAGCTTCACCAGTTTACTTCCCCCTCTTGCTGGCTCAATGTCAGTGTCCTCATCTGAACTTTTCTTTCTCTACCTCCTAGCACGTTCTTCTTCCTCCTCCTGTTCCCTGTCCTTTTTATCCTTTTTATCCTTTCTTTTCTTATGTAACCTGTCCCTTAATTCTGAGACCCTCTTTTTGAAATCCTCCTTCCTCCTTGTCAAGGAGCGGGTTCTTCCTAGCTCATCCTCTCCCAATACTTCTGCCATGGCATCTAAATCCTCATCACTGGGTAACTCCCCCTCCGATTGATCGGATGGGTCATCCTCTTCCTTACCTCCCCTCTTTGGGTGTTGTTCCCATTCTCTGATCTTCTTTTCTAAGGTGTCCTGTACTTTAGTTTGTTTCTTGAGCCATTCAGTTAGTGATGACTCAAGTTGCCACCTCCACGACCTGACTGTCCGCTGGAGTACTCCCTTCCATCTTTTTTGTTTCCTTTATAACTGCAGCCACCAGTAGTGCTGTATTTAAGGTAGCTTGGTCATTGAGGTCTGGGTACAGTCTGGCTGTCGGACGGGTGGGGCCCGAGGTCTCCTCCGCAAACATCAATTGTTGTGTGGCCGGGGGTTCCACTTGTTGTGCGGCCGGGGGAGGATGGAGGGAATGGAGGAGCCATAGCTTGAGTACTGTTGGGCATATCTGAAATTATAATTGGCGGTGGAGGTGGTGGAGGTGAAGGTGGTGGAGGTATGTCTGGAAGGAGCACCGTCGTGTCATAGGAGGGGGGTCTTTCAGTTTCAGTCATTTGGTGTTCTAGTGAAGACAATGTCTCCATGTCTTTCTTCACATAGATGTGGGAGGTGGGTGGGAACCTGGTACGATACTCTCTTAAAGCTTTATCCCACTTCTTAAAACATTTTTGCATATATTTTTCATCCCAGTCATCGGGGGGGGGGGGGGTAGTTGTATTTTGTATAAACCCCACAAATTTTCTTTACCTCCTCCCACTGATTCTCTGAGCCCGGTCCCGCTATTCCAATTCCCTTAATTTGCAAGTCTTGTGCACGTCTATGCACATTTTTCCAAAACGTATCAACACAATGTACCCCACAGGTGCCGGACACGAATAGTAACGGATTTGGTTTGGAATCCAGGTCACCTTCCGAATCCTTATCAAATCTTTTACCCATCTTCAATAGAATTTCAACAATAAAAATACTTAAGCAAACCTCAAATTATAAAGTATAAAGTAGAGCACAGCAGCACACTATTTAGCAGCAATTGTAATATGTAGTAGTGATACTACTCTCTCTATACCCACCCCTACTGCTGTAACCAATCAACAATGCCTGCAGCTGTAGTCTGCCCCGATACAAGGTTATACATGGTTATATCACTATAATCAATACTAAACATATATGACACACTAAATAGGTGAGCAGGCGACATGTTATTTAAGCTTGTTCTTGCCCCCCCAGGATATTGTGGCCTTTTAATTCTGCAGAAGCTTGCACATTCCTTATCCAAGCCTTGCAAAACAGCTAGTTACATTTCCACCCTATTGTGGTTATGTGTGGTTATATGTCGCACACACCTGCATC
Organism: Glandirana rugosa; assembly: GCA_018402905.1. NCBI lineage: Eukaryota > Metazoa > Chordata > Amphibia > Anura > Ranidae > Glandirana > Glandirana rugosa. Next base: position 125,689 of record BLSH010158757.1, on the reverse strand, counting down.
TTATCCTTCATTTAAAACAATACATAAAATGTTCCTCATAAGGAGAAACTCTACAACATTAACACAATACATAAAAGGACAAAGCTGATTTAAAATGGATGCTTGATCAGAATCCTCTTACAGATAGGAAGCAGGTTGGTATGTTGTGAGTTCAGGCTGCGTGGGCAATCAGAACCGCCCTCCTGATTTTGTCTCCAGCTTGCCTTGAGGGTATAAAGTCCACCTGGTCTTTATGTATGAGTGACCTAATGATCAAGTTTGAACAAGTGGAAATGATCTTTGCCATAATTTTGATGTCTAAGTTAAGTAGTGAAATGGGGCAATAGTTAGCCTAAGATGAGTCATCGGAGTGTGGCTTAGGCAGCATGGAGACAATAGCAGAGAGGGAGTCAGCTCAAAATGAGTGACTCTTCTGGATTGTGTTAAAGGTCCTAACTAGCAGGGGGGTGAGAATGTCAGCAAAATGCTTATAATAAGAGGCTGAAAAGCCACCTGGGCCCAGGCGTTTGTCGGATTTAAGGGCCTTGATTGCAGCAGTTACTTCTAGGTCAAAGATAGTGTGGCAGATAGGGTTACATAGTTACATAGTTAGTGAGGTTGAAAAAAGACACAGGCCCTTCAAGTCCAACCTAGGTGTGTGGTTTTATGTCAGTCTTACATTGTGTATCCCTCAATGTTGTGGTCCCTTAGGTGCCCATCTAATAGTTTTTTGAAATTATCTATTCTCCCAGCTGAAACCACTGTTTGTGGAAGAGAATTCCACATCCTCACTGCTCTTACCATAAAGAATCCTCTGCGCACTTTAAGGTTAAACCGCCTTTCCTTTAGTTTTAGTGAATGGCCTCATGTCTTTGTGTACTCCCTTGCATAGGGTTGGGAGGTTGAGATTGGAGAAGAGTGCTGTGGCCTGGGCTTCGTCAAAGGTGGTTTTGGCAGAGTAAAGGTCAGAAAGGTGCCTATGAAACTGAGCTAAAATTTTTATGGGGTTGCTAGAGTAAGAATCCTTGGAGGTTTTAAGTCATATAGGTTTATGGGGACGATCAAGTCTATGGAGGGCAAGGGCGAGAAGGTGTCAGGTTTATTGCCTTTCATATAAAGTTTATGTCCGGACCGATATAAGGTCTTTTCTGCAGATTCGGTCAGAAAAAGGTCTAGTTCAAGTCTAGCCTTGTCTAGATTCTGTTTGTGTGAGGGTGTGGGGTCACTTTGGAATGTGGAGTGAGCCTGAGAAAAGGAATACTCAAGCTGGTGATGAAGTATACCGCGTTCCTTTTTAAGATGAGCTGCTTTGCTAATAAGGACCCCCCAAAGTAAGGGTTTATGGGTTTCCCATAAGGTTAATGTGGGATATTGTCAGTAGAGTTGTTAGTAGTGTTGAGCGAACCCGGACTGTAACGTTCGGGTCCGTACCGAACTTTCGGGTGTCCGTGGCACGGACCCGGACCCGGACATTTCAAAAATCGTTCGGGTTCGGTCCGGGGCTCTGCTATTTTACTCCACGTGTTGAGAAGCTGCAGGGCAGCCAATCAACAAGCGTTTCACTGGTTTGCCCTTAGAAGCCATCACAGCCATGCCTACTAATGGCATGGCTGTGATTGGCCGGTGCATCATGTGACCCAGCCTCTTTATAAGCTGGAGTCACAGTGCTGCAGTCACATGCTCCTTGGGTTAGTGTAGGGAAAGGTAGCTGACTGCGTGAGGGACAGATTTGAGACATTTTAAGACCTTATCCTGCATCCTGAGATAGATTACTTTACTACTGCTGTCTGTGCTGTTGCTCTGA